>CM077617.1:3829097-4429097 GCA_039566895.2 Turritopsis rubra | reverse complement strand
GGCTTTGGAAGATGTGGTTTGATATGGCTTTAAAACGTTTTACCGCCTTTGATGAAATTTTGGTTGACTTTCTAAAATTTTCTAAAACAGTGGTGTTACAGAATGACTATTGTATATTTCTATTGTGATGTGAAGTAAGTCTGCTGCTACTGTTTTGTGCCATCTGCCTCTTCTTTATCTTAAAAACATGTGACGCACACACTTATCACATACTCTTATACATTATAATTGGATGGATGCAGGAAGTATATCGCTGGAAAAAAAACAATGTAGCAGTAGAGCAAGCCAGATTGTCAAACTGGATACTATCCTTAGTTGTGGAAGTTGTCAACATCAAAATCATAAAGTTACTTTTACCAGGATCTGTTTCGTTTTTGACGAAAGTATAGTCGGCGAAATGAGGGATGGATGCTAGAGATACTCGTCGTTGTCGAGATACTTGAGGTCTCGAGATACTAGTAATCGTATGTTTCGTTTTTGACGAAAGTATAGTCGGCGAAATGAGGAATGGATGCTAGAGATACTCGTCGTTGTCGAGATACTTGAGGTCTCGAGATACTAGTAATCGTATGGACGTTACAGTTAAATTCCCGAGTAGTAAGTAAAAACGTGAGTCCGGAAGGCGACTTTAAAATTTGTTTTTTACTAACTACAAAGGAAAAGTTAGTGTTCATGTTTTTGACGTTTAGAGAACCAGGTTCATTATTCTGAATATTTCGAACAACAATTAAATGTTTACGTTTTTTCATTCCATTCGAAAAAATTCTTTACAACAGAAAGAAATATTCAACAGTGTACATTCAGTGAGATCGTAATTACTTATAAGGAAATGATGATTGATAAAAGGAAATAAAAAAGTTATCACGCTTTCGGGGTTTTTTCTGCAGTAAATATTCGCGAATAAGAGTTCAATAATACTGTAATTGCACACCCTGTTAACCAATCAGAAAAAAAGAAATCTTGATAAACCGCTCTAAGTGCGCGTTTATGGATACTGTCAAGTTTACTGCATGAAGATCTGCCACAAAACATCCATATAATAGGTGAATAATTAAATATAGACAAAATAAAGGAGTTAAATAAAAGTTTTAACTGGTCCTCTTGGAGAAAAGATCTAATCCTGTTGAGAGTTTTGATTCTATAACTAGCTTTATGACAGAGTGAGGAAATATGACTAGAAAAAGTTAGTTTGCTATCGATAGAAATACCAAGAAGCTCAACAGTTTCAACAGAGGTAATTAAAACATTATCAGCATATAGACTAACTGGTAAATTGTACTTAGGCTCCCCTAAGACTAACATCTGGAACTTTGACGGATTCGCGGCGAGCTGATTTGCTTTAAACCAGGACAGAACAGCTGAGAGGTCGTATTTTAGATTTGATATAACATCCGCTAGAGAGTTGGCACAAGAATAGACGGTATTATCATCCGCAAAATTACAAATGTCAGTCTTAGTTACAAAAGATAATAGATCATTAATAAAAATATTGAATAATGAGGGCCCGAGTATGGATCCTTGAGGTACCCCTCTCAATATTAGCAGCCAAGAACTGAAAGATGAACCAACTTTGGTTCGTTGAAAACGATTACTCAGGTAGCATTTAGAAAGTTTGAGACTTTGGTGATCAAGTCCATACGCAGCAAGTTTTACTTGGTTTTGTTCCTTTCTTTTTGTTGGTCTTGATCGGAAGCTTCAATTTCTTTCAATGAAAACCAAATGGAAATGGAAATGGAAACACAAATAAATCTTTCCCACACTTCTTTTAATGCCTATAATTTGCCAATTTCCCTTGTACCATCTTGTTTGATGCGTGATTAAAGCTGGTTTTCCGCTTAAGTTTTCGCCTGCCGCTGGCAAACACGAGAAAAAATCTCGCTCAGAGAAAATTCAATTACCACTGAAACTACCGCTACAACATCTCTATGCTGTTACGCAAGGGGCTGTTTATATGAGAAAACTCGGTTTTGTCCCGGTTTGCCGAGACCCCCTTTTTACCGAGATCCCGCTTGTATTACAAATTTCTCTTAAAAAAAGTTTTCTGTTTATATATAAAGCTGTCCCGGCAAAACGGGATCTCGGCAGCATGAAGGCGGGATTCCGGTTTGGCGGGATGGTCTTTTCCATATAAACACAATTTTTTAGTTCACCCCGGCAATCCGGGCTGAAACATACAAAAGTACGCATGCGTGTTATGTAATTTTAGAATACAAAATGGCGAACAACTATCAGTGCGACAGGTTTATACCAACAACTCCTTTTATCGATTGATCCTTCTTTTTTAAGATTTTTTATCTTTCGTAGATAAAAAATTTTCTTGATCAAATTGTTTGTCACAATCATCTGATTTATTCTGTTTTGATTGATTTTCCATAACAGAATCAAATCATGCAGTTGGATAACCAAAGAAGAAAGTATTGTTAACATGCATTAGAAATGCAATACCTTTTGCAGTGGCCATTTTGAAAATTTGTTTTTTTAATTTCCCGCGTGCAAAGTCAAAACAAATGTCACGTGATCAATTTCTATCTCGCTTTGCCGAGATGAATTCTCCCATATAAACAAACACTCAAATTCATCCCGGCAAAACGGGTGCCTCGACAAACTGGGACAAAACCGGGACAGTTTTTCTCATATAAACAGCCCCTAAGACTTCAACTGGACAAAAATCGAGAATCATTCCACTAGCAACTCTTCATCAACCTTAAATTTCAAAATTTTGGCGGAGTTCTAATAGCACAGATGAGTTTGAAATCAGTTTCAGATGGACACTCCATTTTGATTTAAGAAAACTTTTCAATGTTCCAGGAATTTTTTGATGATTTTTTGTTTATGTTTTTGATGCCTAGGGTGAGTTTTTTCATCTCCCAAAATTTAGCAACAAGTGCCACAAATGCACAGTATTGGTATCAGTAGGGTATTCTTTTATAGTTCCCATTTTTTTCATCTTTTGTGGTAAAAATATCTGTCTACGTTTGCCTTCAAAACGGAGATAGGCAAAAATTGTATTGGTGGTACTAAAAAAATGCAATTTCTATGATTTCCTGTTTTTTTTCGACCTGAAGAGTGGCATTCATAGTCATTTATGCAAAATAACATATCAGCCATTTTTAATCTAATTAAATAATTATCTAAGTTGCAAGGCAATAGCAATAATTTATGCAAAATAAATCAAAACAAACAGGACAGATTTGTTGTCAGCCATATTTGTTTACAAATGTGCAATTTAAATTCATGCTTATGAAGCATAATTTTGTTAAATAATTATTCTCATAATGGCTACTACTTCGTGGTGTTTGTATGATACTACTACTGTTTTCAAACAAGGGGCACTGATGGTACTTGAAATACTAAGGTATGAAAAAAATGCACCCTTATTCGCAACTTTTTTGTGTCAGAATTATTTTTAGTAAATAAAAAAGGTTGAGCAAAAGTTACCTTTATTTTGCGTGGTTTCCAATTTAACGGATTTGAAAAACCGATCGGTTAACGTAAAGATCTCCAAGAGAGAAAATTTCGCCGAATAGTTTAAAAATGTTCGGCGAGACAAATTTTAACCGCTGGCAATCCAGCGAAAACTTGATAATGACGTCACTCAGGCAGGCGAAAAGTTAAGTGGAACACCAGCTTAAGTAAGTATGTAGATAACTGGGAGTTTAAGTAAGTCCTTGGGCTTCCATTCGTAGTGGTTGGCATCGATATTCGAATAAATAAAGATATTTAGAAGAAATCTACTAAGTCCGATTACTTGTGTGTCAACAGATCATTGCAACAGATCATTTCAAAATCAATGAGATGAAGTTTGTCGGAAACAAACTGCCAGAGAAAACTTGTGAGGGAAATTTTCTTACAACTGAATTCTGTGGCGGGCGATCTTCAGACACATTTTAATCATCCCCCAATCGTTATCCCGCAGAATTTATGCTGCATTTATTTCGGCAAGTAGCCATTTTGATTTGATAGAAAATTTGCTGCAAGAACAGTTTAAAGAAAATGTATATACAAATAAAAAATACTGGGAAACATCTAAAAGCTTTTGTAACAATTAAAGATAGAAGCCATTCATGCTGTATCATTCTTTGAATAAACTGCACAACACAGAAACAACTTTATCAACAACCATTACTTGCAGCATGAAAACGGGGTAAAGCTTACTCAATTAGATTTTGCCCACTGGGTACTAACTTATCAGTTTCAGAACTACGCTGAAGAAATAGAGTTTTTAAAAGAACTTTATTGGAATCCATAACATAATTGTATGGAGGCACTCGAACGGATTGATAAAATCAGAAAAGGTGTTGAATTCAGACGTAAACAAATATATACCTGATCTTCTTCGGTTACAAGTTAACAGAAACATGGAAAAGGATAATTGGAACATTGGAAAGTTCTTAGGATGCATAAGCAACAAAATTTTTGAGCAAGAGAAAATTTTACGTTTGTTTTTAAGATGAGCCAATCCAATCTTCAGCACAGTAACAAAAGAAATCATAGAGTTGGATTTTAGAAAGGTAATAAAGAAATGAAATGAAATTTACACGAGAGGATCATGATAGAAGTAAACTCACAGTTTCTTGACTTCTTGACACATTTGCTTGACTTTAGCTTGGTTTTGCTACTGTGACTTATGACGTTTTCATTATGTGACCAGTACCAAATTTTGACCTCAGGGAACAATTTCTATAGAAGTCCTTTCTTCTCCGAGACATCTTTTATTTCAATAAAGCTTTTTAATGCAAATGGCTGCACTTTGTTTACAACTTTACCATCCAAAATGCCCCATTATGGATTTTGTTCGATCACACATCAGCAAAAGATGAGACAAGAAAACCGTCTATTTGAAATTCAAGATATACTTCCTTTTTTTCTTATGACGTTATGGCTTCACTAATCATGAATATTTTATGTTTTATGTTTTAAGGTAAGGTGAAAAGTTTTTTTAACAATATTTGAAAGAACACGGCATAACCTGACACTGAAGACTTGCTAACCCAGACAAAATTTATATATAAATAAACTTTAGTTAGGAGAAATTGTCAGTTGATTTTGAAACTGGGTAGATGAGTACACTCGTTTACATTTAGCTGCATTGAGCACTTTCCTCTACACTTCAAATGATTTTGCATTGAGTGTTAATTTTCTTTACGTACTGTTCATAAAATGCTCAAAAATGATTGGCTACTTCTCGCCAGGGAGAAACACAAAGAGGCGAAAAGTGTTGTTAGAACATAATTCTTCAACCTCACCCCCAGGGTTTTTTTGCCCTTTCGATTTACTGGTGAAGAACAATATGTAGTATAATATCGAAAAGAAGGAATCCCTGGGAACGAGGTTGCATAGTCCTTACCTTGGGCAGTTATCATGTGCTTTGCAACACATGTCTAATCGTTTTAATCTCCCTAAATCTTCACCTCGGTTTGTCTCAGCGATATCTCCGTCACCACACCAATGTGTTCCTATCGAATATGAAAACAATGTATTTACCATTAGCATGATCGTGCTTCTTCAGATTTAAAATATACAATGAAATTCGATTAACGAACTCTCGATTTAACGAACTCTCGATTAACGAACTCTCGATATGACGAACTGATTTCTACTTCCCTTCTCGTTATATCGAGATCCTACTGTAATTAAAAATGGAAATTCTAAGATGGAGTTCCACAACTTCGTTCCCCTTTTTAGTTATTTTTTTATTTCATTATTATTATTTTTCTGTTATCTTATTGGCCTTTGTCGCGGTCCGAAGTAGTGAAGTTGCATCGATTACATACGACATGAGCTCCTTGGGCCGATTGTTCTAAAGATTATTAAACCCGAATTAGCGTTAATCCAAGATTAAAGCCGGGATTAACTTTATTCCTGAAATTAAGTACGTTGTTCCAAACTTGATCCTGGATTAAGCCAAGATTAAATGTGCGTGGATTTAATCCACCTTCCGAGGTCGATTAAATGCTTAATCCATGAATAATTTTCACTAACAGTAGAGCATTTGTAGAAAAAAACGTGACAAACATAAAATAAGATTTTGAAAGCTAACTTTGTGCAAAGAGAAAAACCTATTTACATAGTTTTATAAAGTTAAAGACATTTTTAATAAAAAGTTTCAGGGGATGCAGTATATATTTATCGTGGCATTGGAAAAATGTATTGACCAAGTTTCGTAACGTATAATAATAGTCCAAGAGAGCTGGCAACAGGTTTAATTAACCCAAGCCTTAGAATATTAATTACTCTGAGACGATTCCTTATATGGTTAGCAACTATAAGTCTTTCGGGACGCACTCCTACCGGTTCCTTCGGGTACTGGGACCAATCAAATGACATCAAAAAAGGACTTTTATTCAACCCATAAGCCTCATGGTTGAAATTTTCAGGGTTGGTACTACATGATATTGAAATTTATGAAAAGTGTATGACTGACGTAAATTAGCAGTTCCTTGGCCCTGTCTGAACCAAATATATTTAGTCAAAAAAGGACTTTTAATTAACCCATAAGCCTCAGATCTGAAATATATTCAGGGTTTAATCTTTATCCATTGAAGCAAATGAAAAGTGCGTGTTTGACGTAAACTAGCGGTTCTAAGGCATCACTACCAGTTCTTGGACTGTAAGTGTAAAATTTAGAAATGCACACTAAATTTTAAATAAAAAAAACAGTAAGATGTTTACGTATGTAAATGCTATCATTTTACATTTTGGAGTGATTTTATTATGTAAACAAAGCATAATTCGAACGTCAAGATGTTCGATTTCGGAAGCCTCAACATTGTAATAAGGTTAAACGCGAATTTATCCTGGATTAGCTAATCGTAACGTAATCCACATTTGAACAACAAGATCTTGGATTAGACTTCGGGATTAAATTAATCATCGTTTAAACAACCGGCCCCAGGAGTATTAGATAGGCGGGAAACATACCAAGGGGTTTGTGAAAACGTTGTTTATCAAACTTTTCACTAACGATAGCTTATATAAATTCTATCGGTTATCTGCAGATGCCGATCTTTTTTTTTTAATCTAAAACAGTAAGTTTTGAAAAAATAGAAACTAACTGTTCTTATTGTTCTTATCTTTTTTTTTTATATATCAACCCCGGATCCTACTGTAATAAAAAAATGAAAATTCTAAGATGAAGTTCCACAACTTCGTTCCCCTTTTTATTTTATTTTATTTTTTCATTTTATTTCATTTTATTTTATTTTATTTTTTCTGTTATCTTATTGGCCTTTGTCGCGGTGAAGTGAAGTTGCATCGATTACATGCAACATGAGCTCCTTCTCTACAAATTTCAAATTCTATCAAAGATTAATTTCAAAGAACTGAAAAGAAATGCAATTCCGTCAACCTCGTACCCAAGGCTTTTTGCCTTCTTTACAGATGTACAGCATTTCAATATGGCCTGATGGCCATGTGTTGTGTAATTTCCTGCAGTATCCCTCTCCATGTGTCCAACAGTCTCCCCAAATTTTGGTTTTACTAACATTGCTAGAATGAATGTTATCAAACCTGGATAAATATGCGAAGCAAAACTTCTTGGTTGCCCAGCTTCTTGTCCTTCCTTTGCCTTGGCCTCTGCAGATAAAAAAAAGACAAAGCATTATGGTAAATTCTTAACATCTTTTTTTCTATAGGATTTTGCCACTCATCTAAAATCTAAATAAAATTTAAAATGCCAATATCTTAGAAAATAAAATGTACTCGACTCTAGATTTGGTCTCAATATGTAAAGTAAGTTAAAAATGAAATGTTTTTGAGTTGATGATAATGTGTTGCCTTAATGCGTGCCCTGCTATTTTTATAATTCTTTACTCTTTGATGCAAACAGGAGATTTCTATTTCATATATTCCTAATAACCACATCATACACTTGCCTTTCAAGTTGACTTTCCTTCGACTCTCAAAGAGTTGGACAACCTCAAACACAGGCTTCTTATTCTCAGCAATTGTTTCAATGTCAAATTTGAGTGAGAAGAGGATAGGAAGATGGTATAAGCACTAAATAAACAAATAAAACAAATAAAACAAACAAACAAACAAACAAAGAATCTTATGAGAATCTTATACAGTTTTGTTTTGTCTTCAATGCTGTCAGAAATATCAAAAAAATGGATACCCTGCTCATAAAGGTTTGCAAAATAATGTCTTGCTTATTCAGATAATGATGAAACGGTAAGGCTGTTACAGGAGCACTACGGGTAATCTCTCACTTTATAAAAACATGTATAAACTTTTATATATGCTATATAAGACTTTTTTTCCTGGCGTTTCTATTAACAGACAAGATTAAGATTCCTGAAAAAACTTACAAAAACAGATCTTTCATTCCACCAACTCATTCTGAACATCTTTTCAAGTTTGAGAAAGTAATTCAAAAGTACTTCACGCTTGAGTAAGTTTCACTGCAAAAAAGAGAAATTCTTAATATTTAAAGGTGCAGCTTTATTTTCCCCATAAATCCGTCCGAAAAAGTCACTTCTGCAGCTTTGGTTGATTTTGTGAATATGCAGTGAAAAAATTCACAGATCAATCATGACCATTGGTCAAAATGCAATTTTAGAAAGTTATACTTTCAAAATGACAATTAGATTGACTGAATTCGACTGAATTTGACCGAATTTGACTGAATTCGACAAAGGTTTCATAAATCGATCAAGCCAAAACATGCGCAATAAAGCAAACCACTCATCAGCATTGCAGGGTTTATGGGAAGTTTCCTGTAACGTTTAATCGGCCAATCCGATTGGCTAGTTGCTAGGTTCGTTTGATGATTAGTGAATTTTGATGTTCATGAGATATTTTTCATAAAAATCATTACTTTTATTGACTTCTTTACGCTGACTAAAATTTAACGCCACCCCCTTTTACGTCGGTCCTTATTGGCATTATTTCTGAAAATTCCACGGTCAAACTCTCACAGAGACAAACATCTAACGCCCTTTTAACGCCAACTCATGAAAAATAACGCCATTAAAGACCGGCGTAAAAAGGTCCGATAAGTTAGTTCTGATGTCATTTCTGTCAGTTTTTGTGAGAATATGGAATCACGTGGCTTAAATGAACCTGTTTCTATCAAGTTTTCCGACAAACATTTGCTCTTCAATGATTTTAGACTCCATCCAACAAGGGGCTGATTGTTTTGTCGGAGAAGGAAAAAAAGCCTTATTGGGGTTGAAAATATCCTTCAAATCAACCTCCAACCTCCAACCCAGGGCCGTGTCACTGTTATGACACGATTTTATTTATGTCCTCCTTCAGTGGCTTTACCACACGACGAATTTTCCGATCGAATCGACTTTTTCGCTTTTAATTTTGCGGTGAATTTAATTTTTTTCAATAGACCTTTACGAATTTCTGTTTAAACAATAGATTATGGGCTATGTCAACATGTCTGACCTCGTTTTTTTAAGCGATTTTGCGATTTTTGGGATTTTTGATCTAAAAAAATACTCTCGCTTATAAGCCCGTTGTGCTATAAATTTTTTATGCTTAAAATCGCAACTAAGACCCACCACGAGTTAGGATATGGAGAAAAAAAGATACTTTTCGACTTAAACTTTTATATTATAGCACAAGACGATTTAATCGATTTCAATTTCAAGGTCCTCATCCTCGTCCTCTCTCTGGTCACCTGTTATGAAGGAAGAGTTGGCATGTTAACCCAATAACGTTTACGATAAATATACTGTAAAACTCGTGAAAAAGCGGACAGTTGTTGGTCATGTTCCCAGAGAAATTTCAAAGTACTGTTGATTTTCCTTAAATTCTGGTGAAAAAATGCATGCTGTTGTATGCGAGAAAAGGCAAAATAAGAGAGGGAATGGCTTAGAGGTGCCATGTAAATACGTTTTAAAAAGGTCCGATGTTTATTTGAAGGAAGCGGACCCTATGACACTAGATATCGTGCAAAGAGAGAAAACTTTTTAATACGACTTTTCTTTATCCGCAAAATTAAAAATTGCTCTTGCATATAAGCCCAGATGGGCTTATAAACAGGGTGGGCTTATATGCGGGGTAGAAGGGTACTACTCCTGTGGCACTGAGGAGGTTAAGAAAAGAGCAAAATGACATGTGGGGTTAGCTTTTAGGAAAGCCAGCAGAAGAGGCAATCCACACACATAGAACGTCTTTATTGAATGTCATGATTAATTTTGGTATTTCGTCATTTATTCAGCAATTATAGTAGAATGAAGAGCGATTTTGATCGATTCGTTCAGATTTCTTCGAAAATAATCGGCAGCGAAAAAGTAGAAGTCATTTCTACTCCTTCGAAGTGCTTTTTGTTCGAAGAAAAAAAATTCAAGCGATACTTCTCAGTAAAGCAGAAAGGTTTGATTTAAATCGATCGATGATTCGATCGAAAAATTCAAGTTGTGCAATTCATAATTGCTCTCTCTCTCCGACCCACCTACCTAAGCAAAATATTTTGTTTATATCAGCTTCTGAAAAACGATGAGTAAGCTTTATTAAGAAAATAAACAGAAGCATCTTGATTTTATTTAAATATATATTCTATTATTAAGACGTTTCGATGCTCTCCGAGCATCATCCTCAGTAAAATGAAATTCATATAAAAAAATTTGTTAAAAGTTAGAGTTTGATCAATAAAAGGTTATTAAAATAAGTACAACAGGTGATAAAACGATAAAAGAAATAATTGAGTTTAATTAAAAAGTAACAAAGGAACTGATTTCTCTTGAACATTGAGCTTGGGTCCTTTTTGTTTGATGAACAAAGCTTCAGAGAGTTTTCTTTTAAAATAGTTTCTGTAGTTTGAACCAATTATCTTCATGTTTTCCATGCTTATGCGTGTATGACCTGTCTTTTTGGAGTGACGCAGTAGGTGTGAATTTATGTCTTTCCCCGCGTGCTCATCTGTCCTAATTTCGAGTCTTCTGCCCGTTTCACCTATATAAGTGGCCTCACAATCTGGACACTTGCCTTCGTACACAATATTGTGTTTATGTGTATCTTGAATGTTATCTTTTATGGGAAATTTTGAATTAAGTCGTGAACCTTTAAACGTAATGCGAGCTTCAGTATTTGGTAGACAGTTTTTGAGATAATTTTTCATCTTTTTTGTCAACAGTTCGCCTTTTCCTCCTTGGTAAGGTAAACAAATTTGCACTTTCTTTGTTGAAATTTCTTCAATTGGTTCGTTTGGCTGATCAATAACTGGGTCCTGTTTTTTCTTTCTTTCTTCTTCGATTATTTGGTGTACGAACCATTTGGGGTAGCCATTGATGTCGACAAAAACTTTACTTAAATGGTCAAGCTCTCCATTTTCAGGAGATAATCTTTGCTCGATATGGTAAAAGCACGGCTTACGAGTCCTTTTAGTGTACCTTTCTTCCATGTTATAGGGGCGAAAGAATCCCAATGTAAGTAAACATCTGTGTTTGTTTCCTTCCTAAAGACAGCAGTGTCAAACCCATTAGAGGTACGAATGAGTAAGACATCAAGGAAAGATAGCATGAAGTTTCGTTCTTCTTCATAAGTCAATTCAATGTTTTTGTGGAATTTGTTCAGTTTTTTCATAATGTCCTCAAGTTTACCTTCCTTCACAAGGCAAATGGTATCATCAACATAACGGTACCAAAATTTCATCATACTGCGCATTTTTGGTACTAATGAACACTCTAATTCTACCATGAAGATATTGGCTAAGACTGGACCCAAAGGTGATCCCATGGCAACACCGTCGGTTTGCGAAAAAAACATGTCGTCGAACGTAAATTGGACAGATTTGGTACATAGCAATAGCAATTCTTTCATATCTTTCCTTGGAATAGTGGTTTTGATTTCTTTTTTGTTGTAAATACGTTTCAATATAATATTTATCGTCGTTTCGAGAGGAACATTTGTAAATAAACTTTTTACATCAAAGGATACAAGTTTGTAACCTTTTGGAATTTTCTTATTCCTTATGATATCGATAAACTGTTTTGTACTATTAATGTTATATTCTGATTTGGTAAGCGGTAGCAATAATTTTGATAAGAATTTAGCTGTTTCGTAGGTTGCTGTACCCAGGTTGGAAACAATAGGACGAATAGGAAGCTTCTCAACTCCTTGGTCTGGTTTGAGTTTATGGATTTTTGCAAGCCCATAAAAGCACGCGGGGAAAGACATAAATTCACACCTACTGCGTCACGCCAAAAAGACAGGTCATACACGCATAAGCATGGAAAACATGAAGATAATTGGTTCAAACTACAGAAACTATTTTAAAAGAAAACTCTCTGAAGCTTTGTTCATCAAACAAAAAGGACCCAAGCTCAATGTTCAAGAGAAATCAGTTCCTTTGTTACTTTTTAATTAAACTCAATTATTTCTTTTATCGTTTTATCACCTGTTGTACTTATTTTAATAACCTTTTATTGATCAAACTCTAACTTTTAACAAATTTTTTTATATGAATTTCATTTTACTGAGGATGATGCTCGGAGAGCATCGAAACGTCTTAATAATAGAATATATATTTAAATAAAATCAAGATGCTTCTGTTTATTTTCTTAATAAAACTCCTTGCCCGTTTAAATTTGTTTTATGATGAGTAAGCTATTTTAATCTATTTAAAAATGGCTCGTGTGATGAACGAAATTCAATCTCCTAACTGTAAGGTAAGGGCATAGTCACAAGATAAGTAAAGGAAGAAACTTGAAAGAAGAAACATTTTGATCGAGATTTCAGATTTTGATCGTTTTATTCTGACAATTTATTAATTTCAAGAGTGTGTTTCAAATATAGCTATTTAAAAAAAAGAAAAAAGTTTGAGGTTGAGGTTTCTGTCAAAAATAAGCTATTATAGCTACCTAGCTAAGAGGTTTTCACCGAGCTATTTCCTTAGGATGCAATTGTAGTGTCCAGATTGACGCCGTCCGGATAGTGGCATTTCAAATCTAATCTAAATATTTTTTTCAAGAATTCAATATATTTTGACACAATAGATCACCAGAAAAACATTATTGGAAAAAATAGCGGAAAACCCTTATAGCAACTTTTTTTACTATAACAGAACTCCACATTTTATTTCGAGTTGTTTCAGATGATGTTTTTTGTTTTTTCATTTAATCCTGATAACCCAGAATTTCAGCAATGACCCATCTGCGTATATAACTATTCTTTTTGCCTGTCCTTTTGCTCTCTCTATATTATTATATGCGAGGCTACAAATGTCTTGAGAAAATCATATAAATACACAGCATTTAAAGACCATTTGTGCAGGTAATCTATTAACTGATAAATTTGATTTCTTCAGAAATTTATAAAAATCAAGTATATAATACAAAAACGATGAATGATTCAACAGTTTTGCAGCAAGATTCTCTAAAACATTTAAGTTATTTATGTCCTGGTTTACATGATAAATCTTCGAGGCAAAAAATTGAAAGAAAATCATTCAGAAGTTTTTTTCAGGAAAACAACAAACTTATTATTCCATTGATCCAGCGTCGTTACTGTTGGTCAGATGTTACTGTATCCAATTGGTTTGAGGATGTCATAAATGGTAAGATAGATCATCTTGGTCAGCACAATTCTGGAAATGTAGTAATCAAGTACTCAGAGTTGGACAATGGCACAATCATCCTGGATGGACAACAAAGAATAACAACCACGTCCCTTCTACTTGCAGCATTGAATGATGTGTTGGATAATATGTTAGAGTCTTTTAAAGAAGTACATAACTTAGGTATTGGTCAGATAAAAGTTGCCACAGATTTGAAACAGACAATTATGTCTTTTCTCTTTCGGGAAGAACTTTCAAACAACATCATTTATGATGGGTTTAAAGACGGGGAAGACTTTCCAATTACTGTTTTGCTGCCATCTTTCAGAGATCGAAAAGCTTATTTTCATCTGATCACATCAAATACACCTGCAAAAGATATAAAAGCATCATTCCAATGCAATACTAAAAATATTTTACGTTCAAAGTTGGATGACAGATTAGACAATCAATTCAGTATTGAAAGCAAGCTTGAATTCTTAGTCGAATTCACAACCCGTGCTATAGATGTCATGAGTATGACTCTTGTAACCATTCTGAGTCCAATTGACATAAGTCAGGTTTTCCAATGGATGCAAGAAAAAACGTTATTGAGTGCTGGTGGTATTTTGAAAAATCCAACACCTGGTGTGGACTTTACTGTGGCTGATCTGCTTCGTAACTTGACCCTGGCTCCTGTCATGAACCAAAGTTTGCAAAAACAAGAAGAATTTTATTGGAAGCAGTGGTTGTTTTATGTGGAAAGCAAATTCCAAAATATGACTGATTTTAACAAGTGCTTGCATGATTATATTGATGCAAGACACAAAGACATAAATGGTTATATGTCCTCTTGCGAACAAACAGTTTTAAAAGTAATTAAGGACCTAAAAGGCAATCCGAAAAAGTTCCACGATTTCATTGCCTATGGAAAATGCATATCTATCTATGAGTATCTAAAAATGAATTTGGGAAATAAAAAGATTTTTCCAATTTCCCGACTTTTTTCAATGGTTGGTTTCACTGAAGCTCAGGACCTCTCTTTAAATGCATCAGTTGAAATGTTGAAAGATTTTAGAAATTTTGCCACAGCAAGAAAGAAAATTCTGAATGATGATTGAAATGTTATGTACATGGGATTTATAGATTAAAATCATATATGGATAATTAATTCTGAGAAAAAAAGAATTGCCTATAATTTATCTAAAATAAATAAACTATATATTGAAGATTATAAATTATAGGTAATTGTTTACCTGTTAAGCTTTATATTTTAGAGATAGACCTATAATAATATATAAATAATAATATAAATAAAATTATAGGTAATTATAGGTAATCTTTATCTATACAAATAATAAAAATAATAGGTATTATTGTTTTATCTATAAATCCTTGTTAGTTTTTTCCCTTTGATGGTCACATGCATACATCATGCATGCAATTTGAAACAGGCACTAGTTTATTTATTTTTCTGGTTGGGAAATCATGTGATTAGACATTTGCCCAATTGATTTTTGAAGGAAAAAAACCCACTATGGTCAAACATTCTAACACATTTTTCAACGCAACTGATAGAGATAGATAGATAAACTTATTTGATAAAGTAGGTTACATTAAAGTTCAGCATTGCGCCGGGGACCTGTCAGTCTAAAAACTGTTCTAAAAACATTCAGGTGAAGTGTTCTGTTTTCCCTCAAATGTGATGTCTTCCCGACCAGGAGAATCCATGTATATATATATAATTAACATTTTAGCAAAGTTATAAATCAGCTAAATCATGAAGTTCTTTAAATCAAATAGAAACTTTACCAAGCAATCTTTTATTTAAAATCGATTTTGCACTATAAACTAGTATATATTGGGAGCACATATGGATTAGAAAATATTTTTATTGAGTTATCGGTGATCTGTATCTTACAGATTTTTATATCACCATGTATATAATATAAATTTCAGATATTTCTATATTTTTATAATGCATTATATAAATTTCGGATATATCTTGTACTTATAATAGGAATTATTTCATAAGGGTTCCAATACTTAAGTCATGTACACGGGGTTTTTTTTGAAAAAAAGCAAACAACAACGCATGCGTGATGTTTCTTAATTGTTTCTTCTTCCATTTAAATACATTTATATACAATGCTATAATATCAATAAATACAAACAAAATTCGTAAACTCCACGTGAATGCCACACGAAAATCTGTTTCAGTGTAGCAAAGAGCACAAAAAATCGACAGTCTGGTAACAAGGTTGCAACGGTTCATCTTCCGAAGATTATTTCGTTCCTCTGTTCATGAGAAAATCGTTCAAATTTGATTGTCAGCATATATTTCTGACTACTTTTGTCCAAAAGTCTGAATATGTTACTTACAAACAAAAGAAAACTAGCGAGCACTCCGGATTTCGTTAACTCGAACAAATTCCTGTTTCCCTTGAAAGGTTCGAGTTCGCCGACTGTTGTATTTCGTACCAAGGCACCTCCACCACAAAGACTGTAACAATCATGTTTGTCTGAAACACTAAACACACCATTAAACACATCGTTCATGTGGCAAACTGCAGGTGTCCGCTATAAACAGTTTTAACTGTATAATCTTCGAAGATTGGAACACATTTAATTATCTATTAAGCGCACTTTGACCTTGAAGGTGGAGCATTTTATTATAGCCGACAAGATTTTGACAAGAAAACCTCAAAATAGATTTTTGAACTTTGAAACTCTTGCAAAGAAGTTCAAAAATTTATAAACCTCTTAAGTTCTATAAAAGTTGTCTTCCATTCATACCCAATTCTTTCACAGGTTAGATGGGCGCTTATTCAAGGGAGCGGGTTTGCACCTACTTTAAAGGCAGAAACTTTCGCGGGCAGAAACTTTCGCGATTTTCGTAAATTTTGCCCATTTTCGCGAAAGTTTATGCCTTTGAAAAAAGTAAAACGAAAGATCGCGAAAGTTTTTTCTTCCGAAAAAAATTTTTCTCCATAAAAAAGCGAAAGTTTTTTTTAACAATAAAAAACGAAATAAAAGATTTACAGGGCAACAAAGTACATTTTAGAGAGCACAACTTCTTTTTCACCATGAATTAATTTCTTTCGCATATTAATTTCATTCATATATTAATCTAAAACAATTATATCATTATATCAGACGACGAAACTGACTCTGAATGGGAGGAAGCGGACTTTTGTGATTACTTGGGTTACTTATTTGACTTAGTTGCTCTTTGTTAATATTTTTGGTCTGCTTGATAAAATAAGATAAAGAAGAAAAAAAAGAGAGAATTGTTGAAGTTCGCGAAAGTTTTTTCCTTGCAAACGAAGTGATTTTTGATTTTCGCGAAAGTTTTTTACGCGAAATTTGTCCCAAATTTAAAATTCGCGAAAGTTTTTGTCGCAAAATTTCGCGATTTTTTGACCTCGCGAAAGTTTCTGCTTTTAAAGTAATCGATGCTTACCGTCAATTCCGTTTTTCCGGAATTATGCAGAAAAAAAAATCACTTCAAATTGGGGAGAGTGAACATGACAAAATTTCCAGGAGAAATTTCAAGAAACGTTTTTCAACCTTTATTGTTTTGTCTACAAACATTACATTGCAATTGAACCGCCCCCTAAAAGAAACAAGAAAAAGCCCTGGCAAATAGCATTATCATTTGAATTTCGTGCCATGGAAATGCACCACTTCTTATCTTATGACTTAACATCTCGGAAGTTCAACAAAACCTTCATGATCTACGAGTAACGCTGCAGTTCTATTGGCTGATCGTTTTTTTCCTGTCTGTTCTAATAAGATTGTGTGATTTTGCTTTCCATTGTGTTTTTTCTATACTTGTTATTTTGAAGTTTCGTATGAGAAGATGAAACTGTTATGAAGGTAATATCCTGTCGACAAATGAACGATTAAAAAAAAAGGTTTTTGTGTGTGAATGCGTCCCAATTCTTTTATTTATTTACAAAGAAATTAAATAGATATGTAATTATTGTTTATTGTAGGGAAATTTCCCCATCAATATGGAAACAACTATTTTGAATATCAATTTTTTTCAATATTGACTTTATTTTAAATGAAGAACCTTTTTCTATTATTTGACAAAGCGTCAATCATTTCCTCGTGATTTGATTTGATGTTTTGTTTGAGTTGCTGATACTGTTGATCTAGTAATGCAAGCTTCACGTGTGATGATCATGTTTCAATTCGTTTATTTCATGTTGGGCTTCTAAACTATATGTCTATCTAACGGATTGGTATCGCAGAAGTTTTTGGTGAAAACTTTGTTATTTTGGCCTGGGGTAACAAAGTCATAGTTACGTCATGCCTCGTTCTTTCAAACAAAAAAGAGACATTCAACCGAAAAGTTTAAAGGTATGAAGCCGTTACTTTTTACGATTGCTTGGCAATTAGCCAATTTTTAACCGAATTTAATATGTTTGGTATCGATGGAAAGGTACTATATCGAGCACTATAATATGGAATGAAAATTAACTTTTAAAAAAGAAGAACTGAAACTGAAAATTGAAGATGAAAAAATGAGCTTCGTCAATATGATTTTTATATCAATGATAACTTCAATCTTTGCTGGTTACGAATATACGATTTTCTGAATAATCTGAAATTGATTAATTGAGAAAGGTTCAGTTTTTTTCAAGTACTACAGCGTTTTCAATATTTCTGTAAAAACTGAATCGTGATATTTTTATGCAAACAATTCGTATATAGCACACGAGAATCAATAAAGATTAATAACATTTGAAAGGTCGGTTCCCACTAGGCGATAATTTGTGATAATTTGAATTAATTAATTTTCTAAAAATAGTAACATCTAAAAAATTGCTTTCACGACAATGTGACAACATACGATAACTTAAGGCTCGTTTCCATATATATAGCGAAAAATGCAGCTAAATGTACTGTAATGGCGCATACGTACCTTGTTAAATATTCCCCATAATATCCTTGTTAAATATTCCTCATAATATTCACCCGCTGACTGGGGGAATTTATGCTCTCCAAGATTGCTCTTGAGTGTAGCGGCAACGTTGAATTCATTCTCCTTTTCGCTGCGTTGTTTTACTCTCTCGTGAGAAATAGTCAATCATCTTTTATAAACATTACGTAATATTTATAGGAAAGACATTTGCAGTGTTTTCTTGAAATAACTTTTTCATTCAAACGTTGTATTCACGTACTTTGGTCACAAAAGAAAATTGACGCTCGATGGGAATATAATTGAGGTGTAGAGGAAAGTTCTCTTGAGTTTTTTGAACTACAGTGGAAAATGTAGCTAGATGGAAACGAGCCTTTGCGATAATTTAAGGCGAACCACTGGAACATTTGTTTGACGCAGTTAAAATTTGTCGCACAATTTAATTTTTATTGAAATAGTGATTTCAACTATATGAGTCTCATATTAATTTTTGCATAGAAATTGTGATGAAACGAGTAATTTCAGAGAAAAACATCATGCGTTTTGAAAATATGGCTGTGACACCAGCAAAAGAAACATGTAACAGCTTATATTTCCCCTGAAAAATGAGTGCCGCCAAACTAGTGGTAAAGGGAAGAAAAAAGAATACACGTAAATAAGTTACTTCCTTTACACTGACCGCACATAGTCCATTTCATTCCGCTTTTTATGAAACATTCTCTGCATAAAAAGAGCTTTCCAATCAGAAAACGAAAAACCAAAGCTAGTGCTGAAAATGTTCCTATATCTTCAAAATAAATCGTTTTCCGTAAAAAAAAATATAAATTCGTAATCAGCAAAGATTAAGGTTTCCATTGATATAAAAATGATTGTGATAACATTCATATTGACGAAGTTCATTTTATTCATACAGTATAACCCCGTTAAGTCGGACACGGTTTAATTCAGACTTTTCTTTAAGTCGGACTAAAACCTTGTCCCCCTTGGATTTGCCTACCTAATTCAAGCCAAAATGGTCCGCTTAAGTCGGACACCGTTTAAGTCGGACTTCTCGTTAAGTCGGACTGTTTTCTTCGGTCCCTTCAGTTAGAAAACACCGTTTAAGTCGAACTTTTCTGAATTTCGAGCGTCAAAGATTTGATAGCCTACCTTGTATGCCTGCCCAGCCGTCCTCCGATTTTCTTGCGAGGTTTTGTCTACCAGGCAGGCTAAGATTCGAACGTTCGAAGCGGCATTGTAGTGGGCTCAAGTTTAAAACTTTATTTCAAAAATGGCGTCAAAGCGAAAGCTGCAAACGCGAACAATAACCGAAAGATATGAAATACTCAAAGAAATCGACAACGGAAAGAAATGTGCTGCTACTATCCGTGAATACAATATACCCAAGCAAACCCTGTATGGCTAGATGAAAGACAAAAATAAAATTTACGAAGAGGTTAAAGCTAGTCGTGTTGCAAACAAGCGGCAGAGACTGAGGACTGCTTCTTTTGAAGATTTGGACAAGGCCTGCTATAAATGGTTCGTAAATGCTCGTCATTAAAACATCCCCGTATCGTGGCTTATAATCAAAGCTAAATCTTTGTATTTTGCAAAGGAATTGCGTGTAAACAACTTCCAGGCGTCGAATGGATGGATAGGTGGAAGAAAAGATTGAATATTTCTTTTAAAGCTATTTCTGGTAAGTACTGTATCTGTTATTTATGTTTACATAACTCTTGCTCTAATATGTCAACAAACTGACTTTGTCCTTTAAAAATTAGTGCACATGGTATTCTCATTCCCAAACCATCGCCAAAATTAACAGCTTTATCGCTTGTAATTACAACTTTACAACTTGTGTTCTCCATTTTGAGAAAATAAAATATTGTTTTGCAGAAACGACCAGTCTTTCCCTTTGGTAGATGTCCAACCGTTGTAGTGTTATTTTTAATAGCCACAGCAAATTTGTCCATTACGTTACTTGGCTCCATTTCTGTGCTTAAAACTTCTCTGTCATTTGGCGACCAAATGTCTCGGTACACATGGTAACCCATTACGAATGATTCCATCTGGTATTCCTTTTCTCTGATAATAGGAATTAGAAGGTCGATGTTTCTTGCCAAGTTTTCTATGCATTCACAAATAGGAAAATTTCACAGGTTTAGTTTCTTCATTTCAAAAACATTCGAATTGAACATTCGAATCTAAGGCTACATTCACACATTGACGTATAAGTGTTCTAACATATAGGGGGGATTTAATTCTATTGGCATTCTCGTGCGGACGGCCATGGCTTACCCTAGTATAGAGAATTCTAGTTGTGAAAAGTGACAGTGAAAGAGTTCACAGTATTTGGAGTGTTTTCTTTTCAGGTGAAGGCAATGATGTTACTGAAGAAATGACGGCCCCATGGAAAGAAACCGTATTACTCACAATTTTATCGAACTATGAGCCTCGAAACATATTCAATGCTGACGAGTTCGGGCTATTTTATCAAGCGTTTCCCAAAAAAACTCTCAGCTTGAAAGGAGAAAAATGTTCAGGTGGAAAAAACAGCAAGATTCGACTAACCGGCCTTGCAGCTGCAAATATGATTGGAGAGAAGCTTCCAATGTTTGTCATTGGAAAGTCGCAAAAACCACGCTGTTTTAAACACATACAAAGCCTTCCTTGTCGTTATCGTGCCCAGAACAAGAGCTGGATGAATTCGGAGTTGTTCGATGAATGGGTAAGAGAGCAAGACGAAAGATTCGAAAATGATGGTCGAAAGGTGGCCCTGATCATTGATAATTGCCCCGCCCATCCAGTAATTGAAAATCTCAAATCAATTACTCTTTACTTTCTTCCCCCTAATACAATGTCAGCATTACAACCAATGGACCAAGGGGTAATTTGGTCATTAAAATCCAAGTACAGAACCCGCATAATACAGAAAATTTTGGCTGCAATTGACCAAGGAAAGCAGCTTCCGGTAATTTCCATACTTGAAGCTATGAAGATTCTTGTTCTCTCCTGGGGAGAGGTTAGTAAGGAAACGATAGCTAACTGTTTTGCAAAATCAGGATTTTCTGAAAATGTTTGCAGTGAAGAAGATGATGGTCCTTTCTATCAATTACGAGAAGCTTGCGAAAAGCTAAGAGCACATGGCCAGGCTGGTTTACAGTGTGAAGGTATAGTAGATGTCGACTGTGATGTGCAAGTGACCGAAGGTTTGCTAACAGAAAAGGAGATTGTAGAAGAAATTCGTGGCGTCCTTGATGAAGAAAATGGGAATGATGATGTCGAAATCTCAGAAATGCGTGAAGACATACCAACCAAACCTAGTAGTTAAGCAGTTTTTCAAGCGATTGAAACTCTTATGGATTACTCAATGTTTACAAATAGTGGAGAAATCGGCAACTTAGCTGCAAAAATGTCGTCAATGGTGGAGAACGAAAATTTAAAAAGAAAAAAACAAAAGAAAATAACTGATTTTTTTTAATCGAAACAGAAAAAACAACCTCGAACCCAGGACCATTTTGCTTGAAAAGATTTTAATGTCACGGACACTAGTGAACTTGCGCAAAACCAATGAGCGGACGGACTGCGACTGAAATCGGCTACTCATTGGATGTTTCTGTCGTCATCCGGAAAATAGATGGTGTCATGTTCTGGATGAAGTCAGAAACATCCAATCAGCGGCGATTTCACACGCCTTCTATTCGCTCTTCGGTTTTGCGCAGGTTCCGCGCAAGTTTCCTATTACAAGCTTAACAAGAGCGAAAGGGTCCTGGGTTCGAGGTTTCTGAAAGAAAGGTTTTGTGTCAATATATTTGTTTTATTTCATGTTGTCACTTTTCAGAATATTCCCGATAAGTCGGACTAAATAAGTAGAGTCTGACTTAAGACGAAGTTCGGATAGGTCGGACTCCCGATAAGTCAGACCGATTATTTCGGTCCCCTGAGAGTCCGACTTAACGGGGTTATACTGTACTTACATAATCTGTTGATAATTGGCTAATAAATGCCAAACAATTTTGAATCGTACTTTAATTGCGATATCTCTAATTCGTGATTTTTCCTCGTCGATTGTATTTCGTCAACATGAGCATTACGCATTTAGTTTCTGTCATTTTCCAAATGGGGATATTTGATGTTGCGAGTTGGTGATTGTTGCAGATAGGATTTTGGCTGATTTTGCTATTTTAATCGTACCGACTAAACAACGGAACCACCTGAGACGAGCTGAGGCGAACTGAAACCACCAAGAGATGAGCTGAGACGAGTTGAATTCACCACGGAGAAAAAAAATCTCGGAAAAAGATTTCGGAATTAGGCCAGCATTTTTTGTTTAAAGACAATGAACTGTTATAAATAGAACTGAGGATTGCACTGTACTGATGTCAGCAGTAGGAATCCCTCATTTAAACAATAAGAAATGGGTGTGGAAGGAGCAGCTGACTTATATCAAATTGGTAAACGAGGTAAACAAATGATTGGCTCTCTGGAGATTCCTTTGTAGAAAACTGCTAACTCAGTTTTCTCACGACCTTTATAACAGTTCAATATCTGTAAGCGCCACTCGAAGAGAGAAGAAATTTGAGCGCCGCATTATAACATGAACTTATTTAAAATATTTTCAAGAGTGCGTACATTTATAACTAATAACACTTTCATAAAGTTGGCTTAAGCGGTTATCTTTCTTTTTTATGAACCTTATTGCGGGCTCATGAAATGTTAGTCAGGAAAAAGTCGAAGTTGTGTCGAAAGCCAGTCTGACCAATTTTTGGGAAATTCAGAAGTCATAGCAACAGGATATTTGGAATCATCATGACAGCCAAAGTAACGAGATTTAATCATTTCAAAATTATTAGTGACGTAAGTCGGAACACAGAATAAGCCTATGAATATTTTAATCCAAAATCAACAAAGAGATGCTTATACAACATTATTTATACTTATCATGTGCTGACAATATCCCATAATTAAGTCAACCCTGTCCGTGTGTCCACTGCATCTCGTATTTCACATGTTCGACAACTGCAGAAATCCTTGTGCCCGCCCGGGCAAATTATTAATTATAATTATAAAAAGAAATAAATTACAGACATTTGTTTTTATAAGCAACTCAATTTTTAGGGTCAGGTTGATTAGGGTTGAGGCCATAAAAAATTCAGTACGATTTTGTATAATATATTTGCAATTCATTACGTTTTACTTTCAATCAATCCCTTTGTTCACACAACTCCACTTTCAAGAAATTATGCAGTAAGCCTGACTCGAAAGAAAAAATCTTTAAAATGGTTTTTCACAGGAATATTATTTCCGGGGGTAAGACATTCATTCAATTATCGGATCAATACGAGACGGGGTAGGATATTTTGGCAAAATATCGACGTTTAAACAGAAATTCGGGAAAGGTGTATTTGATTTACCGTATTATATAGAAAAGAAAACAACTTAAAAATGAAACATTTCTACGGTACATTAGATAACAATCCACTACATACATTCATTATCAGAATATTAAACAAATTTTATCAAAGCATGGAAAAGGGATGTTTAAGCAGATAATGATAATGGATTCAGAGGGACAATGTTTATTTTAGCATGGGCATTCATGGAGCTTTTTTACTATATGAATATATAACATATAATGGTCATCTAATTTTCTGAAATAAATAGAAAAGGGATTCCTTTTGCAGTTTAAATGATCGCTTAGCTTTGGGCTTAACAATGCTCTCTTGAACCATATCCTTTGTTATGGTATGTCCATCGATGGTAGTAAAATGTCCTTGAAGTGTTTCTAAGGAGTCATCAAATTTTCCCTCATGCCACACATGCGTTAACTGAAACTTCAGATCAAGGTATAACATTCTGGCATCAAAATGAGCATCAGAAACAAAAAAATATCCACCCTTCTTTAGGTACTTGGAGCAGGATTTGGTGACAATCCCCGCACTCAGCGACATTACAAGATCAAAGGTACCACTCTTCTCACCAAAGCCACTTTCAAAGTTTTTGCAAATGAACTTGATTTGAGATTCACCAGGATATTCTTTATTTTCTGAGATCCATTCTAATACTTTTTCATCAGCATAACAATTTTTGATCTTGGCGTAATTGTCTACATATACTACATTTGGAAAAACCAACGATGCTGTAATGTGCCGATGACAACCAGGATATAAGACTCTTTTAGGGTGAACTATTTCATTTGTTGCTCGAAATATTGGCCAATGAAAATCATTGATACCTTGTTTATAACTTTTGAAATATGCACTTAACTCAGTTGATCCAGGCCTCCTTGATTTTTTCTCTATGGGTTCATTCTTAATCTTTGCTGATACAGTTTTGTGTTTTCTTTTGCTCATTATAAATTAAGGTTAACGCAATTCATTTAGTTACTTCATAATGTAAAAATCAAACTTTCTGCATGGCTGGCAAAATAAGGCACGCAACTTTCATAAGTATTATTGAAATACATTTGGAGAACACAACAATTTAAGAGCAATAACTACATTAATGCATTACTGAATACACAAAAAGTTTTATACAGATCAAGGGATAGCCAGGAGACCCATCAACTCTTTGCCTGCTTAATGAACCACAGACAAGTAGCTGGGTACCCATTAGAAAAGTGACAGTTGAAAAAATTAGAATGCAAACATGCCGGCTAATCAAGGGAGGATTATACAGTATATATACAGCCTGAAAGAAACTTAACGGTCTTTTGTTTATTTGCATGCATTTTCCTAGTTCAGTTCAATCACGCATCTAAACAAACCGCATAAAATACAAAAGACTTTAGTAATGACTTTATATAACAGATAAAACTGTGCATAAAATTTCTATTTTGTTTCCATATAAAAAGTTGTATCTTTGAAAATGCATAAAGTTTCTTTCGGGCAGTATTATACTGTATTCAATTAAACAGGGTGTGTCTGGTGTTTTATAGCCCTGGAAAGTAATCTTCTATTAATAAATTATTGTGATTATGGTTAATTGACGTAAAAAATGTGAAAGTGAAAAATACGAATGCTACACGTTTTTTTTGTTTGTTTATAAGACTTGACTTTGATGAAGCCTTCAATGTTCTTAACTTTTCAACTTTGAAGCCTAAAAATGTTCTTAATATGTTCTTAATTTATATACACTATTGAATATCTAAAATTTGAAATTCAACAAACTTAGTTGACATTTCCCATTTTAATGGAGTTGAGTTGATACTGTTGTAAGCAACATGATTATAATATTCTTGTGTTTGACTATTGTATATATACAACATTTTCTTGTAAAGTGTAAAAATATTTTCTCAAGAGCAAATGTTCCTAAGCCTCAGATGTTCTTAGTACATTCTTAACTTTTAGATCTTCCAGTCTTATGATGTTCTTATATCCTTTGTTCTTATAAAAAAAATGTGTATTCTTAGTCAGTCTTTCTCTGGGATATAATATCATTTGGTCCATGATGTCACAACCTCTGGTGAGAAAGACCGGTTAAATGGTTAATAAGCCATTAGTTCTATCAGAAAGCCATTGACCAATGAATGAGTTTGTTATCATTTTGGAGGAAAACAAAAACATCATCATGACAATGGTGTCAAACACACCCCAAGTAATTGCTCGCAAAAAATTCAGGTGAGTGTTCAGTTTCCCCCTAAATATGTCTTCATTCTGACCATGCGAGTATTTGAGACCAATCACACTCTTAAACCTAGCTATAAACCTTCAGCAGCTTCACCCCCTCTCCTCAACCTCGCAGGTTTTTAAAATGCATTTTTGTGATCATCTCAAACCTTACTATTTTAGAAGAACAGTAGAAAATTATCCCGTTAATCACATGTAAAGATGAATAAGCACTCGTGATCTTAATAAATTACTGGAACAAACAAAACAAATTTGCAAACAAATAAAGGTGAAAAATAATTCATCCCACACACAAGGCATCCTGATTTCATAGTAAAAGCCCGTAATATTACACCCGCAATTATTTTCCGAAGTATCAAAGTAGATATATCGATTTCTCATTGGATGAGAAAGTTTGCGAATAGCTATATTAATCCTGTATCTAATAGTTTTTTCTTCTTGCTGAGTTGGCACTGACAAGAGCCTGACTCAGCCCAATCTAAAGCTGTAGTAAACAAATGCATGTGGGTGCAATCTACTACAAAATTGAGCTACAATGTCTTCAAAACCTGAAATAAATACAAGTAAGAAAATTGCTGCTGATGCACAAGAGTTGATAAAAGAAATTATCGCGGCGAATTTAAAATCAGTTTCGCATAGTAGTAATAAAAGTACATTACCAACATTTGTTACACCGATTGGAAGTAAAAGAGATTTTCAGACTGCTATTGGTCAACCTACTAATTCTCAACGTACTATTCTCCGTGTACCTAGCCATATTCAAGACCATTCAGTTGGACTGCCTTCATCTTCCAAACAAATCAAAGGGAATTTTGCAGATATTGCTGTTAAAATTGATGATGTTTCTTCTACTGAAGAACCCCTTCATATTGTTGATGTGAACACAACAGAAAAAGTCATCATAAATCCAGCACCTCACTCAACAACAGAAGAAGTTGAAGAGAGTATCACTCAAGATCAAGTGGCAATGCCTTTGCCCATTCCTGGAACACAAAACTTTGTAATTACTGAAATAAAGTCAGCAACAGACAGTCAACAGATTGTACTAACAGAAGAAGAATTGGCAGAAATGCCAGTGAAAGACTTGAACTCATTGTTGCGTGGCCTCCCAGAAACTGAAGTCCTTAAATTGAAGCAAAGAAGAAGAACGATAAAAAACAGAGGTTATGCGCAAACAAGCCGTACCAAGAGAACTACACAGAAATGCGTTCTTGAAGGTGAAAAATCAACCTTAGAAGTTGAATTGAATGAACTGGCTCGAGAAAATGAAGTACTTCGACGTGAGAGAGATGAAGCGAGAATTAAGCTGGAGGCATTTGAAAGATTTGCTGGCATGAGTGGAATTGTTTTAATGACTAGTGAGAACAGTGACTTCAAAGAAACACCAGGATCTATCAATGTCATTTCAAGTAGCAATAATGTAGTTACCCAAAATAGTAAGGGTGGTATTATCATGAGCAGTAACAATAACGAAAGATATGTTACAAGCATAGTTAATGAAACCGTAACTGCTGCAATGGTTCCAGATAACGACAGATAGCGAACTCATGATCAAACATGTGTAGGAAAATGCATAGGAGGGATGTTGTAGTTTGTTAAAAGCACAATACAAACATGAATCTTGAATTCAAACATTTGGAAACATCTTCAGTTGACTTTTCATTTTCAAGTTGAAAAGCATGCCTAATTCATCAGGAAACATTGTGAAATAATGTAAGCTACTATATAATATAACTTACCCATGGGTGGTTGTCCAATTGATAATTGGAAATGTAAGCAATTCGAAATTATTGAAAACATAACACTGGCAAGAAATTTAATTGTTGAGCTATATCACTGCTATTTATAGGGAATAACCATCATTATCTCAACTGAACAATGAATTTGTTTGTTCATCAAGAACTTTGAAGAAGTTACTCACTGTATTAAAACCCAATGTACATTACTCGCATACATTTTAAAGGATTTCATTTTTATTGTTCATATTTTTGGTGGCAGATTAAGGGATTGTATATGCATCAGTTTACTGTTTGATATTTACTATTAATTTGTGCATGAAAATTCTAAAAGACATGCTTAAAAAGAAGTAAGGTTATGTCTAGTGTTTTCTGTCCGTTAATATTTATAACTTAAAGTATTCCATATCGACCGAGGCATGGAATTCAAGCCTTATCGACGTACCTCGTAAATTCGGTGTTTAAGACCACCCCTTTCACTTACACTTAATTACTGCACACACCTATATCCCCACCTGCTGATAGGCCAACCCATGAAAAAGCCTGATTATAGGGGTTGAATACTTATTTCTTTCGCATTTGTTTAATGGTCTTTCGAATGAGTTGTACGGAAATGCATTTCGTTAAAATTCGCGGAATAGAGGATTATGCTCCACCAAAACCTGAAATTTCACTTAGAAAGCAGCAATGACGACAATAGTGAAGATGGCGAAGAGGTCGAGAGTGATGGATCTGTTAAGAAAAAGGATGATGTACAATAAATTTTCTAAAATATTTTATCAGAAAGTGGAGTAAAAGTTAAATCAATCAAACTTTTTTTTGCCTGTGCATATACATTTTTAGCAGCGTCAAATAGGCCTTTGAAATCAGATAAGTATAGGGCTTAAACATCCGTTCGATTTTACGGTGTATACCATCTGAACAATTTAATAAAATCTTTGCTAATCAGCAGGCTTATAGTTTTCCCCGCCTATAAAAAACCTGAACAATAATTTTTCCCAAATTTGTCTCCAACTTTTGTTTTATCTTCTCAAAGTTCAGAGACTACTTTTTGTGTTCTTTAAAATGTCGGAAACTTTCGTATGGCGTAATTTCCCTGATTTCAAACCGTCGATTCATTTGGTTAACCGGTCGTTGCATATGGCCATTAGTTAAGCTAACAAGATGCTAAATTCGCTAGTTTGCGGTTGAAAACTAGCGATATTATTCGGTCTGCGTTAAAGTCATGATTGAATATCTCGTTGTTTCAAACAAAAAAATTTTGAAGACCAAAATGGCTGCCATGTTAGGACCAACGCGCTAAAAGAAAAAACGGAAAGTAAAAGAAGATTCAGATTAAGAGGGTAGAATCGCTTTCCATAAAGTGCTTTGAAATTAAACGCATTTTTATGAATGTCTTATTAAAGAACATAGGTTGATACTATGATATATAGCTATACAATACACAAAGGAGCCACACAACACTATCACTATTCCCCACAGGTCACAACTTTATGTACAATCATCACCTACACCATTCCTGCTCCTCGATTTTCTAAGTCACCTAGCATACTTGCTCGAAATTTTTTGACTTAAACGAATTTTAATTTATTTAGCACTTATATTTTTTGTAGGTCTGCATCAGCTTAATGCTCAATTGTAATTTTAACCTACTCAAATAAATAAACAAACAAGCAAGCAAGAACAATGTGTGTTGTGCATTTTCATGAAATCCTGTATTGGACAAAAAAAACCCACACATTTCGGCGGCCATCTCACTAGAACTTGAATAGCTAGGTCATTAGGCTTGCTCGATCTAGTGTTTTTTAGATCAGATATGATTATCATTTGTGTCAGCATGACATTGCAAACCATTAAATTACCGCGGGAAAAAGTAAAAAAATAATCAATAATTGACTCGTCAGCAATAACAGAAAAGATTCACAGTTGATAATTTTTTATTACCTTTTAAAAAATTTTCTACTCATAATGTAAATACATTTTCAATGTTTTACCGTTTGATTTTATATTATAAATCTGATTGGTTCTAGTAGTTCGTACAAAAAAAATAATTCGAGGAAAAACGATCAAAATTCGGTGTGTATCGCCAATCTGTGAAATTTATTTAAAAAATAACGCCATTCAAGACCTTCTTTTCTCATGCGGCGTTTAGGTGGCCACATCTATTGAATTTGAGACCGGTAAGAGATCGGTGCGCATGTGTAGTAGACTCGTATTATTGGTCAGATTCTGCTTACGTGAGCCATATACGAAGAATACGAAATCTCATACTAGATCTATCTGATTACATCAATATGAAATTATTCAAAGCTATGAAAATGTTTTTGCAGGCCATGAAAATTATCAATCTCGTATCGGGTTCCACGTAAAAAGCAACGCCTTTATCAAGAAAAAATGTAATGAAAACGTTTCGTACGGAGATTTTAAACCTATGCAAAAGTTTTTTTAGTTCAGTACAGCTCTCATGAAAACAGCCTCAAGTTGTCCAGTTGTTACCAAACCAGGGAGTGATGTGTATGATTAAATGTTGTTGTTTTTCTAGACCGTGTTTCCCCCACGCGTCAGTACATCAATCCTCCCCAGTGGCCAAAATCTACAAAAAGTCTCGTGTGGAGGAGTGTTTTTTATTAAAACAGCAGGCGATATTGCTTGCCATTCCTTTTGAAAATTAATTTTTACCCAGGATAGCCTCTTCAGTTCTGATAGAACTGTTATCAATGAGGGTCCTGCGCACGAGGTCCTAGAGCATTTAAAGCCGCCATTTGGGCTACGGAAGCTGCAATTATCCAAAAGCCGATTATCCAAAAGCGAAAAGAAACCCTGGGAACGAAGCTGTGTGAAGGTAAAATGCTTTCAGATTGTTGGTTCGATCTACTCAAAAATTAATTATGTCTATGAAGTACTAGATTGACAATTTCAAAAAAATACTAGTTTCATCATTCTTCAAAGCTAAGAAGCGAGTACCACACTAACCTCGGTCCCGCCTTACGAATAAAGGACGGCGAATAAAGAACGACACACTCATTTTACGACCAACATTATTATTCTATATGACGTTGACATTTTCAATTGATAAGAACATTTTAGATCGAAAAGGCAAAAAACCCTGGGAACGAGGTTGGCAGGACCAAAAAAAACCAACCCAGCAACAAGGTGGATAAATAAATAAAATAAAAGCCTATAATTTTTATGTTAAAAAACTCGAAAAAGAAAGATAACAATATTTGTTATTATTTGCGCACAGCCCGTGTAAAGACAAAGCCCATTTTGCAAATTTCTATACATTGGGGCAAAGTCTACGGCTACCATATTGTTTTTTGAATTTTTCAGTCGATTTTCCATAAGTTGAGTTTAATCGCTTTGGATACAAATATCATGTTGATAATCTGACGTGAGCCGGCACCACACAAAGGTGAAACCACTGTATTGTGTTTTTGATCAGTTTTTAGAGCTCTATAACATATGGTATTTTATAATTTTAATTTTCATGTAATAAGCACTGCTATGATTTTAAAACTTTCGCCTTTAGCTCACGGCTGCGCAACCCTAACCTACTGACACTGCTATTATTTTTTTTAACAAAATGATGATATGGATAAATAAATAATTTCATTTCTGTCGTTATGTATAAAAGGAGTTGAACGTAGGGGAGACATTATCCAATGAAATCATCTCAATTTCACCCATATGGGCGTCATTTAAGGCGTAAACCCATTCTAAAGAAAGCCAAAAATGGGTGGAACAAACAAGGGATTGTCTCCTCTTCGTAGAATTCTGTATAAAGTCGAATCTCCACTAGAAAATTGTTCAAGTGGGCGACATTCCTCTTCCCCGCATGCGCAGTAGAGAAGTATTGCACAATATTTACATTTCGACTTTTCGTTGGTCGCTTCAAAATCTGACCAATGAGAACGCAGAAAAAAGTAAACAAACAAAACGAATAGAAATAAGGAACAGTTTCCCAATGTCGCCTGACTCGATATTATCCACCGAGTGGACATTCGGTTTAAGCTCATAGAAAATTGACATGCAACAGGTGAAGAAGATTGGTCATCTCTTGTTCTCCTTCGCTCTCACTCCATCACGGAGTCATTGAAATTAACCTCCTATTAAAATTAGATCCGCTATTATATATATACTGAATATTGAATTTATAAATCAAAAAAACATTCTTTCAATTTAAATTATTATTGATAGACAGATAAAATATACAAAGAGCATATTCTGCAGAATGCGTAGACTCCTCTTCGTCTCCATTAACACAACTTGTCTCGATTGTTTTCATCACTTGATGTTGGTTTACATCAAAAAGAATGAAAATTCAACACAATGAAAAAAGCAAAGTAGTAAACGAAAGTTGTAAAAAGCTGGCAAAAACACTAACATTCCCATACCGTTATTATTGGCACTCTCCTCCGCATTTTTAGAATCGTGGTCTACTCAGTCGAGGATATATAACTTTTTCAAACATCCATTATTCCAAAATTGCTAATAAGGTTCTTCTCGGGGTAAATAAGATAATTAACGATATTTTCCGTTTTATGGAACGGTCTGAAAACTATAAGAATTTATCATCCATTTTTTCTTTGATCTTTTCAATAAGGTACGTTTATCATGCACTCACTTTGATCACATGACATATTACCACCAATGGACAGTAATTATTTTCTATCATGTGATCCAAATAAATACAAAACAAACTAATTATGCACTCACTTTGATCACATGACAAATTATAACCAATGATCAGTAATTATTTACTGTCATGTGATCCAAATAAATACAAAACAAACTACAGTTTGAGAGTTCAAGTTAAAACTACCGACAATATTACAACCTAGCGAATGGTTTAAAAGTGGTTTTAAAAGTTCTAAAAATTTCTTAATGCATGTAGTGAACTTAGTTCCAAAAGTTTCTTAACAAGTTTCTTATTTGAGAAATTGATTTTGGTTTTGAGAGAAAAAACATGGTTCGAAATGTATCGAAATTGGTCAAAAATTTGCTTAGTTGGAAATTGGCACTGCTATCGGGTCTAGTACTAACTTGTGGCTTCTTTTTTAAAAACCAAATTTAGTATTTAGTAAAAGAACGAGGCAACAGTTGTTTATAAACTTAATCAAATTCTACAAGGTTTACACCATGAATTTTACTGATTAAGATTTTACCTTGAACTATATGTTATCTTTTTGGGAATTTGTCTTTGTGGGGGCGCTCATTCGAGCATTTTGGCACGTTTAGCCGATTTTTATTGGTTTGCGCATTTTAATTGGTTTGCGCATTTTAATTGGTTTGCGCATTTTAATTGGTTTTTCATAATAGGTTTGCGCAAACTATTTGTTTTCTTGTGTATGTTTTGTCAAATTTTAAAGAAGAACTGCTAATCAGCTTTCATGACGTTTATGATGTATAACTAGCCCAGTGGCCAAAATCTTCAAAAGGTTTCTGTGGAGAAGTATTTTCTTTAGGAATGGCAAGCAATATAGCTTTCTGTCTCAATAAAAAAACACTCCTCCGAAGAGACTTTTTGAAGATTGTGCTCACTGGGAAATCTTGAATGATTCTGGGTTTGAGGCTCTTGTATGCCACCAACCAAACGCCTCCTAACATCCAGTAAACAACGTCTCCAGTAAACATCGTCTTCAGTAAACAACGTCTCCAGTAAACATCGTCTTCAGTAAACATCGATGTTTGATGGTTTTACCTTCGCATTACGGAGGAATTCATTCGACCCCTGGAAAATTGATAGTAAATTTACAGATTTCATTCGAGTAAATCATGATGCAGTATAATCAGCCTCGTTTTTATGTATTTCTTGTGACTTTTTGACTTTTTGGCATTATTAGAAATTCCTGTTCAAACCTTTAGAATTCGAACTCTCTCGAATTCGAAGTAACTTCTTAAGGTTCTTCACTAATGATTTCTATGTAAATGATCCCAGTTCAAACACCACGAAGCATTTTGTACAGCGCTCTTGGATATTCGAACTACACAGAGAGTCTACAACTAAAACCAACACAACACAACAGTAAATAGGGATATTGATTTCTCAGTTTCAATTTCGATTGAAATTGTGCATCCAGTAATGTGACACAGACGGCTATCAAAGTACCTTAAGGATAGAAATTTTTGCATTGATATATTTTCGCGAATTTCGCCTCTGAGAATTTTTCGTGATGATTTATCTTCCCCGAATTTTACGTTTTAGAAATATTTCATCTTCTTATACTAATACGCAATCTTGCTTTTTTCTTACCTAACTTTGAAAGAAAGAACGTTAGGGACATTTTCTTGGGAAGTTCGTCACTGGATATTTGTTTATGTTTTTTCCGTATTAGAATAAGGCACTCCGGCTTAGTGCTTATAATTGTTTTATGATATAAAATACGTTAGGGAAGACATGATATAGCATCTCAGGCGGAGACTTCGAATTACAATCGAACGTAGCAGCTATTGACAACGAATGAAAAATAGTCGTTTGAAAAAAAAAGAAGCGTTTGTTTACATTTTTTAAACCGAAGTATTAATAAGAAACATGCATAGAAAAACAATTTTTTTACGAAGAATAGTTTTACATATCTACGACTTATATGTAATGTTGAGGTTAAGACGTATCAAACGGCATTTTATCCAGTTTCGGTTTGTTCTCAGTATAGCATGTTTTTTTTAACCATTTGGTCCGAATGTTAAAGCATTAGAAAGTCGAATTCCAGTCATGTCACATTTCATATCACAGCATATCAGCCCATTAGGAACCATGGATTGACTGCACACTGTCCTTCTGGTATGTTACAGCAATGTTATACGTATTTCTGGTGGTAAGTATAGTATAGCATAGTTTCAAGTCAGCGGGAAGAGTAACGAAACCATTACGGATGCCCAAGGACATAAAACTCCCTGTTACTTACTAGAAAGAAAGACCAAATAAGAGGAAAGCATACTTTTGTTTCTGCAACAGTTTCAGCGCTGCTGTCATCATTGGCTTCTTCACTGTAAAATCGAACAGAGCTGGTTAAAGAGGTACGACACGGCTGGTTACTTACTACGCCTAGTTACTTACTACACAGTCGGTCAAAGAAAAAGAGGTTGAAGTTTGCACCTGGTTTCTTAACAGGTTTCGGTATGAAATGCGACTGTCCTCCCAACTCCCCCTTTCTTTTCTTAAAGGATGGTCCGTCTTGAGATTGATTGGTTACTGATAGACTAGTAGGTGGCCTGAATGCACAACGATCGCGGCGAGGGACATTGGTAAACGGCACGACACTTTCTGCTGCCTTTCTTTGGTCTTTCTCTAATCGATCTGAAATGAATTAAACAAAAAATTAAGAAATCAGTTTCTTTCGAAGTTTTCGAAGTCTTTTCATTTTAAAAAGGTTATCTCTGTTGCTGCAACAACGCTGCAACAATCGAAAACTTAAACAGTTTCACCATCGAATTACTTTTAAGTTAACAGTTAATGTCTCATTTTCAGACCATGTACTTGGTGTAAACCTTGTAAAATTTGTTTGGGTCAGTGAGAATTTAGTTGGTCTGGAAATGACACAAAAAGAGGCTAAGTGCAAATAACACCAAGATTAGAGTCCGTAACATCCTCCTCCATGGAGACCTTTCGTTGTCTTATTTACCCTACAACACCCTTCGACATGAAAAAACCCGTAAGATGGAGTTGGACCAAACACCAAGATTAGAGGCCGTAACATTCCAGATTATAAGAAGTGGATGTTTATGTAATAAAACATTTATGAGCCCTTCTATATGCAATCCACATGATGTATTTTGGCAGCAGCACATCGGACATCCAAGCATGTTGATGTGCACATTTCTAGCTGAACCTAGTTGCAAGTTGATGGGCAAAAGACACCTTATAACTCCCAGTTACAAACTATCAACATACTTTAGTTTGTTATAGGAGTTGAAACAAGCCTATAGTTGAAACAAACACTTATAGCCCAATGAATAAATCGTTCATGTAAGACTGAAGTTGTTACTGTCATATTGATCATAGATATTTACTACAGCACAGTACTTAGTTGATATGAAATCATGTGATCAAAGTGAATGTGAAACAAGTTACAGTTAGATAATTTCAGTTCAAAATACTGACAATATATATATATATAACTTAACAATAGGCTTCCAGACGAGGAATTTCTGGCTTGATAGTAAGCATTACATCCAACCAGCAGCTACCATTGTAATGTATCATTATGGTTATCCAGTGGGCAAAATCTTCAAAAAGGTGGAGGAGTGTTTTTTTATTGAAACAACAGGCAATACTGCTTGTTATTCCCATAGAAAACTCTCCTTCCCATAGACTTTTTGAAGATTTTGCACACTGGTACAGAAAATGTTCAACCCCTGTACCCCCCACCCAGCCCCAAAAAGATGATAAAAAAGAAAATATCTGAAAAATAAATATACCACGAAGTTCCTTTTTCTTTTCTCCGATACTGCCTGACCCAGTTCCATATTTCTTTTGTTTCCTTAACATCTGTGCACTGGGTTTAGGTGCTCCGGCAATGTAGGCCAGTTTGACAGAACGTTCAGGTAGCTTGGCAGCTTGGGCTTCTGTAATTTTCGAACTTAAGCGCTTTAACCTAACTTCCCTTTCATCACATAGTCTCTAAATATAAATGGATCACAAACAATATCTGACTGAACTACACAAGTAAATCTTTGCGTACTTTGAAGAAAGGTGCTGTAATGCTCACACATTAAAAATAACTGATCACATCGTTTCAAAAAGTTTAAACAAAACCAATTTAAATGTTTTGACATAACTTAGGGATTTCATGGAGGGTCTATGGAATTCACTTTGTTTAGATTCAAAAGTAAAAAAACACAAAAACAACAACAACAAGTAGTTATTCTTTATTCTACAGTCACCATTTTTCACAGTAAATCAGTAGCCTGGAGGATTGAGTTTACTGATTGAGTTTAAACAGTTTTGCTTACCTTATACACATCTCTCCATAGTTCTTCATCTTTTTTATTGAAGTTCATACCCTTGAAATCGTGTTGACAATGCCGTTTCCACAGGTCATCAGAGTCTTCTATGAAATGCTTTTAGAGAACAGATGCATGTTGAAAAATCAAAACAAAGGCTGGATACCACAAAAAGAGTGTTTTTTATTGAAACAGCAGGCAATATTGCTTGCCATTCCTATATAAAACACTCCTCCTCATAGACTTTTTGAAGATTTTGCCCACTAGGTGTTTTTGTGCCCTAATCCTTATTTATTGTTTGTATAGAACTTTGAGATTCTGAGAATATACCTATTTACTGAATTTCTTCAAGTCAACCATTAATTCAAATACTCAACTCCAAAATATACAAAAACACGGAACATTATTAAAAAGGTCATAGTTGAATTAGAATTTGCTTATCACTATTGACCTACTATCATTATCATCACCAAAACGGCCTATAAACTTTAAAATTCTTTCACAAATTACCGGATTGTAGTCCTCTAATCTTTCAAGTTGCTGTGGGGAACATCTAAATAGAAGGAAGAAAATTTTTCGATAGTCATATTCATTCTATTGAATTCTTTATTCTGTTTTCAGTTTATTAGAAAGATGCATTTGATTTATTTTCTTATACTTTTAAAGGGACTGCAACAAGAATCACGGTCTGACTAATGACAGACCTCAAAATTTAAGGGTACCGATTGTTCCGGTTCCCTGGAGGTACCCTGAAGCTAGCAGGAGCAGAACCTAATATTGATTACCCTGACTAATCATGGTCATTATTTGAACATTAAAATAAACAGTTGTAAAATCCCAATGATATATTAGTAACCTCCTCTTGCAAAGATGTAATTGATATTATTAGACTCTATGTAACAGTGAAAATAGTAGACGGACACATGTGTTCAGAGTACCGATCAGTTCAGTGTAACGATTTTGAAATCGGTACCCTAACGGTTATTTGATTTAAAAAAAAAACTATTTTGGTAGCCAGAGAAATTTCAAAGCCTGAATGGTGCAGTAAACAACCACAAACATCATGTGATTCAAGATAAAATTAAATGCTTTTATGATAACATGATAACAATAATCCTTCTTACTTTGTAAGTAGTGGTTCAAGGACAAAATATGGCACTCCTCCAGTTTCATATAAGGCTAAAATTGGAATACATATATCAGGACATTACAGAATCTGATGATAAATTATTTTCTCTCAAGCTTATAACAGCCTCTGCCAATAATGACACTAAATTACTGCTTTATTAATTACATATTTGCAGATATTTTTTGTTCCAGTGTAAAAAGTTCATGCTCTTTTGCTTTCATGTCCTATTTTTTGTAAAAAAATATAACTAAAATCTAATTTCCCAAACACTATTAGAAATAATTTGTTTGTTATGATTTGCAATATAACAGAGATTTGTTACAGACATGGTGGCCAAAATATTATGATTTCATCTGTAGCAAGACTCTTTAACTAACAATTTGACAAAAGAAAATACAACTATCAAGAAGTATCATCAAAAAAGAAAAGGTTAAACAGATTTACCATCAACGTTCTCCACCAAAACTCTCATGCATTGCTGGTACAAGGAAAGAACAACTAAAAACAGAAATGAAAAAAATGAGGAAATAGAAATGTAGTAGAATTACGATGGATTTGTATAAAAGTATTGTACCTCCATTTGCTACTTTCTTTCCTGAAAATATTGATGATCGAGTTTTTCTGGATGTAATATCAGATAAAACTGGCATATCTATAATGAGACAACAGATAATTCTCTTTCTCCAATTTAGAACGTAAAACAACGTAATATTCCTATTAATTACAAATTACACTAGTGTTATTTTAGATTTGCAATACAATGCTGCTGACCCCTTAAACATACTTAGCAGTTAGTTATAATATATACCAAATTTTAATCATCACCAGTTTCCAGTGAGAACTTTGTTATTTGTGCCTGGGATAACGAGACCTCTTTTCTGTAATGCATCATCTTTCCAATAAAAAAAGGAGAGTTTAGTCCTAAAAATTCTCTCTTAGGGTTATATGCTGTGTAAATCACCACACTTAAACTTATTGAAGAGGATTATAATCTTGGTAATCTTAGTCTAGTAAAACTGGAAATAATAATTTTACACATTTTTAGAACTAAAAAAAAATAGGTCTATACCATTCTTTCTTTTAGATGAAATGTTCTCTTCTTTTCGAATAACAGGATGTCTTGGTAGATAAACAGGTTCTGGAGCAATGGATGGTAACTCAATATCTGGTAGAGATGGCATAACTTTTCCCTTGGAAAACTAAATTTGGAAGTTACAAAAACATAATATATCCCCAAAAAACGCTTGTTCTCAGATTCCCTTTATTGCTCTCCATTGTCATCAAAAGAAGGTGAAAAATTATACATAAGGAGTTTCATGGAAGAAAAACAGTTTTTTTTAATTATCCTAAACTTTAATTGTATGTAATATAGAATTTATTGCGGTAGCAGCGAAAGCAAATACAATATTAAAACACCCTTGGACTCCTAATCTGCCCGAAGTTTTTAGCTTACACTTCAGACTCTGTGAAATATCCTTTTATCCATGGTTACAGCTCACACAAGTATATTTCCTTTGTTTTAAACAATATGGTTTCTGCTGTTTCTTAATTAAACCTTATTTACACTTACAAATGTATCAGTGTAACTAAGGGAAATAAAGTTTAAAACTAGAATGGATTAGTTTGTATCTATTTTGTTTGTATTGTGAGCTACTGTTTTGCACGATATGGTTCTTGTTAAAAATTCATTTATATTTCCTACATCTGCCAATTCTATCTATCATTGAAAACAAAATGCAGCAACAGAAGTTTTCCACTTTAACTTAAATTTATCCTTATAATAACAAAATTAGCTATTGTATTTTGGTCAGAGGTAATCACAGAAATTACAATCGGGTACTAGCAAAATGACCATCTAAAGTAGCTACACCTTTGTGAACCATTTTTCAAAAAGCAGTTCATTTTTTACTTCATATTTTTAGCAGTGTGTCTTTATGCCTTGCAGTTTTTCGTTTCCGGCAATGTATATACATCTAAATGTTTTAATCATTCTTTAAAAAATAAAAGTAAGCACATTTAAGAAATGTTAAGAAAACACTTAAACTGCCGGACGCATAAGACAAAGCATATTTTTTGTATGAAAGTATGAAATATTAATTTATTTCAAATCATCAGTGGTAAAACTTGCTGAACATAACGTAAAGTACTAGACTCGGACAAGTGGGTATTTCATTTTGCATTATATAGTTTTATTGGCCCAATACTGATATTAGTTGCCTGGGCAATGGAACAAGTATTAAGTTTTGTCACTGATTTTTAAGACTTAAACTTTATGTTGACAGACCTTTTCATTATTCTTCCTCTTTTTCTTCTTTTTATTTTCTGTGATTATAGGCATCATGAGCATGTCTTCAAATGACATCTTCTTACACTTTGGCTGCGTAGATCTATTTTCGTTGGAATCATCTTCTTTAAGAAGTTCTCCATGAGAAAGCGATACTCCAATGCTTTCTTCAATAGGATACTTTTGATTCTGGCTTTTTTTGTTATCAGTGTTATTATACTTGGAATTGTCCAGGTTAATATCATTTTTTCCTGTAGTTATTGAAGGTTCGATTATATTCTTTTGTGCTGTCGCAATGTCTTTCCATTTTAAAATCAAATCTCTCGCCAATTCTCCGACTCTTCCATCTTCTTTTCTGATAGTATTCACAATTTTTCCGATTGATGTTTTCTAGAATACAAATATAAAATACTCCACAATACCACAAAACTTATTAATCTTCTTTCTTGCATCTTTCTTGATTTTTATATTTAACTTTTCAAATATATATTCAAAAAACTGATTTACTGCTCCATATTTGTTACTTACCTTGAGTATTTCAAGTGTTATTGGTAGTTGTATTAATTGCTTCAAGTACTTTAATTTCTGAGAAGAAAGTATAAAATCATATTATTATTATTAAGAGAGAAATATATAAATATTCTATTTTTTATACGACTTACCTTTTCCAATGGGATTCCTTCTTCAAATTTACGTCGGATTCGTAGTATAGTTTTTTCAATGATTTCCTTTTCAGATGCCATTTATTTTTCGTGGCAGTTATTATCGAAGTCGTCGCTGACATTCGACCATTTTACTTTCGATTTTGAAAATCAAAACATTTACCTTATGACGGCCGGGCCTAATTTTAGGGTCGTTTTTAACTCCGCGAGAGAAGAAGGGGCGAGAAAATGGGAAAAGAGAGAGAGAGAAAAATATGAGGGAAAAAATCATAACATGTTTTTGAAATCTGAAATTCAATTTTATCATTTTCTTTTTTCTTCCTATCTTTCTGATGCGCCAGAATTAAAAAATTATTGTTTATGCTATTTTACATTGCGCAGCAGAGAACGCACCTTTTATATATATCGACGTAATTTTTATGCTCTCTTTAGATTTTTCATAATAGTTTTATGGTTTTTATCATTAATTTTATTTAAATTAACAGAGTTGGACACATTTTAGTTGTATTTAAATTTTTTGAAAACAAACCCACTGGCCCACGTCTTTTTTCTAGTGCGGCGGCGTGCGTGCTTTATAACGCGGTCGCGTTATACGCAGCGCGGCGTATTTTAGAGTTAGAAGAAATATTTTCCACCTGAATACTAAGCGTCCGCACGCGACGCAGAAATAATAGTAAAGTTTGACGTATCATAGTAGGAAAGCATAATAGTGGGTGACATCATAAAATCAGAATTTGGGTATTAATGGAAGTCGTTTAGAACACTGAGAATACCGCGTCTACGTAAAACATGGAAGCTGTTGGTTTATTAATTACATTGTTTTGTTTATTAAGTACATCTAAGTTCAAACTTTTTATTTATCTTTGCGCCGCCTTGAAAATGTACACTATATGAAAGAACTTCTCAAAATTTAGAAAAAACGGCGTTTGTGTGTGTAATCAGAATATGTAATGTTCTCTCTCCTACGAAAAGAGTCGAAGAAAGTTTTATTTTTTAAAGATCTGGCTAATCAAGCAAACAATAACAAAATCAAGGCTAAAATTGTTCTTCTGATCATCGCAGATGCGTCCATCTTCAGTTCAGTTCGCAACGACCTCGAAATGTTTCGAAAAGTTTTGATTTGGTGATACTGCTGAATCCTCCTGTAATGTTTCCCTCTATTAAACTGTGCACTTCTCATTGCTGCATCAATTGTTTTGAGCGTAATAATGAGACTAAAGAAGTTAGATGGACATGTAGCAGCCAGGAAATTCCAACTACCCTCTCTAAGGCGAGAGTAGCTGGGTTCAACCTGTGATAGTTGAATCACTTTAATAAGGTTTGTGTAAGCAAGAGCTAGTTGCTAAGTTGGCAAGTCAAATATCAAAAGCCTAGAGAGAGGAAGCAGGAAAAGAATGAGGATGAAAAAATGGAACTACATTTATAATTAGAGATTGGAACAAAAAAATAACGAGTTCGAAATGCTGTTCAAAAAATTAAAAACACACAAAGTAATGATAATAATAATGATAATACACAAAGTGCTAATGTTTTTATTGTCAAAAAATTATCCTGCTTAAAATAAGCCCTCTGGTTGAATAGATTGTGTAGATCCTGTTCTTTTTTTCCCAAGCCTCATCATATTTGTGACACCAAATAGTTATCTTAAAATGAAGATCTTGATATTCACGGGATATTAAAAATATTTTGCTAAACTTCCTAAATGCAATTGAGCTAAAAAGCACAGAAGCATTAAGTCTCAAATTTCCCAAGATAGTGACGATTTACCATTAGTTGTGAACGCTAGATAGATTCATGATTAAATCTTGGCAGTTCAAATAAATGCACATTATTATTTTCTTTATCAATGCTGGATAATAAATACACAGCCTTTCGTTATTATTTTCTTTATCAATGCTGGAGCAGTACATTGAAGCAAGGTAGGAATAGAGTAGAAAGGCAAGACCAAGACAAGGAACGCAGTGCTGCCAGGATGTTTGACATTGCTGTGATGCTCCTCTTCTCCTTCCGATGAAAACTCCTCTTCTTCATCCATATAAAATGAGGTATTGATTATAGTGGATTTCAGTCTGACTGATTTGTGAGTATGAATCTTCATAACCCTTAACCGTTTGTGTTGCATTATCAATAATGTAAATACAAGTTATGGTAGTTTGCGTTGATACAGACATCGTCATCACTTTCTCAGTTTGGCATGCTTCTGAATTAATTATCAACAGATTTTCTCTGTCAATTAGTTCTATTTCTTCATTATTTTCAATTGCATCGTCGATTAACTGGCGTTTTGTTGAGTCCATTTTCCTTCTCTGTATTTTTTCTCTTCTGATATTCTTTTGCAAAGGACAATAAAGGTTGGTAAGTCTTCTTGTGATATATTTATCACATTTACTAACTTTTCTCGAAACTTCAACTGTGTTATAGCTGTAACTGGATTCAACTTACTGAAGACAATATTATGCATTATAAATACATCTTTCTATAAAAAGTTCAGCAATCTTGCGGTACCATTTTATACCTTTTCTCTGCAAGCAATATTGTACAATTACTGTGCTAAGGTTGTCTACATAAGGTTTCAATATGTCTTCCTTCGTTGCATAATGTGTCCGCCTAGTGTTTACTAATTCACCGGTGTGTTTGGTTGAAAGCATTCCACCAACATACCATTAGAATTTCTTCAGAAAACTTTGTCATTGGTAGTTCTCCTATACCTTTCACAGGCTTCCATTGGCAGAAATCAGTAGGAAGACCCTTTTTCTTACATAGTATCCCAAAAGTATCTGTCAAATTAAGAAATAAAACATGTAATAATTCAGGAGAGATGTATAGGTTATCTACTGTTTATTGGCATCCTTGATTGTAAAAACCTTTCCATAAATGACAGAACTACTTTTGAAGGATTTCCATATGATTCAAATGGTTTTGGAATGTTAATACTAGGTGGAGGAGACTGTATATCTTCACCAGTATAATGAGATGACATTGCAACACAGTGAAGCAAATACCTTCTCTGAACAAGCAACTATATAAAGCAGTATATATTTTACCCAATGTTCTTATAAACTATATTGTTTCAACCGGTTTCTTTACAATCTATTTGTTGTCTTTCATTTTGCTATGGCTCTCTATTGTCATTAAGCCGATTCAACCTGGGAACAAGGTTCAAGACTTTTCTCATTCCCTCTGGTGTCAATTTCAACATTTTATTATCTTTGGTATGCTATTGCAACTAGTATTATTTATTTATTTATTTTAACGATATCTTTCTATCTTACCCAGGCAGTGTGAATGAGTTTTATTTGCTAATACTACATACTATATATATTATATAATTAATTATTTTTTTATTTTTATATATTTATAATAAATCAATTATATTTATTTTTATCTTGTTAACGACTTATCTGGATTTTATTTTATGGAGAAGAAACATTGTATTAATAATGGAACCTAATACATGATTATCAGTGTAAGTTATAAAATAAAAGGTAGCCAGTTGCACTTTCGCAGATCATTTACACTTTCACACCGTTTCGCTCTCTCTTGTTAGGAATGTATACTTTGAAGTGTAAACGACCTTTCCACAAGGATAGATATTCATCCACAGCAACATTATCAACATTATCATTATCATTATCTAAACTTCTCTTGTAAACTTTCCAAAAACGTCTCCAGCTGTCATAGATTCTTCAGACTTTCGGCAAATGGATCAACAAAGTTTAATCATCCCAGATATGGAACATGTTGCTGGCGACCTCCTCTGCATGCAGTATCTGCTCCATGATTACTCCGAAACATGTCCTCTTGTAGGAGCAGTTGGTAGAGGGGCATTAATCGTACCATGTTGAATAGGTGTCTTAGATATTGGGTTGGCAGGTAGTGTCTGAGTTTTCCAAATGAAACTCCTGACAAGACAATCACTCAGGACATCAACATCACTCAAGCTATGCTCAGTTCTCTATCAGTGTATTCTTGGAATCACTTCAGTTGTAAATAACGTCTTTGAAGTTGTCCGGTGATTTTTACTACCCAGCAAAGCAAATTCAAATTGTAGGCAAGAGGGTTTGAGGACCTACTGTAAAGTCAAAATTGACACCAAGATGTTGTCTTTGCCTAGATATTTAAACGCCAAACTGCTATGTTTAGATATTTCACGTTTCATTTCGGAAGTGCTGTCTCAAACACACCTAATAGCTTTCAATTCGAAAAGAGCTACATGAACTTGTTACTACAATGGCACAAGTAGTAAAACTCCTCATGATATTCTTATCAGTGAAGTTAAAATAAAACATTAAGAATCCCTTAGTTTATGAATTTTCTTTTTTATTTATTTCCTTATTAATTCGTTTTTGGGTGTTAATATTCGAATTGTCACTTTCATTATGTTTAGCTACAGTTGCTTGACAACTAATTTTTAACACTTTGAATTATTACACAGGGACATGATTGGTTAGTTATTTTATATTTCTACTTTTTGATAATATTCTAACAAACCTTTAGTATAATCCTGGAGAACTACATGTCTATGACGCATCAGAGCCATTTTCTTTTCATGAAAGTTGCTAAGGAGAAAGTCGAACTGATGCAAATAATGGCGATGATAAGCAAACTATCATGTTTGAGGATGATGAATCCGAAGATAATGATGAAGACAACAAAGTTTATTGTGTAGATTGATTGTGTAAAGTAGAACAAATCCTTTTGAAGAAAAATAAAAAATACGTAATAAAAGAATGAAGAAAAATACTGATTAGCATTTCGATTTCACAAACAAACAAACAAACTGATATTCAACTGAATCCATTTCCATCCTAAAAGTAGCTTTCTTCTCCTTTAAAGGTGATTATGAAATAAGTTTGGTCTTTAAAACTTAGGAATGCTTAGAAAAGTTTCAGTAGTTGTGGTTTACAAATGGTGAATTTTGAGGAAAAATATTTTTTTTCATCCATTTAAAAAAAAAAAAAAAAATTCTATTACAAAAATTTGAGACAAAATTTGGCCAAAATTCCGATTTAGTTGAAAAAATGTTGGGCATTGATTTTGTCCCAAATTTTGTCACGCCTAAATTTTTCAATGTAATAATCATCTAAATGTGCAGAAAAAGTTAACTTTTTCACTTTTTTACACAAAAAACACCTGCTCTTGACCAAAGTATTATCAGTTTAACTGTTTTTGTTACGAATGTTGTTGTAATTCTTACGTCCAAGTGTGACTTATTTATCATTTTGCTTTGAAGCAAGGTTAGAAGCAACTAGACACATAGTGAGGATGCTAATAGATTTTATGATTCTATATTTTAGAATGTTCAAAATCCTTTGCAATAGAATCAGCCAATGAAATAGGTGACTATGAAGATTTGCTCTTGCTGTTCTTTTTTCCCCAAAACTTCAACAAGAAAAGGAACACAACAATTAGTTTCAATTAGTATATTCTTTATTATATTATAGTATTATATTAAATTAGTATATAGTGTATATACTTTAGCCACTTTATTGCATAATATTGCCCAGTAAAATTAAACTCTTCTTTTCTACTGTTTTGTTCAGGAAATGGTCTATCTTATCGTTCTATTTTTGAAACATGGCTGCTTTAATTGTGAGGCACATGGATCAAATTATTTTGTAAGCAAAACTTTAGGTGTATTTGAGACCAGTGTTTCAAGAGTCAGATTGGGAAGAATTAGTTGATGTATATTCATTTTCCTAACTCTTCTGAATAATTTCATACTTGTATATAGTGTGTAAAAACTTTTTACGGATTCAGTCCCACCTGTTCTCTTTGAAAAAGAAGATGATGGATTATAGTGAATAGACAGAAGTATATACCATGTTGCAGAGTAATCCCTTGTTATTTTTAATTTAAAATTCCCTGATCTGGAAACCTATTTTTCTTTGATCTTTTCAAGTAGACTTTTTATCGCGCACCTACTTTGATCACATGATATATTACAACCAATGGCCAGGCATTATTACATGTGATTAATATGAATTAATATGAAAAATCTCTAGAACATCTAGAACATCGATTGTCTTTGTTTTAATAATAGGCCACTCAGATTTTAACACCCCTTTCTATTTAACACCCAGTCTAAAAACTCAAAAATGTTTTTAAACATATCTGTTATGATTTTTTTTGTTGTTGTATCTTTATTATACTTTATTATTCATTATCTCTTATTATTCATTCATCCTATATTTATCCTATATTTCACAGAGGAGATTGAAAGTGATTTAAGAAGACATTTGCTGTAGTGAAGTTGAAATGAGAATATGCCATGTATAACACAATATATTTTGACAATGAGTGATACTCTATTTTTGCTTTGTTGCCGAAAAGCAAGGTAGCATTTATTTGTGTGTATTACTATAAAATACCATCTTGGCATCTATTTATAACAGAGCAGAAATTGGAAGCATATTTTGAACACAAACAAAGATTCAATGCCAGTCAAACATGCGGAGGAGTGTTGTAAGAAGTGTTTCTCACAGTTTTCTCTTGCAGTTTGATGCAGTCTTGCAGTACTTGTAGATTCACTCTTTTAAAAATTTTTTGACCTAGAACTAGATCTATAAAATTGAAAGTACTCTTTGATTCTTTGGTTGGAAAATCCCTTCATTTTGTTTGGTTAAGGAAGGTAGGTTTGGAGAGATGTCTCATTCAGTCAAACTTTGTTTACAGAGTTTTGACTGTGAATGTTGAAGTGCTAACTTATAAACTTTCAAATGTTGGAAATACCGTATTATTAGTTGTATTTGCTAAATAGTCCTGTTTATGGTACTTGAACCATCTTGGTTTGTTTTTTCTAGCTACTAATTATTAATCCACTGAACAAACTTATAAATAAAATGACAGTTGGTAATATTTCACTTCTTAAAAACTCACCCAGCCATTGTACCAATAATTTGCCTGAAGAAGTATGGCGCTTTGTTTTTTCATTTCTAAAGGCCAGGGACTTGTGCAAATGCGCATTAGTTTGCAAAGAATGGAAACAGCTAGTTGCCAGTATTGATGGAACACGGTGGAGAGAGTTGTATCTTCAGCAGAATAAATACAAACGCTGGAAGCATCCATTTTGGCCTAACAATGGCAATCGAGAACCCAATTCATGGAAGGACCTTTACCGCCAAAGGTACCAAGCGTCACAATTATGGTTAAAGGGAGTACTTGCACCAAGCTGTACAGCAAGACTGTTTTTTAACCGAAGAAGGGAAAGAGGAAAATTTTTTGTTGGATTTGGAAAACAATACCGTAGTCTCAAAAGCGCCATTGATAAAGCTGGTCCATATGATACCATATTTGTTTATCATGGAATTTATCAGGATCCTTCTCCATTGATTATTAAGTATCCGTGTGCCATTGTTGGTGTGGATGACCCCAGTAAAGTGGTGCTTAAAATGCAACTGGAGGTGAAAGCAGATTCTGTAAAACTTGAGAACTTAACTATCAGATCTTTGTTTACGCGATTAAACAGAAGAAATACACTCTTCCCATTACTCAAGGTAAATAATTCACTTTAGTTTTGTTTCTGTGCTCACATTTATTTACAACTGTATGGGATTTCCCTACCAAGGTGAATGCTTTATAGTACCCTTTATTGACCTGGTCAACATAAGTTTGCCCAACATTGTGTGCCTCTGGATACACAATGTTGGGCATTCCAGTTTTGGGCCATTTAAGAGGGCAATACCGGAAAATATTGATTGATGTCAAAGTATACGTGACTATTATTTGTCCCTACAATGTTTTTGGTATCTATATATCTATGTTTTTCCGAGTTTGTTTACATGTTATGCTACAATATTTAAACTTTTACAGCTGTAGCTATGACGTTAATTTTAACCACGATGCACTATTTTCAAAAATATTACGCAGGTAATAATCAGTAAAAATGTAGAAAATATTTTACATCAAGAATGGCCAGTTTCGGCGTGACAATCTTTCGGACGAAACTTTGTGTTCAAAAGTTTGTCATGCCTAAACTTTTCGTTTTGCACGGAATTTCTTTATGATTATTTAATGGTCTTAAACTATACTTTAAGTATGGTTTACACTAGAAGAATTTTGAAGAATTTTCTTATGCTGATGTTCGTGAACTGAAGTGTGTCATGGTCATTAGTGGGAAAATTAATTCTTGCAAAACTTGCCAAAAAAATATTGTTACTTTAGCTTGTTTCTTTCTGCTGATCCCAATCTGTGATTGATTGACTATTTGTACCTTTAATGACTCGTCTGGGGTCTCGTAAAATTTCCCCACAGCACAATAATCTCCTTTAAGAAAGTTTATCATCGGAATTTTCCAAAATTTGTCCGGAAATTTATCATCCGAAACATTTTGTTCAGAAATGCAATAATGATGGTTTCTAAATAACATTCATGTTTCAATTAACTTTATGATTTCTCTTAACCATTTTGACCATCTAAGATTTATCAGAGGTAATTATTGTTGCCTTCTATAGCATGAATAGTGACTTAGAGGCGTTATTTGATAATCCAACAGATGGTAGCTTTGCACTAAGCATGTGCAAATGCCAATAGTCCGAATCTGCGAATTAGTGAGAAGACAAATTTCATTTAAGAATAATAAAGAGCGAATCTTGGACGAATTTAAGGACGAAAGTCTAATGAAGTCTTGTATTGAATTCAAATAATACATCTTCAGAGTGTTCGTTTATTATTCACTTTGCGATATTGCAAAGTTCGTATCTTACGACGATAAGCAAAGCTTTTAGTAATTTTAAAAACGAAACTAATTTTAAACAACTTGCCACAAAACAGAACTTTCTAAAAATGATCGTTCAAGGAGAAATAGTTTTGTTTACAAAAATGATTTTTTATTAAGTCCCATTTACACACACACAAAAGCATTTTTTCGCATCGTTTTTCCCGGATATAGCTGCCCTTACATTAATGAAAAAGAAGAAGAATTTCAAACAATTTTACTTTCTTTATGAAATCTATAATCTTTTTTTGGTAGAATAGGATTCTATGTAATTTCTATTGTTTTTAGTTTATAAATTTTATATAAAACTTTGTAATATTATTATTATTATTATCGGGGTGCTTATTTCAGGAATTGAGTAATTATATAATTGATATTATATAACCATTCAATCCATGCCTCTAGAATTATTCTGGTGTGTAAAATAATATATCGAACAACATTTTGTTTCAACTCATTCCACAGAGCACGTCTTCTGAACAGAAGACAGGTTTTCCATTGAAATATTTTTTCTTCATACACAAGTGAGTTTAAAGCTATATTTACATTCACAAAATCTATACATGCATATTATATTTTTTCATGTTAATATATAACGACGTAGTTTAAAACAAGCCAAAACAATCTATGAAATTTTTTTTCTTTGTCGTTCAATCTTGAACTCTAGCATATTGTCCGATTATTTTAAAGTTATCATTATTTTGTATAAAATGCAAATACAATGAAGAGTGCACTCAATTTATATTTTAATGTTATTTCTAAAGCTGAAGTTTATATGAAACAATGAACGAATTTAGGACGAATTTAGGATGAATTTGGGACGATAGTAAGAAATTTGTCGTTGATTAAGGAATGATTACAAGATCAAGTTTAGGTCAATTTTGCTACACTTTCAGGTTGAATATTTTTAAATACAAGCACATTCAAGGACGATTTAGAGCAAATTAAGGACGAAAATGGAAATGCCGAATTAGTACAAACATTTTGAGACGATCCCTTAACAGAACGATTCTTCCATCACAAGTTCTGCTATCTTTATTCCTATATATTTATCTATATGCTGACGAGAAAACTCTTGATGTGGTTTCCATTCTTCATAAGGCTAAAAATGCAGACCAGAAAGTTATAACCTGTATTTCAATTTCATTGACCATTATAAGTATATGAGAGACAAAATAACTGAAACAATACTATTATATTTTTTGCATTATATTTCGTCATTTCGATGTCGACGAATCGCAATTATATTGTACTAGTATAGCGTGTAAAAATTTTTACAGGTTCATTTTCCCCATGACTCACCACTCAATCCCCACCCATGGTAAATATGGGGGTGACATAAAATAAAATCACTGAATTGATAAGTAGTACCATGCTGTAGGGCTCAAAACACTGATCAATAATGTATGGGATCACGTGTTGACGACGAACCGTTACGAAGATATCATCGACCAAAGATTTTATTGACGTCATGGGGTGTGGCGTCATGATTGGCCTGTCCAACATTTTTTTGCCACCCTTTACCCAATATCGCGTACCCCAAGTGATGTTATTCCTATTGGTTCCTGAGATATTTGCCCTAAATGTTGGGTTTTATTTAGGGTGCAATGCAATTTGTGCCATCTGTTGTCGCGCTGCTACTATAATACTAATTGCTATTAAAATCACAACTCAGTAACGCACGATCTAAAATGTCACAATGTACTTTTCTATACAAGCATTTTGTTCCCAGTCCACTCAAACTAAAATGTGGATGCACACCTTGCTATTAGTATATAGAATAAAGAAAAATGAAATATAGCATAAATATAGCATAAACTAAAAATATATTGGGTGTTTGGTAATCAATCATATGCCATTGGATATTGCTCCATTTAAACAACCATAGCGAATTGGTTACATTCATTTCCATCTTTCGTATATTCATTCAATGAGTCAGATATTTTGTGTTAATCCTTCGAAACTTGATGATTCTTAAAATAGCTAACTGTCCTTGTTTTCAATGTTTGTTCTTTTCCTTGTAATAAACTTTCTATTTAAATGTCATGGCGACAATGTTTTTATAAAATAAGAGATTAAATCAGTGATTTTGAAGAGTGGAAGTAATAGAGTAGGAGAGTAAAAACCCATACTAACTCTCTATTTTGGGTATTACTTTAGAATATTGACTTCCATCACGTACTGACACATACTTTACTTTGACGTCAGTCAATATTCTTGGGCCTCATAAACTAGTTAGTATAGGGTTAATATTTCCCCCTGGTCATATAGTGTTAATCCTGCAAAGCCTAAGGTTTGTTTTGAAGCATTTGATTTTTTGGTTTTTATTTTAGGTCTGCACTGGTCATGCTTTCATATTCAACTGCAATTTTGAGGAGGGTCATATCCATGTTACTTCACCTGGTATTGTTGATATTAACTGGAGTTCGTTTGTTGCTGCTTTTGTGAGTTTTCGTGGCGTGTCCTATAGCAGTATACTTAACAGCAAGTTTCAGCCGGACAAATATGCAGTGTTTGTGAAAGAACCTTTGTTTCAATATCGCATGCGACCGGATGTCATGCCTGAAAATGTTGGTGGTTGGGTGTCTGCCATGAACGAGAAGAGGTTTAAGGAACACTACAAAACATCTATTCTCAACAGAATAAAGAATCCCAAACTCTATGACAATAATTTACAGCAAACTAAATCAGCATCAGCTGACATAACAGAGTCTGAATTTTGTTTAAATAACAATGGCAGTGAGTGCAAAAGTAAATCATTGCTCTCAAAGAAGACACAGTTGGGTAGTGAAAAGTCCGCTGTTGATATTAAAACTAAGGCTGTTAAAGATGAGGACGACATTTTTGACGATCACACTAAAACTATAATCAACGGAATTCAAGGAATTATCATAAGAAACATCAGAGTAATTGGCGGCCAGGGAGGAGTGTCTGTTTATCATATGGGACATACTTGGATTGAGGATTCGATATTTGAGTCTTGCACCTTTGGTGTCCGTTGTGACCAAAATTCAAAGTGCGTTTTATTGAACAATAAGATAATTAACTGTGCTACGTCCGGTGTTATCATGAGAGATCATTCGTATGGCTTTGTTGCTGGCAATGAAATATGTTCGAATGGTGAAGCAGGTATACTATCATTTTTTGTTTTTTGGTTGAAATCTGACATTGCTTTGTATTTCAAGGTTTTGGAATTATTGAGCATTACTGCAGGTTTATGACAACAGTCAAGCTGCTATTTCATTACCTGAGGAGTTTCTACTAACAAACAAATCTGTTCTTTACAATCTGTTTTGAGTTCAATTCTTAATAATGATTTCGTAAACATTTGTTAAACAGCTTAATTGTTCTTGTTTTTCTTTTTTCTTTTTACGCAAGATAAAAAAACACTATTGAAAATTTGGTAACTTGCAAGAAAGGGCCCTTTTCTTTACTTTTCACTTCATGAAAGGCTTTTTTTTTATTAACACACACAGAGAATGGTGTGCATCATTTTTTTTATAGAATGCGACACTTCAGGAGATTTTGATAACATGTTGAAAAAATGTAAAAAAAAATACATAAGAAGGAGTTCGACATTCCCGGTACTCGATGCAGATCCCTGATTCAAAGAAAAATCGGTGCCACAATCTGATGCCGACACAATGCCTCTCGTTTTTTTCTAATTAAGTGGATAAGACCACCGATGGTACACAAGATGTATTAGTATAGAGCGATTATAGTAACATCATAGTAGTGTTTTAATGCTGATATTAACGTTATAGTTAGAGAAAAGTAAGCGATTGTTTTAAATAAATTTTGCAATACAATTTTGTTTGCAGTTTCTCTTTCAACATTTTATTTGTAATGAAAAGGCAATCAAATTTTCTGGTGGTAATTTGAAACAAAAACCAAGATGAAAATATGTGTAAAAGAATTATTAACTATTTGAAACAAGAGAAAAAAGAAAAACGACAATCCTTTTGACACGATTTTATCAAAAGACTTTCCAACAAACTAAACCTTGACATTTTTACCAGTAAGATGAGAAATTCCAAGGTGTTCACAGGCCCTATCTTTAAAATGGTGGTTAGTCATAATATCTGGCATTGCCAAAAAATATAGAACATAATTCCAATTGAATTATACAGAACAGTCTGATTGTGTTAAAAAGGCATTCTTTTAGCAATCAAAGATGTAATTGAAATAGTCTTTAATAATTGCAGATTTAATGGTGCATCATTGGTCAAAACCGTAATTGTGGGGGATATTTCAAACAAACCTCTCTGTTAATTATGTCAGAGGAGTGTTTCAACTTGTTTTCAATCATCGTTTTCAAACGATTGGATTAGGAATGAGAAACAGGAAAGGTCAATAACCCCAATATTTTTCCCATCCTTTTCTTGTTAGGCATAGAGGTACGCTCCTTCGCAGATCCTGTCATTCAACATAATAATATTCACAGTGGCAAACGATCTGGAATTGTGTGCTTGGACGTTGGTAAAGGCCTCATTCAAGAAAATAATATATATAACAACAGAGAAGCTGCCATTTATATCCTTCACAGGGGTTGTCCTAAAGTCAAGTGAGTTTAATATATAATGCCTATTTTTTTATAAAGAAACTTTTCTTACAGTCCATCTAAAATTTCAGTAATAAGCTTTAATACCTCTCAAAAACTTTTCTTTTGAAAATTAAAAACCAAAAGTGATAACAGCGAACTTTGACTTAAGAAACTGAATCAGAAACTTTTAGTAGAAAAGGTTGATGAAATATTTTGGAAATTTTCGCTACAAAACTAGTTTTGAGGTTGCGCCGTGTTACAATAACATTTCAGAACTGTCATATTTTAGCGTTTAGGTGGAAGAACCATAAATATTCATTTCTGTTGGGTTTTTTGGCATATTTTTCGGCCTACCATTTTTCGAATTCCATTTGATTATAAAAAGTTTGTTTCCCTTTGTAGTTGTATGTGTTCTATTTTTATTATTTAGAAGAGAGACCTTTACGTATACGATTTGTTTTTATTTAAAATTTAATTCCCAAAAGGAAATGCATGAGTTTTTGACACCATGAATTTATTTTTGTTCTAAATAAGGTGAATTCACTTTGTTTATGATCTTCCATTTTGAATCTTTAGAAATAACAATATCTGGTCAAGTAGAGGATCTGGCATTGCAGTTACCGAACAAGGTCATGGTCACATTTCCTATAATGTAATCAGTGGTATGGAGTGGGCTGGCATTGACATCAGGCATGGTGCTAATCCAGTCATTTCCCACAACGTCATACAGCATGGAAAAACTGATGGCATTGTTGTAGCCGAAAGCGGCAAAAGTGTGATTCTTGATAATACTATAAATGGTGAGACTTCTCGCAAATGATTTATGTTTGTATTCCAAAAAATATCTGAAGGGAATAAAATTTTGCGGGAATAAAATTTCATCATTTTGCGAATGAAAAATCAGCATTTTTTTTTTTAATTTTCTGAGAAATAAATTTTGATTTCCTTTTTAACAAAAATAAAGAAAGTTTATCATTGTATTTTTGCACATTACCTGTTAGATTTTGTGAATCCCCAAATCTTATTCCCTTAACATGTCCACCGGTATGCAAGTCATTTCAAATAAACTTATAAAGATTTGCAATAAAAGAAATGGTTAATTCTATAAAGATTACCCAAGATACTAATTTCAAATGAAAACATTTTGCTGCATGTTCTTAAGAGATTGTTTTGTTTTGAATTTATTGGAATTTAATGTAAACTCTTTTTTATTTTAGAGAACTATGGTTGTGGTATATGGATATTAGACGGCTCATATCCCTTGATTCATAGTAATCGTATAATAAATTCTGGTGATTCTGGAATTGCTTTTGTAAAGAACATCGATCAAGAACATAACAACCGCTTTTTGAGTGTCACCGCAACTTCAAATTTGCAACAGGTTTACATATTACAATCATGTTTGTATTGATCTTCCTCGAGTTGATTTTTATATGTTGTATTTTAACTTGATTGTCAGTACAGACCTTGTTCTCATGTGATACAAGGTTTCACAATACCTTTCTGGTTATTTCTTAACTTCAATTCTCTAGGACAATCTTAAGTTAGTTTCAACACAGAAACGAGGGTGGATTTATCAGGAAATGTGAAGAAAACAATTTGAATGAAAATAGCATAACAGATTATTTTCCTCATATATTTCAATTAATTCTGTATCCTAAACCTTCAATTGTTCTAAGTTGATTTTACAATAAATAAATACATATAAAATACAACACACAGTTGTGATTTGCCAATAATGTTTTATTGTCTCCTTGATACAGAATATCCGATAAAGTTACGAAAATGTCAGATTTTTCGTTAAAATTGGTCTAAGGGTTCAAGCCATGTATGGTAGAAGGATTAACAACGTGAATTAATGGGCTAAAAATGATGTTTATTACGTTGCTGGAGATATAATGCTTAAGAAATTAAGAACAACTTTTTTATTTTCACTGTTGTTTTTATTTCTTCCAGCATACTGATGATGTCGACAATCCAATCAATGTGAATTTTGACGAAGAATTAGTATTTCATTTCCCAGTACCTGAACAAGAACCAGAATCAAGATATGTTCACGGTTAGATTTATCACATTATTGTGTTTGTTTGTTTTTAAAAAATACTGTGGCTGTAGCGTTCAGAAATTATAACTAATATTAATCTAAATCTATAAACATCTCGAAAATATAAAGATAATGAACTGTTATAAAGGTCGTGGGAAAACTGAGTCAGCAGTTTTCTTCAAATGAATCTCAAAAAAAATGATAAAAGTCAGCTGCTCCTTCAAGATCCATTTCTTATTGTTCAATTGAAGGATTCCCACTGCTGACATCAGCACACTACAACTCAGTTCTATTAATAACAGTTCGTTATCTTTACCTTGATTAAATTTTCACCTGTTGAGGTACTACAGACTTACGAAATATTTTGAACCAAATTTCTTTATATTTTAGTATCAAAGCCGGATAAGAAAATAGCACAAGTTGAAGATAATTCTATTGAGCACAACAGGGGACATGGTATTCTTTACGATGGAAATGAAGGCATTGTCATTTCCAAAAACAGGATTTGCTATAACCACAACCATGGTATTAGTTTGCAAAACAAAAGTGAAATCCTTATCGAAAATAACATGTTGAGTAATAACCTGAACTCCGGTATAAAAATCGAACTCGGTGTTAGCTGTGTCGTACAAGGAAATGGAATTTACGACAATCAGGAACACGGTGTAGTAACCGGGGGTCTTGGTTCAATCCTGGAGAACGACGTATTTGGTAATAACTTATCTGGTATACTGTTACAAAGTTTGGGCAATGTTTTGATTTGCCGAAACCGCATGCATGCTTCCAAGCATGCCTGTGTCCTTATTGAAGAGAAGGCACGTTGTCTTCTGGAAAATAATCAGTTTTTTCTTACGACACTGGCAAAGGAACTCATTGTTGATGATGTAGCTGATGTAACATATGAAACGAATAATGAAACAGTTCCTGTTTATGACTCTTGTCTCCATATAATACACAATGACTCTCGTGCTCTGATAACACAAATTAAAGACTGGCGTCCAATCCGCACTGAAAAAGACACTGGTTCAGCACCTTTTTTTACCTCAGTCCAATTAAGTAAACGTCAAAAACATGTTAATATGAGTGCAATTTGTTCTATTCTTTGATATTCTTCTGCATTTTTGTTCCTTCTTTTGTTAATTCATAATGGAGATTTAATTTTTGTCATTGACATCCTGATCGAGAGAATTATCTCCTTTGAAAAACTACTTTACAACCTTTGCAAGTCATAATTTGCACTACTTAGTGCTACAAAAAGTTTTGTACAGTTGTCCGTTAACAAAGAGTGAATACGAATCCCAAATGGGTGAATACGAATCCATTTACTATTAAACCAATTACAAAAAAAGTGGATGATATCAGGAATTTTCTCAAAATAAACCCCATAAACATTTCATTATGGAAACCTTTTTTCAGTAAAGTTAAATCCCCTACTTTTTATAGTCACATTTTTCCATCATCATATAATTCGGTATTTCTCTCTGATAGTTTTTATTTACAGCTTATAATAACAAGGGAGGCAGGTAATTCTCATGTTATTTTTCTCAAGTTATTTAAAATTCAAGTTATGACGTCATAATGACGCCATGACAGTAAATGTTAATATGAAATTCTATTTATAGTTAAATTCTCGAGTTATATAACTCAAGATTTTAATTTTTATTAGGTTCTCAAGTTATTTTGAAATAATCAGTATTTTTTCTTGCATGACCATGTTCTGCCACCTATAGTAATTTCAAAGTAGCTGATAGACTTTCAATCTTTCAATCAGATAGAATTTCAATCAGATGAACTTATATTTATAGTAGTGAGTGGAAATTTAAAAGTCTTTAGTATACTTATAGTTTTTACAATACTCACATACACATTTTTTAAAGATTGTAACATTAAACTTCTTTATTTCCCCTGTTATTAATGTATGCACGTAATTTTCCAGATATTTTTCATTCATTTCTGTTTTTAGATTAGATTTTGGAGCCCTTGTGCTTTTTTGAGCAACTCTTTATTTTAGATCCAATTTGTATAAAAGAGTGATACAAGTGAGAAAATTCCCAGTCAAAGGAAAGCAGCGAGAAAACCATTAAACACCAGTATTTGTACTTTTCCACAGTATTTAGTTAAACTAGGAAAAATTGACCAGGCTGATTGGTGCTTATTTTGGTGCTTAAATGGTGCTTATTTTGATATATCCAACTCTTAACACCTGAGTTTCTTATAAAGAAAATTATGTAATTTTTAATTCTGTCACATGTTTATTGATAGTCAACCAATCAGTCTTTACCATCCATCAAAAACATCATTATTATAAATTTTTTGTCTTTTTTGTACTTTTTGCGTGTCGAATAATTTTCTTGTGTTTGAAGAGGCTCTATGCATATATACATTAAACAGTAAATTTGCCATTCATTGTTAATTTCATAAGCTCCTGTTAAACGGTAAGCTATTAGAAAAATATCCTCAAAACTTAAAATAGTCTAGTTTACAGAATCATGTATCTTACCTTAATCAAAAAATTTATCAATTGACATCACTGAAGAAATATAATTTTCTATTATGAAAAAAGTTTCTACTTTCAGCTTAATTAATTATCTAATAGTTTACCATCTAACAGGACTTTTAGAGTCATTTTAATAAATTAATAGTGTCAGCGAGTGTTTTAATGTAGTTTATGAATGTACATAGATATACAAGTTAACGGTGAAGGGATAGGTAGAATGAAGAACTTGTTGTTTTAATTGGTTCTGTTGTTTAAGCTACTTCGTGTCTAACAACCTGAAAACCTGAAAATGTACCTGCATCTTAACTGTAACGACAAACCCCGCCTATATTGACATAAAGTAGTTACCCTGCGTGAAATCCGTTTTGATCTTATCACTGAACTAATGTACACCTGTTATTTGAAACTGAAAATGTTTACAACGAATTGATTTCAACTATCCTGGTGAAACTCGATGAAGAAGAAATAATTTTACAAAAATATTTTGAAATCTTATGGAATGATAAATTTGTGATTTATTTTAGATGTCTAACAATGAATAAGTTAAAATGACTGACGCAAGGGAATACCTCTCCATTCAGCCAATGAAAATAGAAAACCACATTGGTCTTAAAATTACATCGCGTTCATCCAACCCGTACTACACCTGCGAATTTCCAAAGCGATCCACGGTTGCCAAACAGAATTATATCCGGAGGACATATCAGCTGTCCAAGTGCGGTTATCATTCCAACCCATTGAAACCGTATCATGAACTTGGCGAAGTCGCACTCGATTCGAAGAAACTAATCTTGACAACACTGGGGCAAGAAGAAAAACATCCCAGCAAAGAGGTTCTTGTTAAAATTTTTTATTGTTTTAAGCATTTAGACTTTACACCTAACTTGCTGAGGGTGATACAGGAATTTGATTTGGGTGGTGATAGTTTTGAAGTTTGGGTGCAGAATTGAAGCAAAATTTTGTTTAATTCAATGTAGCTATTTATCTATATGTTCTTGTATTTTGCACTTTCTATTTCTTATGGAAATATAATATCTATTCTATCTTTGAATTTAAATGTGATAATCTCAGATCCCAATAGCGCTTACTGCTGTGATATTTGAGCATATTTATTTATATTTTTTATATATATTTATATATATTTATTTATGATATTTATATATTACCCCAATCTATCAATATGGTTGCATATAATCCAGAAGAAACAAGTACACTTGAATTAGGCCCCATTAATTTAAAAATACTTGTTGCAGGATTTACAATGTTTTTAATCTTGAAAGTTTTCTACTCATAGTAGCGGGAAGGTTCACTTATGAGACATCTAGTTTCAACACAAAATTTTACGATCTCAGCCTTCCCTTATTTTTTTAATACAGTTACTGAGTAGCGATGAAGACGAGGATCCACTTGAGTTTGTGAGAGAAACAGAAGAAAGAGAGAAGGTATTATTTTACTTTTTGGCCGATGTAATATTTTCCCACATTTAATATGCTGGCTAGAAGTATTTTGTGGCAGGTGTTCTGAAAACGCCAATCTAATGTCGAAAATGGTTGAGATTTCTGAAATGTGTTACTGTTTTATTTGTTTCATAATGTCATCATCAAAGAGTTATTATTAACAAGTAAAGTAAATAAAGTTTTTATAATGGAGAAAACTCTGTTTGTTTATTAAAATTTTATTAGTAATACTGTGACATACAATATCATTTCCAGTGGCGGCACCAGGGAGCATAAAACATCACTAAGACTTCATTATTTTTCACAAAGTCAGTGAAGGTCTCGTCAGTCAAATGATGAACATCTGAAGGTTGGTAAACCTTGGAAAATTTGTTTCAGTCAGTAAGGATAAGGATCAGTCTTAGCCTTGTTCTTTCAAACCCTTTTTATAAGAGCTTCCACCAGAGCAGTTCAGTTACATTTGGACATCTTGTTCAGGTAGCAATGATGTTGGTATTTCTCTTACTGTTGCCTTGACAACAACATCATCATCATCATTCCTAGCTAAACATCCTATTTCCATGGGTTTGACGGACAAACCCTTTCCTTTGCTACTTCTTTACCTGGTTTTTAAACATACTATGCATCTTCCTATAAATTTTCACATGCAATAATTTCTTAATCTAGGAAAAGTCTCTATTAGTGGAAAATGTGCATAAAGAAGTAAATAACAACAATTTTGCAGAGAGCTCATCTTTAAAACTCAACATTCCATTTTACACCTTTTTAAGAGCAAAAATATTTTAAGAATACCGGCAAATAAAACTTTATAAAAACGTGTGAAAATCACTTTCTGAAAGACGTTCCATGCATAATAATTAAAAACTCTCTTTTCTCTGAACAAAATTAATGTCAAAACTCCACCAATAAAGAGTTCCTGTCACACAACTAACTATGAAAATGAAAAAACAGACATCCATGTGATCATCTAGACATTTTCCTCTCATATACCTCTCAATATTAGGGTGATGAAAAATAAAAATAAAAGAATTGATAAGTAGATAAGTAGTACCACGTTATAGAGCTTGAAATGCTGATCAAAAAAATGTATGGGATCGCATGTTGACGTCAAACCGTTGCAGAGATATCGTCTATCAAAGATTCTAATGACGTAACACTTGTCCCCAAATGTTTTAGACCCAGTTTTTTTCGTCACCCCACGGCCAATACCGCGGATCCCAAGTGACGTCAGTTATTCCTATTGGTTCTCGGGATTTGCCCTAAAATGTTGCATTCTATTTAGGGTGCAGTGCAATGTGCCATCTGACGTCAAATTACTACAACGCACGCAAAATCTAAAATTTCATTGGTATAATTTTCCAAACTTAAAAGTTGATGCTTCACGAGTATTATAATAAAGAGATTATTTCGTTCAAAAATTATTATCAAATAAAGCACAATGGTTGAAGAAATTTATGCGAGTAAAGAAAAAATGAACATATCTTTTGAACGACGGAATTAATTAAGAAACGGTGACACCCAATTTTAGTTTAAAGTACTGACTTCTGAAAGAAGTAATTTCAAAGCAAAAACATTAGTGGTTGTGTGACAGGAACTCGTTGAGTGAAATTGGTAGCCTTATAAATTGAGCTCAATTTTTCAACAATTGTTTACTTTTATATGAAAACTTTTTTTCCATTATTTAGAGTAAGAAAAAAGCTTTCCAAAAATATATATTTTTATATATTTATTTCAAAGATTTAATGAAATATTGATTGATAAAGAGTAACCTTAATAAGCCAAGCATCAAATCAAGTATTTATATGAATGCATGATTTATCTGCGGCAGTCAAATTCCCTTTTGATACTGTGTACTCCTTGCAGTAATCCAGAGATTTGTGAGGTATGGTACCTGGAATTCTTAAGTTTACCCAGTTGACAAATCCATGTGTTATGACTTACTAGCTGTCTGGGGTTTTACTGCTTTCCATGATTATGATCTGAAATGCGTCTAACACATAATTGAATGTTAATATTACACAATCAAATAGCTTTTATGATAATTTTATATTTGAGTGAAAATAAAAAATTACATCCTTTGAGACGGTGATTTTTACGCTTCCTCTTTTTAGGCTGTGTCCAACATTTCAGAAGAAAAATTGCCTGTTGAACATCTATGTAAAATATATGACCCGCTTAACAAGGGAGTGTAAGTATCTCCGTGTTCGTCACGCATTTTTTATTTTTTTATTTTTCTGAACTATTTACACCTCATACTTAGGGAAATCATTAACAAAGTTCGTCTGGGCAACAGCTTGTTTGAAGTACTAAATGACGAGAAACAACAAAAAGTGAGTTTCCAAATTCATTTCTGGATTCATCTATAATTTACTTTTCTTTTATGTTGCTACTATATATAATGAAGGTAACTACTAATTAGTAAATTTTTCTATTGAAGATCAACGAAGACGAGAAGCGTAAATTGAAGCAAGAAGAAAAAGGGTATACAAAAATTACAATGGTCAAATTGGATGACAACACAGATTCTGACGAAGACGAGGAAAGACATTTTTCCAAGTAATAATTTGTCTCGGTAGTTGAAACGGAAAGTTCACAACTGCACAATAAAATAAATGTGATCAAAGTGAGTGCATGATAAAGGTCAGAGAAAAGGTCAGAGAAAAAAATGAATAGGTTTCAATGTGCGAAACTTTACCCAGTCAATATTTTTTTCCACCAATATACCAACATTTAAACAAATTTTTGTATTGTAAATATCGCCGATTCGTAAAACTTTGTATCTCGCAAAATATCTTCAATTTTCCAATTCGAAAACAATCGCAAATTTTCTTTCTCACGAAAGTTTCTCTCGCAAATGTTTCTTGGAGTAAAGTACCATTGGGGCATATCCATTTTATCACAATGGCTGTTTATGCTTTTATCAAAATGGCGTTTAACAGGTCCTTAGTATTTATGTTAATTTATTAATGAAGTTTAACCCTGTATAAAGATAAATGATAATAATAATAATAATTCTCTCTTGTAAATCCCCTCTCCTTTCAATAACAGAATCAAATTTATCTATCCTGAACGTTGAGCGTTGATCTCATGATTGGTAACTGTACCAAGAATTTTCCCAAGCCATTTTGTGAAGCAACCCAGATGAATGTAAATGGATCCCTTTATTAATTTTCAAGAACCATACCCTGGCCGTTTATTTGAGCATGGGCATTTATTGACATTGCCAAGTTCTATCCCTAATCAGTCAATACTGGTAATGGCAATTTACATTTTTGAGCCATGATTACTGATTATTCTACTTCATTTCTACTTTGTTAGGATAAATTCTGATGATCATAATACTGTCTTAATACATGAAGAAAGTAATTACCCTCTACAAGCATCTGCATCAACACAGCCGCACCTATCACACAATTCAACATGTTCCTTGACCACTACCTTGACAAATCCTCTTTGCATCAATAAAGGAAAGAAAAAGAAGAATCTCCCACGACCCTTCTCGCCAATCTACACCAATTTGAATTTTTATTATTTGTCATCCAGGTGAGGAAAAATCTTTTCTGTTATTGATTATTAAAGCAATGTTTAAAATTTACAATGAAGAGTTGCTTTCTAGAGACACAAAGAGTCTGTTAATGTGAGGGTATTTTTAACTTTCCCTCCGAAAGGCCTAACTGTTTTTTATATCAACACAACAAAAATAATTTCACATTATGTTTATAATATTTCATAACTGTCCTTTTTATTACCTTCAAACAGTTATGTATTCTCAGATGACTTTCAAGTCAGATAATTATGACATTTGCCCAAGTCATCACCTTGACTGACTACTCAAGTAATCCAGCTAACTTTAATTAATCTGAATCTGATGAAAGTTGGTGGCTATGGACATTTATAAACAGAAATAAATTAGCAGTAATAAGGATTATTAATTCAGTTTAAAAGTGTTTTAAATTTGTGTGGCTTCTCTGATAAATGTATAGGAATATTTAGTCAGTTATGTATTTCTTTGACATGGAAAGGTTGTTTGTTTTAATCACATAAATGCGATTAGGTTATTAATCACCAAAAATGCTGTGGAGATGCGATGGAATTCGTTTAATTACCCCTACTTACTGTTCATGAATTTTAGTGAATCTGTTTTTCGACAACTATGTGTGATCAACTGGTTTCTAGAGGCTATGGCTCAAGATAACAATCCACCTGTAATGCAGCTGATCTCAAATTGTTGGAGAGTGAGGTAACAAAGGTCACTTCAGTAAAAGTTTTTAAGATTTTGGCGAATACTTTTAGAATAGGTTTGAAGACAGCAGTTGAGGAACTTTTACATCAAGCTTATGATCATTCAAATGTGAAGGCAATAATGATGGACCTCCATGGTGAAATTCCATTTCATTCATTCGTTCATTCATTCACTCACTGTTATTTTTCAGTGATCTATATACTGATCCCAAGTTATTACAACGCAGGATAGAGAGAGAAAAATTTGCGGAACCAATTTGGCAATCCTTTAAAGCTAATCCGCATAAGTTCCAGGTAGGAGGTTATCAATGACACATCGGTTTACTCCAATAAATCTGTGGTAATATACAATGGTTAAGATTTATCACAGAGATAATTTACATCTTCAGACATGCTTTTGTATCACAAACCAACAACTTAAAGGCTTACTTTCTCTCTTTATTTTTTGTTTTTAGTATCGAGCGAATAGAAAAAGTGTTCATCACGGAAAGATTTCTATAAGACATGTTGCATCTGTTGTCCATTTCTCCAATTCATTGTCTTCAACCAGCAAACAACCTGAAAACACTGGTATGAATTGTATTTTTATTATCTGCATTGTTCCACTCTCAAGAACCATGATAAGAAATAGGAACATTTTTCCAATTTGTTGTCTTCGACCAGCAAACAATTAAAAAACACTCATGTCCCCTGTGATCTTGTTCTCTCCGTGCCCTCGTGCCCTATGTACAATTTACACACCAGAACCATGTAAAGCCAAAAATTAGCAAAAATTTATGTAAAAAAATAATCAAAAAATGCAATTGCTAAAGTATGACAGAATAGCATAGAAAACCTTGGGTAATGTGTTATGCGTTATAAGTCTACTTCTTGTGCTTGCTATAAAACCTACTTCGTACACCCAGAACTCTATTTAAGGGACCACGCCCACACTCATTTGCCATACAAAACCTTAATTTGACGTTTTAAGGTTGAACGACCCACCCGGCCTTGAAAATATCAAGTACCACTTACAAGGAAAACATATTACTTTAGGTCTGGTCAGCCACTATGAAATCCTATCATGACATTCGAATTTAATACAATATAACTTCTGTTTGACTCTTTCATCTTGTGATTCATTCTTCCCCAAACATTTGTTGTTTTTTTGTTGTTTTTCTTCATTAAATTTATGACTGATTATTCAAACGACTGTAATGAAACGTAATTTTGAATGGTTACTGTTTTTGGGTTTATTTCAGACCACTGTGGTGGTAGTGGTGGTGGTCCTGTCAAAAAGGTATCCGAAACCAGGAGGAGTTCGAAGGTTTATCATGAACTGAATTTCTCAAAATCAGGTTATTTTCCTTTTTAACGGTTATCAAATTATCAATACATAGCCATTAGAAAATTCCCTGGTCTACAAGACTATTGTGAAGTTCTATTGTCGGGATTTTTAACTTGAACTACCTAATTGTAGTTAATTTTTCACACTTTTTGATCACGTGGCGGTAAGTAACTATAGTGGATTGGTTGGAATTTTGTCATGTGATAGACAGGGTTTGATCACTTCACATATTATATCGTCTACTCTTTCATTGCAGATAAATCTGACGAGGAAGACAAGATGAAAAGTGAAAATGTGAAACAGGTATTCAAGCTTGAATGACCAATATTTTAATATTCAAGGTTAAAATACATGATAAACACGCATTTTACATAACTAACACGAAGCTCTAACCTGTCAAAAACAACGAAGCAACTGCTAACAGCCCAGGCTAAATTGGATTTGCTTAACAAGCAATATAAAATAAAAAAAACAGGAAAGTTAAAAAAAGGGCAAAAAAGGGCAAAAAGTCACATGTTGTAAATGTGAAATTGAAATGAAACCTGAGTACTGGTCAACCTAGTACTGGTCAACCTGAGTACTGGTCAACCTGAGTACTGGTCAACCTGAGTACTGGTCAACCTGAGTACTGGTCTACCTGAGTACTGGTCAACCTGAGTACTGGTCTACCTGAGTACTGGTCTGCCTGAGTACTGGTCTGCCTGAGTACTGGTCTACCTGAGTACTGGTCTACCTGGGTACTGGTCTACCTGGGTACTGGTCAATCTGGGTACTGGTCTACCTGAGTACTGGTCTACCTGAGTACTGGTCTACCTGAGTACTGGTCAACCTGAGTACTGGTCTACCTGAGTACTGGTCTACCTGAGTACTGGTCTACCTGAGTACTGGTCTACCTGAGTACTGGTCTACCTGAGTACTGGTCAACCTGAGTACTGGTCAACCTGAGTACTGGTCAACCTGAGTACTGGTCAACCTGAGTACTGGTCAACCTGAGTACTGGTCAACCTGAGTACTGGTCAACCTGAGTACTGGTCAACCTAGTACTGGTCTACCTGGGTACTGGTCTACCTGGGTACTGGTCTGCCTGAGTAATGGTCTACCTGGGTACTGGTCAACCTGAGTACTGGTCTACCTGAGTACTGGTCAACCTGAGTACTGGTCAACCCGAGTACTGGTCAACCTGAGTACTGGTCAACCCGAGTACTGGTCTACCTGGGTACTGGTCTGCCTGAGTAATGGTCAACCCGAGTACTGGTCAACCCGAGTACTGGTCAACCTGAGTAGTCAAAAAGCAACAAATATGCAATACATCAGCCTGCAAAAGAGAGCAACTTTGAAAGTTTTGTGTTGCTTATAACACAATAAACGTGTAAATACATTCATTTGTTATTAACACATCTATCTTGTTGCTAGCACATGTATCTTGTTGCTAACACATCCATTCGTCTGTTTATTTATATTGGACATGGTCATTAAAAATTTCCTGTTCTGGAAATCTATTGTTAAGTTCTGTTATCGGTATTTTTAACTATAGTTGGTTTTGCATTCACTGGGATCGCCTGATAAAAATTACCTATTGAAAAAGTCAAAGAAAAAATGAACAATAAGTTGTTATAATATGTTGTTATAATAGTCTTCTGGACCATCGAACTTTCTGATAATTATGCATCTGCTATGTTGATACTCTAAGCCTTCACCTTAACACCCATTTCATTGATTAGATTCGTAAGCGTGATGAAAAGCTTTTTATTTTCTATTTTTCTTTCGCTTTTAAGGGTCGAGCGTTGCGACGGACATCAGCTCTTTCTATGAAACACACTCAAGGTAAACAAGACGAGAAATGAGTTCAATTGTGGAGGAGTACATAAACCTAATTTCTGTTTTCAGTCTGTATCACCAATGGGATTACTTGCATGTATTTCTTTTATGGTTTAATAGCTAACACTCTCCTCCACAAATTTTTAGTAGGAATTAAAGAAGACGAGAAATCACTTCGATTTTAGACTATTACAATTTTGATCGCTTGTTGTTGTCATAGTTACCTGTGACGTAGATAAGTCCATGGCTTCATCGGAGACGTTGCAGGATGTTCCAAAACGCATCAAGGAAAATTTTAACGACGTGAAAACGGAGCAAGCTATTATCTTACACGACAATCTAGTGGAATTGGAAAAGTGAGTTTCTATGTGATCATTCCGTGTTATTTTTCCTTGCTTTGTGGATTTCTTTTTCTTTGTGGAGAATTGGGAGAAGGAAGCTTTGTAACAATGCCCTTTATATTAAGTTTTGGTAAGAGGTAGTTGCTAGTTGGCAAGCGAAATATTTAGCGTAGTCTGAAGAACAAAACTGCTCATTAGAGATGAAATAATGAAGAAATTTTTACAGAATAACTGAAAATAGTTATAGAGCTCGAAAAGTTGATCATAAATAAAAATGTATTTGTACTTACACATTAATCGCATTAACGAGCTCATCAAAAACTTGTCATGATAGTATGGAGATAATGTTCATTGACAAGTTATAAAAGTTATCGTCAATGAATAAAGAGTTTACAAGGAATTTTGAAGGACGCGATAATAAAATGATTATGCTTATAAAAACGATTATATTATGGACAAACTGATGATAATTGTGATAATCTCGTTATTACGAACTCCTATAAAACCAACGTTGTTCTCCCTTAATAAACCTTCCATAAAATCTATCGATTTAACAAACTCTCAATAAGAACCGATTTCCACCTCTCTCCAGGGTTCGCTAATATCGATATTCTAGCGAATTTACGTTTCTATCTTTCGTAAAAGGTACAGAATGGCGAGTTACGAGAAGAAATTCTTGGCTTGGAATGTAATGAAGAACGTGTATGAGTCGTTACATCATTTCCGTTTGAACAGTAAGATCGATAAACATGAGGATCGAATCAAAACGAAACCAAAGTCAGAATGGTTAGTTGAATTGATGGCGAAAAAATGTTGACCAGTGGATGAATTTTTGCGGATATCGCCATTTTGTTTTTCTACAGGTCCTGTTAGACGGTAAAACTATTAGAAACACGACACTTTACGCGTTCGCTTTTGTTTCTTTTACTCTTTAGGTTTTCCACGCTGAAACGAAATCTCCACGAAAACTTATTGCATGATAAAAACGTCAGTTTGATTTTAAAGAAACTTGAAAGATTTTGTGATGTAAGTATTTAATCAATGATGGAGAGTGATGATCAACGATGGAGGGTTGTTAGCAAGTGAGGAGTGACGGTGTGAAAGTAATCCACGAATAATCAGAAAACAATGAACGACATTACTGTTGATCAATAAACTGAGAACGAGTGAAATGTTATCGAATCTTTACAACGTTTTGTTTTCAGTACGACTTCAAAACATAAATTTTCACGTTGTGTGTAGAAATCTGTTTTAACGTAATTAACCAACCCAATTTTCTTAATACTCCCCTACAAACCCTTTATCGAAATCCAAAAGGAACACCAATTTGCTCTCCTCCACTTTGCCGTATTTGCGTTAACTTCCTATAGTTTCACATCACTCTTCTGGTCCTTAAAAGTACCTGTGATGAAGATTGAGACTGAACTCCATCCATGTGTTTTACCAGCATGCGCCACATATAGGCGCCATTTATCACAAATTTATTCCAAATTCAGGCTGAAGGGCGCAAGATCAGCTGTTCACATTTTCTTCGCGCCCTCTCCATTCTACGCCCGTTTGAATTGTGCTATCCTGATATAAGTGCTGGCATGGAAGTAAGTTTAGTTATGTTGTTCACGTTAGTTTCAATGACGTCATCCAAATTGATCCGTTATTTTGTGATAAAGTTTGTCGGCGTGTCGACTACGAAGCTACGAAGTTTTTTCCCTTCTTTGTAGTTTGTTCGTGACAAGGTTGTTGAAATGGACAAGGTACAGTTCGAGAGGTGGTATAGAAAACTCATTCGAAAGCAGCAACGATCTTGTTCTGCTCCGCCCTCTACCTACGCCCTCTGAGCAGTTTGTTATGGCTTTCCGCCCTCTACTACTGTGAGCAGTTAGTTGCTTGTGGGAAGCAGACTGTAGATTTACCTGCATTTCTTAATTTTTTAGAAAATATCTCCGCAAGATTACTTGGTGCGGAGACCTTTCTTCGAATTTCTTTAAAATCAGCTTCTTGGAGATATAATCAAACATCCCTTATCCGAACTAAGTTTAAAGGTTCTGCCTATAATAAATTCTACGAAAATGACCCTCCGTAACTTGGACTAATTAGAAAACGTCTTGCAAATGAACATTAACGTAATTATAACCATCTATAGGTTTAACCTCTTGAAATTCGAGAAAGAGTTTTACCGCAGTATCTTCTGATGACATCATCCTTTTTGCAAAAAAATAACTTATCGAACTTCATGTATTTTTAATTCCTTTCCTTTGAAGAGAAATTCGAGATTCGTTTCGTTTAGGATTATTCATAATTTGTAAATAGAAAAACTAAAGATGTTTTATAATTCCACTGATGTATATTTTTATGAAATTGTATTTTGTTATTTATCGTGAACGCCATTTTGTTGTTGTTTTCCTCGAGATGGGAGGCTTATTGTTTTGGCATAGGTTCTTATTACAACGTGTTACCCAGGATCAGTGGTTTTCAACGCCAAGGGTGAGAGTCTCTCTTCCATGGTGTTTTTATGTCGCGTGCCTGCATGCCATGTGTTCTCTTATTCTTTTTTGTGTGTGTGGAAGTCACCTCGAAGAAAGAAACCTGCGTAGCCCGAACCTTATGTGCACAGATATGCTTAAACCCAACTAAATCCTATCTGAAAACGTTAGAACACTCGGAAGATTGCATGCGCATATCCGTCCAAACCAATCAATCATTTTATCATGGAAAGAAATGAATATGTAACATAATAGCATAAAATATCCATCTTATATATGTATATTTACAAAATTTCTGAATGCACCCATAAATAAATAATGTATAAAAACGAAACACGTCAAAAAAAATTCTCCATCATACAAAAAATAAAAAGAAGTAAATGTAATGCAATCTCCGTTAAAGTTTTTAAGTGGTTCAAGAAATTGTCTCTGTTATCCATACATTATTGATTTCAGTTTTTTGTTTTTATAAGATTTCACTTAGTAAATAAAAGACTAACAAACATTTTCTACACCTGCAGAGTTATAGGGACAACAGATTCATCCTCTTCGTTGCAAGAACTGTCTGTGGTAAATGTCACCTTCGCATCTGTAATCAATCTTCGAAATTTTTCTTTGTTATACAACAGGTTACACAGGACTTTTGGATGGAAGTCTCGCAGCATTGCCTCTGTTGTTTTCTCGATCAGTGTTGGCTGGTACACGGAGACCATTTCGTAAATTTCAGAGTGTAATAGATAATTTGTTGCCCCTGTCTGTGGTGGTGATAGATCCTGACGTTTCTCCTGGCTCCACATTAAAGTAAAGAAAACAAAATACTTTAGAATTCATTAAGGCCTTTGCAAACAACCTCTTCAGCTTCTTTCATCATTTAAAAAGGCAAGAAGCCCTGGGAACGAGGTTGATTTCGTAAATACTTTAGTTTCCACATTGAGAATTCTCGAAACGATAACGATTTTATCGGTGATAAACGATTTTATCGGTGATAAATTTTGATAAATTCAATGAGAAAGATTTGGAAAAAAAATCAGCTTGGATTTGACTAAAAAGGTAGTGATGATGTCAACACCAAACCCAGGGTTTCTTGTAATAGCTCGCCTGGGTTTGAGTTTAGCAGTAAGGTTCCATTTCCACGAGGAATGAATTTTTCTAAAACAACATTTGTTATTGATTTACTGCTATCATCACCACTCCTTTCTTCGCCGCTATCATAAAAAGCAAGAAGCCCTGGGGACGAGATTGTCATCACTCTCTTGTTTAACCAGTCCAGTCTTATTTGGTTTATTAAATTACTGACTTTTCATTTGGCGGACGGGACGAACTAAAAGAATCTTGATAGAAGGAGGGAGCCTTTGCATGATAATCATCAAAACCTTACAGTGACACAGGAGATATTTCATGACTACATGCGCTCGTTGAGAGGCAGAGTCTATGTGATAGATAACAGTGTCGTACTTACCGTCAGAAGCCCTTTAGCTCTCAATGTGTATTTCAGTAAAGCTTCATCGTCCGTTAACATCTCTGTAATTTCCCAATAACCACAAGAGAGCAGGATGTTGACAAGTTCTCTAGAAGCGTCTGCGACGGGTATCTTTCTACGTAACTTTTCTCTGACGTAATTCTAAGAACGAAACACATAATGATGGTCGGTCTCCCTGTGGCGGATACCATCCGCACTAAAAAAGTGTCCTCTGTTAGTCCTCTGATTGTTTTTTGAGACGGAGAAATATATTTTCAAATATCTAATTTACAATTTTAAGATATTCAAATAAACATTTTTTAACCAGCAAGTTGTCACCATATCAAATGCCCTCTGTGAGACGTTTCGCCGTATTTTCAATGTGATGGAGTTTAAGACAACCAGATTAACGACCGCTATGTACTTAATAAATACGACATAAAAAGGTAGCGATAGAGATGAGAAGAGAATGATTATAGAAACTGTCCGTTTCAGTATATGCAGTATTCTCCCTCAAATAACCGAAGAAATTGGTCCCACTTCACAATATCCTTCTTTTAAGGAAATCACTTGTTTAAGTTGGACTTTGATGGATTTCAAGGGACCAGCTCACTCATTTGCACTAAAGAAAAGTCCCAGGTATCCGGTTATCCGGGGTCTTACTTAATGGGAGTATGTTGTAGTTCGATTGAAACATTTCCTATAAAGTTCTACATGGTAAAATGCTTACTTTCTTCTTGTATTTAAAAGGCACAATGCTCTTGGGACGATGTTGGTAGGCCAATTTCTTGATGTATATACAAATTAACCAATCTCAAGCGATCAGAAAAAAAAATCCTTTTCTTACCTCCCAAACATGTTTTGCTTCATAAATTTTTGCAGCCAACTCTTCTTCATGGGTTAATAAGGATTGGATAAGCGAGACATCTAACTCCAACAACATTCCAGTCAATTTGGGCGCTAAATTTGGATAATAAGTCCGTATTTTGGAGTACAACTTCTCGCCCAGGGTCTTTTTCTCTTCACTAACCAATTGTTTGCTTTCACCTCTCTATAATATTTGGAGAAACAAGACAAAAGGAGTTTGAAAGTGTTATTGCAAATAAGACAAGACAACTAATTCGCAAAATCAATCAACCAATAAATGATGCATTAAGGAGTCAAATGGCGAAATGTTCTTTCATAGGAGAGTCATCTCTACAGCAATATATTAAACAACTAGACCACAAGGCATTGCAAAAAAAACATTGAAATGTCCAGATTGAAAATAAAATGGAGGTTCACGAACAAAACTAATATTCTCCCTCCTATATTATCTCTATAATTCTAAAATGCGTGAAACCGAAGCTAAAAACTAAAAACGGCTAGAAAAACCAACTTAAAAATAGTAATGGTACAGTATGGATTCTTTATTTAAAGTCGATAATTATATTGTATTATGAAAAGGTCCTAAAAATAACCATTATCCTTTTTCAATCTTCGCACAGGAATGAAGACTGGAAAAGGGAAGGTTGTTAGCACATTAGGATCAAGATCGGCTGAAAAGGTCTTTCAAATGGTCAAATTCATGCTAGGATGATGGGATAACATTCCTACCATAGCAGATTTGGATATCCTGTCGTGAGTTTGAAAACAAGAAGTCCGGCGGGGAGTCTCCACTCAAAACCCCCAGCCGAGTGTTTGTACAAAAATCTGGCGATGGCGGCCTTTCTGGAACAGTCCAACAGTATTTCCTCTCGAATTTTGTCTGTTATCAATCACAATCAAATTAAGAAATTTCCTTTTGAAATTTCAAAACTGCGTCGACTTTAAAATAGGGGAATAGGGTAGAGAAACCAATCAACAAATTCAAGGACTGGGAAAACGAGCCGAACATCGTCCAATATGTAGGATGGAAAATCAGATTTATTGTCCCTTTTCTGAATAATCAAATAAAAACAGGTCACATATGTTTTTCCATCATGTTGCAATCATCATTGGACACCAACACATCCAGCATGATATTGAATTGGAGCATTTTCCATGCTGCTTTACTCCCTAATTTGATTTTCTTGTTCAAAGAAATTCTTACCAACATAATTTCTTCAGAACGTTTGAATGAAATGCTCCACTATGAATCTTTTGTTATGTAGCGATACGTTTTTTACGCCGGCTTGTTTGTTATTAATAATGTTTTGGCGTCTTTCTTTTGCTCTCTCGTCGTTTGTTTACTGAAATAATCGATCAAAGATGCCATTGCATTGCGTAAATTTCAGTTTGTTGAGAAGCCAGCTGCAATGTATTCGTCGATCAAGGTCATCGAAGAAATTATTCACTGAGCAGGACGACATCAATTTGATCACCACTGAATGTCGGTTAAAATGGTAAAACGAAAAGAAAATTTTGTGAAAATGTGATTGGGAAGTAATTGTTTGTATTTATTTTGATCTGGCTGCTTCGCCAAAAAGGAGGATTAATTATTTGGGAAAAAAATGCATTGCATAAATTGAACCATCACAATACACCGTATTATTATAGAGGGCGTTTATTTTAGAGGGTTTTATAGGATTGCTAATTGAAAAGAGGGAATCGAGATGGGCGTCTGTTTGAAAAATCCAAAGTTTTGTTTGCAGGATGAAACTTATCTCTCGCGGACAAAAGTAAAGTGAGATAATCGCAAACTAACAAAAACTAATAAAAAGTCGAATCTTTGACGTGGAACATAATACATTTGATGATACTTTGAATACCGTAGTCGATTATGAGGCGTTTATTAGAACAGCGGCGTTAAAAGGGAAGGGTTTTCCACCCCCTCATATACCCTACAAACCAGTGCTAAAAACTCTTATAAGCGCGCCGCGCATCCACCTTAAAATTGTTTTAGCGCCCGGAGCGCTTAATCGAAGCTTCCGGTGTACTGGTATGAACTATAGAAGAAAGTTTAAAAAACCAAAGATCTTTTGACCTTTCACTTTCGTAGGGGGTTAGGGTTAAAGGTTTTTTGGTTAAAGGTCTGAATCACAAAACTAATTATTAGGATTGTATTTAAAAATTTCATGGATCTGGATGTAAATTTTCTATGTAGGTCATAAAGCAACTTAAGAGCTGTTCGTATGGAATAAAATTACCTTGGTAAGCGGGAAAACATTTCAAGGTACTAAAAAGTTTCGTTCTGTTCATATGAAACACAATTTCTTCGGTAAAAGTGAGGAAATGACCTGCACGTGCATGACGTAATAGTATATGAACAAAAGAATAAATACAAAATTTTGCTAAGCGTAAAATTTCCCCGCTTACCAAGGAAATTGTGTTCATACGAGAAAATATTAAATAAAATAAATAAATATTATTATAATAGACTTTCTTCTTCATAACGCAATGTAATTTTTTATAGCATTTCCCAAGAGGGCCGAGGTCTCACCAAGTAAAGGTAAAAAAGTTATCCCGCTTACCGAGGTAATTTTTATCCATATCCCTTACGATGCCGCACTTTTGTGGAGAAAATTTTCTGATTTGAACTTTTGATAGTTGAGTAATAATCACGATTGCTTCGTTTAGGAAACGACACCTCAGGGAAAAATTATCTTACGAATTATCATCCTTTAAGTACGTAATAATGATTGAGATTAGAAAAGAGAAGAAACCTCCACTAAGGGAATTTACGGAAACGTCTATTCGCATAATAACAAAGCGTTTAATTACTTCAATTTAAAGGTTCTTTGTGGAGGTGATTTTAACGTGTACCACCATCGATTCATTTACTGTGTCACTCTTGCGAATACAACACTCATCATTAGAAAAAATAAAAATTGATCCTGAAATTAAAAAAAATTCAACATCCAAGTCGAAATGTCCTGATCTCTTGTCTCTTAGTCCTGAAGAAGGATAAAAATTTAAGGTTGGTGTAATTCCGGTATAACTTCTTTCCGTTTTGTTGATTAGCAAAAAACGATATATAAGCATTTTCTTTTGTTTTCCCGCCACATTTTATTCAGCCATTTGTTATTATGCAATGCATTGTGGACCGTGCATGTTAGAAGACTACATTGAATAACATGGTGGCCAAATGATATAGAAGTGATTTGGAAATAAAAGACCATTATCTGGTAAAATCTCTACAATAAGTTGTAATATATGTGAAATATTATCAGTTTCGTTGTAATTATGGAAATTTTAATCATAAAATGACTATCTTTTCACTCACTGTATAACTTTCCCAATGTTCTATGATCGTTGTTGGGTGAGTTTTTATTCTCTTCGAGACGAGTGTTTAACTTATAATTCTTTGAATTATCACATATTTCCATTAATTTAGTCACTGGTTGAAGGCTTTCAGACGTTTTCGTTTAATTTCACCGTCAATGCTAAATATCTTTTTGTAACTACCTTCGATATGCCACATGCTGCTAACTTCTTATATAAAACGGACAATACATATGTATTGTATATAAATCAGATCAATATAAAGTTTTACTGAGGTATGCTTTTGGATGTACCATGTGAATATAAAGGAGTTGTAACTTTGCAAAAGATTGGCTGGCAACACGTTTTAAAACATCTTTTCATTAACATTATATGTATATCAACACAAAACTCTCGTCGTGTTTTATTTGGTAATATTCAAGGCAATATGTAATCTTTTTTTCCTTCTGGGTTTTAGACTTTAGACTTTCCAACCTGGTGAGAGCAAAAATCTTAAGATTCTGGGTTATGATATTCAAAAAATAGTGAGCAATGAGGAAAATAGTGAGATTGTTATTTTTCTTCAAAAAAGGCTTTCTTTGGTCTTTTGGAAACATGTTCCAAGGTTAAAAACCAGTTTGACATGCTTCTGCGAGCACTAGGGTTGGTAAAGGACAAAAAACACTATTAGGTAAAATTTGAACATGGATGTTTGGAAATCGTGAGAATATTTCTCGATAGCATGAGATTACCAGGAAACTGTAAAATGTTTTTGTTTATGACTATTCCTCAACTTTTTTGAATTATCCATTGCACATTGCATTCAGAGAACATACTGATCCCTCAGTTAAGGTATCAGGGATTTAATGGAAATGTTTATTAAAAGTTGAGAACAAAATTTAGGAAATTTACTTTCTTACCATTTCATATTTTGTGATCGAGACACGAGATGTAACCTGACCACAAACTCCTAAATTGTTTGTAACTGTCTGCATTGATATAAATAGAGTTTAAACAATTTAAATATATGTTTAGGCCTAAAATAGCATCCTTCAAGCTGATACAAAGGCTGAAACAGAAAAACGGGAAACAGAACATTAACATGATTTGCACAAGTTATGAAGAAAATTTGTTTGCCCATGTTTTTTTCACCTGTAAGACACACTATTTAATTACTTTAAAAGTCCATAAAAATTCACAAAGAGGCTTTTTTTAAATTGATGCAATTGTGATGGTTGAAAAACCAATTAAACTGAAAAAGATTTGAACCGTGTTCATAGTTTTGTTTTTTCCATAGTCAACGAGGGCAGTATGTTTACCTTAAAGATTACAACCTGTGAACTAATAATTATGTTCAATGAGACGCCATCTTGTATCAATGTTGAGTTAATTTTCAAAGTTTGATAATCTCTAAAGTCAAATGAATTCACGAGCCGTAACTTTATTTATCTAAAATAGATGATAGACGTAAACTAGTGTTTATTCGGTAAGATGTTATAGAAGCACATGACCATCCCAAAACAAGTAATTTCCTAAAGTATTGTATTAACATTTTAATTAACAAAGAAGGCATATTTGCTGGCATAGTTCTAACTTTTACAGAATGTGGACCATATATATGAATAATTTAGAGTGGTTAACTTAATTCACTTAAGATACATTCTTTTCAAAGGAAAACATTTCTAAAACTTAGGTGTCAAATATTGTAAGTTATATATACTTCAACTGTATTCATACATGTATGAACGATCTGGTAAAAACTACATTCCAAGTCAAGTGACACTCTTCTCCATTTCTTAAATTAAATAAACTTCATTTGAATGTCTTTTAAGAATTCACTCTGAAGTTGTCAACTGTAGCCGGAAGAAAGAGAAAAAATGTCGGATTTAATTTGACTGTAATTAGTGTAATAGGTTTGATCCACAGTTGAGGTTCTTAAAAATTAATTAAACATAGACTTTTTCTTGCATGAACAACATTTTTTCTGAAACAAAGTGTTCTCTCAATGTATAAATAAAAAAAGTTAGTGAGGTGACAATAATAAATTCATTATATTCCAATGTTTATTTAGAATCATTTTCTCATGGATGAAAATTTCAAAATTTTATGTATATAGTTATTAATTTTTCTGTTTCATGCATAAAACGAAACAATTCATTAGTGAGGATGTTGAATGACCATTTTTTATGCGTTTGCTTTAAAAAAATAGCTAGCTAATTAAGTTCCTTTTACACAGAAAATAAAACTCTGCTTTAAATATTAATTTAATTGGGTCTCAAAGTTATTTTTGAATCAGTATTTCACACACCCAAGAACACTCCTAGGATTTTCTTCTTTGAAACAATTCTTTTCTCTACTGTCATGTGTTTAATGACCTCTCATACATTACATTATAATCTTATATACACAGGTATATATAGTTTGTCATGTTAATTTTTCCATGCTCCACATCACTATATATTTTCTCCCTTTTCTGAAATACTTTTTCGGCTATTGGCTTCTAGTATTTGAGCATTGGAACTGAACTTCAAAAATCTCACGTTATTTAATCTGTCACCTATTACAGAAAAACTGCTATGGTGGAGTGTACATTTTATTGAAGCCGCATGTGTACCTCTGATGTGGTTTTTCTGTTTATTTAAACTTCTTATAAACATAAACAAACTCCAAAAATATTGTTGATTGGTTTTTTTGTTCAGCACTAAGACTTCTTTTAATGCTGAAATTTAAATTTTTACTACTTCAGTTACAGTTACTGTTTTTTTTTTTAGGTCATAAAAGTCTGTATGTTGTGTCGTTGGAATGCGTGACATTATCTGGCAGCAAAATAACTCAAAGTACATAACAGAAGGACACACGAAAAACACTGGACAGCATTATGCGTTAGAACAACCCAAACAAATACACTTCCATGTATCTCCTGTGCATAGTATAAACAAGTCCAGTTGTGATATAATTCATAACGAGTTAACGAAACCGTTAATATCTTCTACTGCCAGTACTTTATGTACAGAGCCCGACCAAATTAATTCAACTGGAATTGATGACCTTTATAAAAACAGTGACGTTACAAGTTGGAGAGTAAATATTGACCAAAGTGCAGAATCACAGGTATCATGTTACGTTAATTCATTTATCATTGATGTATAACAAGAGTAATTATTTTACAAAGCTATTTCCTTTCATTTGCCTTTAACGAAATAAATTGATTAATTTTGTGTAAGGAAAAGGATATGAAATTTTCCAAAGCCAATTTTAATAGTTGTAATTCACATTGGTTGGAGACGATTGGGCAGAATGTTGTTGAACTTCCATCAATGTTCAATAATGGTCTCCCATAATAAAACAGTAACACCCATCTCAGGCAGTCCTTAGTCATACTTAAGATTGCTGGTGGGTGAACTGGACATAAGTAATGTGTTTGCCTTTAACGAAATAAATTGATAAATTTTGTGTAAGGAAAAGGATATAAAATTTTCCAAAGCCAATTTTAATAGTTGTAATTCACATTGGTTGGAGACGATTGGGCAGAATGTTGTTGAACTTCCATCAATGTTCAATAATGGTCTCCCATAATAAAACAGTAACACCCATCTCAGGCAGTCCTTAGTCATACTTAAGATTGCTGGTGGGTGAACTGGACATAAGTAATGTGTTTGCCTTTAACGAAATAAATTGATAAATTTTGTGTAAGGAAAAGGATATGAAATTTTCCAAAGCCAATTTTAATAGTTGTAATTCACATTGGTTGGAGACGATTGGGCAGAATGTTGTTGAATTTCCATCAATGTTCAATAATGGTCTCCCATAATAAAACAGTAACACCCATCTCAGGCAGTCCTTAGTCATAGTTAAGATTGCTGGTGGGTGAACTGGACATAAGTAATGTGTGTTCCATTCTATCTAATAAAACCTTAGTTCTTGAAGGTATATTCATTCTCTGGAATTGTGTCAAGTTTGAGAATAAATGAAATGTTTTGCATTGAAGTTAACATCTTATTTGGTTGGCAAAAGAGTTCACAGTTAATATATACAACATAAAATCAATTTAAAAATTATATTTCTTAAAATAGAACTAATAGAAGAGAAGTAACATAAGTGGTCAAAAACAGTTTAAGTTGCACCTGAGTGTACTTTTTCATTCCTTTTATTAATTGTAAAACACCTATAGTAGCAAACTGGACCATTCTAAAGAACTTTTTCGTGTAGATTTGCAGGGTTCAGACAACCTGGAAACTTTTTTCCAAATGTATTCGTCATTCTGTTGCGAACAGGCACAGAAAATTAACAGAAAAAGAAAATTTGCTGTTTTCAATTTACACTGATTTTTAAAATAGCATAATCAGGTGAAAATTCATCAAGATTAAGTACAATATGGATAAATGAATAGCTGTCATGGTAACAAATTGAAACATAGCATGGTAGGGGATGATAAGTAAAAATAAAATTTGCTAAAATGAAAGGAAATTTAATCAGTGAAACTAAAGCGATGTTTGAAAATGTTTTTAATATATTGATAATAGGTTTTGGAGTGTCTATTGAACAATGTAATGGAGAAGGAATTAAATGCCATTGCAGAAAGAAGGATTTCAAACTATCTTTTGCGTAACTGTTGAAAGCAACCTTTCTTAAAACTCGAAATTGTTTAAATAAACTGTTCAAAATAAACATCTACGCAAGGTAAAAAGCTTTTGATGAATTCCGTTACTGTTGAAAATTGGCTGGTGAAGCAATTATCTGTGTTGAATGCAGACTATTGGGCAGAATGTTTTTGACACTCCATTAATGTTCAATAATAGTCAGCTATAATAAAACAATGCTGTCATCTCTGACAGTCAGCTTTCATTGCTGGTTGTAAAAGGCAATGGGATTGGATATCAGTACAAATTTTAATAAAAACAACCAGATCTTCTCTCAAAATATAAATCAAGAAAAATTGAAGGGATGGCCCACTCATGTTTTTATTTGCCAAATAGATTCCTTACATTAAGTTCGCTTACTATTGTACAAGAAATATTTACTCATTTGTTTTTTTTGCAATCAAATTTCTTGCACAATGATAAATGTTATTATTCAGATTACAAGAATTTGAATTAATTTATGCGTCTTATTCTTTTCCAACTCTGTTGATGAAAATGTGTAACCAAAAAGGTATAGTTTCAACAATGAACAAATTAGTGGTCGTTTCAAAACAAAATGTTGTTTAAAATGTCTACAAATACCTTTTATTTGTTGCATTATTTACCTGCAATTAGATATAATCAGCAAAAAATCGCTTAGGTCGTTTTGAACAACTGAAGGATCATTCTTGTCTTACAAAAAAATAAAGAGAATCCAAAAAAACTAAAAAATAAGTCTTTCCAGTCAATTCTTCTATTTTTTTTGTATTGAACTCTGTTGGATAATAATCTCAAAAACTAAAACAGTAACCGTTCAAGTTGATGATTCAGATGTTAAGGCAGTAAATATAGAAAAGGCTTGTATATTTTTATTACCTGTGTAGCAGGGTCATATTTGATATAGAAAATTTGTGTGATCCAATTGGATAATTAAGCATAAATGTAGTGTCATTCCGGTCTATACTAACCGGTGTAGCTTGTTGAAATGTCATGGAAACAATAGAAAATACAAGAAACCATAGTCATAAGTGGGTTTCTTATGAAAAAATAAGTGAGATATAAGGGAACTCATTGCATTGCAACAAATTTCTTTCTTTTTTCTGAAGAATTGAATGTCGACAATGAATGAAATAGTGAAGAAGACAAAAGCTTGTTTACATATTTGTATATGAAGCGAAGTGATTTTCGAGAATCAAACTCAAACACGGGTAATAACCCATAAACTAACTGTTTATTTCAGGCATTACGTGTCGTGAATTGACTTCTGTCAGGTAGTGCCCTCACAATAGTCCACATAGGAAATATGGATTGATATATGGATTTTTAAAATATCTATATGATAAAATTGAATATAGTTCAAATGAAACTTATGGCCTTGTATTTTTGATGTTCCTTATAACCCTGCTGCCAATGCCTACTTATGTAACATAAAAAATAAACTACGTCATTCATTACTTTTATCATAATAGATTTCAAATTTCACTTCAATTATAGTTATACTGATGTTTTTAAATCTTAAGATATATTGTTAAGTGCAATTTATAATATTTGGTTTTTAGAAAGTCTGGGACAAACACTCAAACAACACATATACTGATAAATCTTCTCAAAACGAAATGTTCACTTTCGAAAATCACTGGCCAGAGTCATGGAGCATGGGACAAGATGGCGGTAATGATAAATCTGAGCATGCTGTGTCTCAACCGATTATGGTTCAAAGGAGGCCAGTCGATCAGCAATACGGACCTCTGCAACAGGTGACATCTCCACGATCTGCTGACGGTTCAGTGCTTGGTGTTCATATGGTGGAGTATGTTTTAGCCTCATCACCTGGAGGTCATGAGTTGGAAAATAGGATGAAAGAAATGAATATTAATGGCAATATGGTATGAGAAGAAGTTTTTGCCTTGTCCTATTTTTTTTGTAAAGGACTTACTTAAGGTTTTTTGCCAGGTTCACAGGTTCTAAAACTGTTGGCAGTTTGGGCATGCTTTAAGAAAATGAAGAATGTTTGTGCTATTTGGGAGCTGGTGATGACCCTGTACTTGAATTTTATTTGTTAAAATGTGATTGATTGGTTCCCACTGGGAAATGGCTGATTTTTCCAAATTCTTCCATCATTGTTTATGAACTTGGACCAATGTATGTTTGGTCAGGAAAATGTTGGTAGAATTAACCTCTAGAAGTCACCATTAGCCCAAACTTTTGAAACAAGCCTCTCTGCTCAGATAGCTGTTATTCTCCCAGGGTTCCTTTGACACTGTGTGTAAAGAGCTTGTGAAGATTCCCATGCTCTCATTGATGCTGATTAACTGCACAAATTTTGACTGTTTTTGTTATTATTCTTAAGGAACCTTCCAACACCGGTCAACCATTGCCTAATGGAAATGTTATCATGCAAAAGTCCCCATTTGAAGGTGACAATGAAGTGGAGAACGTCACTCAGAATTTACAGACAGACACTGATGACCCTAACCTTTTCATGTATGTTATGTGTTATTGCATTTCTTGTATATATGTTAGTTTATAAGATTTTTTCTTTTATTGAGACAAAAATAATTGACTTAGATTGCGATAGTTACTGTTGTTTTGGAAAGTTATTTTTGGAAGTTTTAAATACAACCTTACTTTACGAAACTAAAATTAAACCTTAGCACATTTGTGTTAATTATTCATGAAACACACATGCATGCACTGAACTTTTAGGAAATTTGTGTATCCTTGAGAAAGTAAATAAAGTTTAGTGAAAATTTCAATTATTAATTTTTTTCTCTTATATAAGGAACATATTATAACAAAAGAACGGCCATTGATAAGATTAAACACAAATCTTGTGTTGCAATTCCATCCTTTATACTAAAAGAAAAAAGAATGATTGCACGAAACACAAATTTTGTGTCGCAATTCATTGTTGTCAAATTTTACTAATTCTAGTCGAATGTGCCATATAAATAATACAACTTTGAATTTATTTTTGAATTTTGTACCTTGTTGTTTTGGATTAAGAAATTTCAACATTTGCCTTATAAAAGTTGTAACCACAATCTTGTGAAATGGATGAGGTCTATAATCTGTGTGTGTGTATTTATAAACAGTATGCAGTGTTTCAAATGGAAGTGGCAGTAAACATTACATTTTTCTCATCTTTTTTCCCATCTTTGTAATCAACAATCTGTTTCTATGTTAGGTCCAGTCAAGCAACTGTAGGAAGCAGGAATCAGTCGCCATTACCTGTGAATGCTCAAGAGAATGTAACACTTGGAGGTATCATACCAGATGGTCACGGTGGTGGTGGTGGTGGTCCCGGTTCAAGTAAACCAAGCTCCACATCGTCGGGTACACAAGAGGAACAAATAACTTCTCCAGTTCCATTTTCACAAATAGAGGAAGCCAACCATATTGGTTATGATCCAAATCCTCACTTCCAGGAACAACAACAGCCACACTCTCAGTTGCATCCTGCACCCCCTACAAATGCAATAGCTCAACAACAACAGCAACCTCAAAGTCAACCACAACACTTTGTATTCGGTCAACAACAACCTGTTGGTATGGCAAATCCATACTTTGTAAATACAGCTGGTGGCCAAGACCCATACAGTCAACAAGGTGGTATCCCTATTGTTAATGCGAATGGACAGACAACTATGATTCATCCTCAATATGCTGCACATTATGGCATCCAACCATACATGTATGCAAATCAAACTGGCAATGCATATGTTGCAGGTCAACCCCAGCAACTGCAACAACAGTCTCAAGACCCACGCACACCTACTTCTTCATCGTCCTCGTCGCAGGGTCCACAGCAAATTCAGCAAAGCCAACAAATCCCTGCCAGTTTTATGGTACAGGCACCAATTAATATTCCAGCGGGATCAACATTTTATGACCAGCATGGCAATCCAGTCATAATTAATGGACGCATGGCTACACCCATGACAAATCTTGGTCAGACAGTCCGTGTAATGCCTCCAGTTGTGTTGAATGCTAATGGTGCCCCAACAGTAAGTCCAGGGATGCACAGTGGTACTAGTCCGTCGGTTCATCAAATGTATAGCCAACAGCAACAGCAGCAGCAAGCAGGGCAACAGCAACAACATTCTCGAGGTTTGTGTGATTTTTTAATATGTTTTTTTGTATGATTTTTTTATAAAATCAGATCCTTGTACTACTGATAAAAAACTGCTATTTTAAGTTGTTGCTATTGTTGTTGTTTTTTGGTTTTCAAAACTATAGCATCCCATTGTTATCTACAAATCTATTATATAAATGTTTAAAGACAATTGTTTGTATTGAATAGTTTTAAAGTCATAATAATCTTCACCTGAGAAGGTTGTGCTTTGTTTTAAATGGTTTCAGTTGAATGTATAAACCTGAAAGAACATGTTTGTAAAATGTTCTGTACATACATAAATAACTGATGTGATGAATACTTTTTTGTAGGGATAAATCTTGGTTATTTATCTACTGGTCAACTGGGTCCTTTGCCTGGTCAAAATGGCCCTGTTGGAGTTATAGGTGGTCATTTACAATCAACAGGCACTGGTCCTTTGCCATCACCAGTTGGACCTAGAGATGTCTACAGTGCTTTAGGTCAATCTAAGCGGACTGGAGCTACACCTGTTTACCAACCAGGAATGGTTGGCTCGTATAATTCCTTATCTGTAAATACGCCACTGGCTAATGCATTAAGTATTACAAATCCAAACACATCTCCATTACATACTCAAGGGCAGGCTAGTTTTGATATTGGTTCACCAGCTAACAGCAGACTTTCAGCCTATGGCAGTTTACTAAATGCTAATGACTCAAGAAGATTTGGCGGAGCTCAGCTTGGCAGCTCGATATTTGGTTCTGGTGCCGGTTTGTATAGACGTGCTGGTGGAAGAGACAGTGGCAGGTCTAAGTTGTTGGAAGACTTCCGCAATAACCGTTATCCCAACCTTCAGTTACACGATCTTCAGCGGCATATTGTGGAATTTTCTCAAGACCAACATGGCTCCAGATTCATTCAACAGAAACTTGAACGAGCGAGTATCATGGAAAAAAATATGGTATTCAACGAGATTTTAACTGCAGCCTACAGCCTGATGACAGATGTTTTTGGGAATTACGTTATCCAAAAATTCTTTGAATTTGGCTCTCCAGATCAGAAGTTATTGCTTGCTCAGAGAATAAAAGGGCATGTGTTGCCTTTAGCTTTGCAAATGTATGGGTGTAGAGTTATTCAAAAAGCTTTGGAAACTATTCCACCGGAAATACCAATACATGTAAGTTTCTTTTGTTTTTCTCTCGTAAAAGCAAGTACAGAAAAAACATGCTATGGTTATTCTTTCAATATTGTATAGAGTGAGCTGGTTCGAGAATTGGATGGTCATGTTTTGAAATGTGTTAAAGATCAAAATGGTAACCATGTCGTGCAAAAATGTATTGAGTGTGTGGATTCAGTTCAATTGCAGTTCATCATTGATGCATTCCAAGGCCAGGTGGGAATTCTTGAGATTTTTCTATAACTTATTGGAATCTGTTATTTGTGCAATTAAAACGTGTTTTTTGGGGGGAGGAAATTAAAAATTTCAAACTCCCAATTTTTGAAAAATCATCTTGAAAATAGTGGGTTATTTCAAAAGTTAGTATTTGAAATGTAATATCAAATTTTCTATAAACAATGAAAAAGATAGTTTAAAATATCATGGATCACTTAATCTGTCTTTTAATCAAGTTGAATGTATACAGTAGAATTTTGGTAACTCTAACTGTTATTGCATAAAATAATAACTTGATAACTGTAACATTGGGTAACTCGAAGAATGTTCAATTGAGGTTCAGGTTATCAGGAGTTTACCAGAATTCTAATTAGATATTCATGCTTTTATATCATCATTCCAATCTGTTATTTAATTCATTTATTATTAATTTACCTGTAATTCTATATATATCTGACTTTAAACAAGATTTCTTAATTTTTTTTAAATAATAGCAAATACTGATATATTCAAGTCCCCATTACAACATTGTTTTGAAAAAGGAAACAAAGCTTTTATGTCGCTTTTAGTTTTATTCCAATGCAAGTTTGGGTTAAATTGGTGATATGATAAACTTGATCAAACACAGCAGATTATTTAGGGTTAAGATGAAAAACAGATGTTGTAACATACTCGTTTTTCACCTTTCTTGATTTTCAAAATTCTACCGCTTCAGTTCGGTAAAGAGTGAAAAACTTAATTTATATCAGTCAATCACATGTCTGTATTAGTATTACGGTCAATGGGGAAAAAATAAACGATCTTCGTGTTTCAATAAAAATATTACACAATGGAAAATTCCTTAAAAAATCTGTTTAATGAATGTAATTGGAAATATCTTGTACTTTTTAGGTGTATGCTCTGTCTACACATCCGTATGGTTGTCGGGTGATTCAGCGAATTCTTGAACATTGCACTACCGAACAGACTTCGCCTATTTTGGGAGAGCTTCATGAACACACAGAACGTTTGATACAGGATCAGTATGGCAACTATGTGATTCAACATGTTTTAGAACATGGAAGTCCAGATGATAAGTCTGCCATTGTGAATATTGTGCGTGGTAATGTTCTGATGCTCAGTCAGCATAAATTTGCCAGGTTCGATATTTTTCCCATTGGTTTAGCTTTTTTATATGCATTATTTCATGACTGTATATTTTTTCCTTCTTTGCGTTTTGAAATATTTTTTTCTATGTTAACATTTTAGTAATGTCATAGAAAAATGTGTTACACATGCGTCCAGACCTGAACGGTCTTTGCTTATTGATGAAGTTTGCAATTATGCTGAAGGGTAATTTTTTTGTTTATATATTTGTGTTTTTTCTTCTGTTTGTTGGAAATATTACTAACATTTTTTTGTTGATTTCTTTTAGTCCACATGGTGCATTGTATACCATGATGAAGGACCAGTATGCCAACTATGTGGTTCAAAAGATGATAGATATTGCTGAGCCGCTACAAAGGAAGGTACTCATGTTGAAAATCCGTCCACATGTGGCCACTTTACGAAAATACACTTATGGCAAGCATATTCTAGCCAAATTGGAGAGTTTCGAGAAGGCTTACATGCAGCCTGATCTGTTATTTTTGCCAGTTACTACTCAGATGACACCATTTTAGCCTGAAGATGCTGCGTGTTAAGCGGAATTTTCTCTCACCAGTTGTGGCGTCGGGTTGGTTATTTTTGTTAGTTGCTTCTATTCGGGATATTTGGTGATTCAACCTAGTTAATATTTATTATTTAAACTTTTTTTCATGTCGATTTTCAACAATTACGTACTATTATACTTTTTGCCAATCTCATTTAGAATTATATAACTATTTAGTTTTGATTTTTACTTGATCTCGTATATTTATTTTTTATTTTATTATTTCCCCGTCCCCCCTTGTTGTTGTTTAAATACTCGTAGAAATCTGGTAACATTACCGAGAAAATTTTACCAGTAAATATATACATAAATACATGCAAATGTTGATAGTGGTAAAAATATCATCTGTAAAAAAGAAACCCTGCAGTGGGAGAGAACTAGTTCTTCATATCTATAGCTAATCTACAGCATATGTGTTCTAGTTGTTCAGTAATAAGTCTTTCAGTATTGTCTTGACAAAACGTTTACATTCATTCTGTATTCAAAGGTGAAAAACATCTTTGCATACTTGCAAAATTAAAGGTTTATATTACCCAACCAGATCTGCGTTTTTTTCTTTTTCTCTCTATTTCTTTCTCTCTACATAGTATTTTAAAAACTTTAATTAATGTTTAAAAGCTTTATTAATGAATTTTAGCCTTGGGTCATTTCAAGATAATTACTGGTCTTAACTTTTTGTGTTAATATGCATATATGTACATTAAATAACATGTATTATATGGCTAAAACTACCGTGTTTAATGTTTGTTTTTTGGTTGTTGTTTTTCATATTTTTTGGTTGTTTTTTTTTTTCATATTTTTTGGTTGTTTAGATTCTAAGAATTGGGTAGGGTTGGAAATTTTCAGTTTTTTTTTTTTTTTTTTTTTTTGCGTTCAGAGTAAGAAAATTAAATGAACAAAGGTAAAAAAATTGTTAATCTTTAAACTTTTAATCGAACAAATGCCCATCATTTTTAATAATGTCAATCAACCATTTCCATCCTCCCCGAATATTGGGTTCTCTTTATTTCAATATGCTCATATAAACCATAAACACAGACTTGCTGTTGTTACTAGCCTGACAGAACATTTAAGGTGTCATTATAGCTTAACTAAAGGTTTGTCTAACAAGACTCAATCATCAATAATTTGCAGTCAAAACATTGTTATTTCTGTCTGGCTTAATGAGAACATTGTTGCATAGTGCCTCAAAAATAAGAGGCTTCCTAATGAAAAGTTTTGCATCTTATCTTGTTAGGCAAACGCACTCGTAAGTTTCAAAACCATCTACTTTTTTGTGATCAGAGGAATTAGTCATCTAGCATGCAAAGGGCATTTTTAAGTAGATACTTTATCTATATCTTGACAATGAAATGAAACGATTGAAGTGAGTATGTATAGAACTGTTTCTATTATTCGCACGAGAGGTCTATCCACGTGATCAATCTTTGTTTTCTGTTACTGCTTTGTTTATAATATATATATTATGCAGAATTTGTAGTATTTTAAACTGACAGTTGGTGGCAAATATATATGATATTTTTTTTTGCCATTTTGTTTTCGTAGTGAACGGAGTAACACGTACCAAACAATTGTGTTTAAGTTTTTTTTAATTGACTTGCTGATTATTATTATTATTAGTTTTTATTTTATATAATCCTCGTGTCTTAAAGTCAGTAACTAAACGCATCACTTTAGATTTATGTATATTCGCTGCTCCGCCCGCCATCGTTAGTTTTTCGTCACCATACATGCAAGATGTTCTTCTTTTTTTTCTTTTTCTTTTTCTTTTTTGTCCTTGTTTGGTGATCTTGGAAAGCGATTCTTTAGCAGTTGATTAAATATAGTTTGTTCAATTTTGTATGATCCATTTGTGGCTGTGTGAGATTAACTGAGCTATTTTTTTGCTTGCTTGCTTTCTCTTTGTTTTCTTCTACAATAATCATATAAGAAAATCACCACTGTATTTAGAATCATATATTTTGAAATTATTTTGCTAACGTTATTGTGTTTTCCGAATCGGAATACAGAGGATTGTCATGATAATGTCAGCCAACCATGTGTAACATTATGTAATTTCGGAACTAACCGGTTATTGGGGTTTATGTAGCATAGTGTAGGTATGGGAAACTAAACGAAAAAAAAAAATAACATGATAAATATGTATGTACTGTTCATTATATATTTTTTTGATAGAAGTTATACCTCGAAACTCCCTGTTGTCTTAACAACCTTCAATTTCTGGAATACGTCCCATCATTACAAAACATTAATTTTGTTTTTTTTCCTATTTTTAGTTGTGATAATAGGGAGTTTTTAATTGATGGTACGCTTTCACTTGTGACATAGTATTGTAATCAGCCTTAAAGAGCCTTTGTAAAATTTTGTTTGTTATTTTCAGCACACAAAAATTGAAAGAAGCACTTGTAAGAATAAGCAGAGCATCTCCCAAATTGTAAAGGACCTCCATGTATATGACCCAACGACTTGTGTACCTATCTGAATCAACATGACATGGAACAATAGCAGGTGGAGGGGAAAATAGTTTGTCTGATCGTCTCAATCTGTTATGGATGGTTACAGATAGGTTCACCTTTCGGCCAGTGTATAAATGGATAAAAATAAAATCTTATTGTACTTAAAAAGAATATTTTTTAGATTTTCTGAGAGAAAAAAAAACATCATAACACTTCTTGTGGACATATGTAAAGTAATGATTTGTACTCTTGTGTAGTCATATATGTAGGTACTGCCGTAACGCCATCACATCTCGAAATCCGTCCTTCCAATGGTGGTTTACTATGATGGCGTACGGTTGTACTGTTGTTACGAAAGTTGTAACATTCTTGTTTTGTGTCAAGCAACTGACAATTCTAGTTGTGTCCGGCTACCGTAAAATTATTTTCAAGTGCTGAGAATAAGAATTCGATCCTCGTTTCCATGAAAACGTAAACAAATGAACAATCATGTATGCTGTTGTCCGACTCCTTTTACCTCCTGTCATGCTTTTATGATTTTATTGGAGATTTTGTTTTTGTTTTTTTTGATTTGAATAATTTCTATATATGTCGATTTCGATGAAATATTTGCTATGATGAAATGGTTGTTATTGTAAACTTTAGCGCTTTATTGTACGTACGATTGTATAAAGAAAACGTCATCACGTAGATTATAAGTTGTTGAGTGTAAGCTGTACTTTTGATTTGATAATAGTTGTATTTAGTGGACATGATTGAGTTTTTAGTTTAATCCCCGGCAAAGAACGACAATTCATCTGAATATGTGTAGACCGAGCATTTCAAAAGTTACATCTTTGAGAACCAAAATCTTTCCACATATTTGTGTATTGAGATGCTGGCAGACAATTGTTGGTAACTCTCGAGAAAAGCAAAATTATTACTGATTAGGCGAAATGGGCTGCAGGATCTCTGAAATCTCTCAAGCCGCTTTGGGGTTTTTTTTTCATAATTTATTTTTTTGATGAGTTATGAAAATTCGAATAAAACCTTCCCTGAATATCAGTTTAAAGGCCCACTTAAACGGATCCAACACCCAAAAATAGGTGTTCGATGAAATGTTGGATCCCTTTAAACGAAGACATTTCATCCAACATTTTGCAAAAGAAGGAAAAAAATGGCGTTACTCAAAACTCGCTTTACTCAAAACTTGATGTCAAAGACATTGCCTATAATGAAATTGCTGATATGTTTCAATGTAACGTTGCTTCGATTAAAAGCAAAATCAATGGATTAAGAGGCCAACTGGGACGTGAAATGGAAAAGGTAAACAAGACGAAAAGTGGCAAAAGTACCTACGACCTTTATGTGAGCAACTGTGCACATTACCAAAGTTTGCTATTTTTACAGCCAGTTATGAGAGCTTCCAACAGCAAGAACACTCTAAAGCAACCTAATGATGACGATCTAGACGAGACCGCACGTATCACCTAAGACAATTGCAGGAAAAAATTGAGTTGTTAACAAAGTGTACGGATGCAATAACTAAGTCCAGTACCAAGGAGGGCAAAGAATCCCAAGGTCAAGGAATAACCCGTTCCGCATTTGCAACCTACATTGATGGAAAGTTATCTACCTATAACAAGCGACAGGGAGCAATTGCGGAAAAACGTATTAACGATGTGCTATTTGATATAGAATGTCGGATGGAAACTTTCAAGCTTTACAGAAACCTCCCCCTCACAATAATGTAGCGAATATCCCTTTTCAGCTTCCAGCTTTTCAGTTTCAAAACCAAAATCCTTATTCTTTGGTGAACACAAACGGTTCAACAAATCAACCGATGGAACGAGGAAATGAGACATACGTTAATTTTCTCAATAACTCGCATTAATTATATTTTTCAAATTTATATTATTTGATTATAATACTATGGTTTTTTATGAGAATATAATTACACTTTAAAAAAAACTAAAGTCAACAGTATTTCCATTGCCATTGTACAGCACCATCTATAACGAAATAATCTTTAAAATTGTCCCTAACTGTTTTTGCAGAAGCTTTTGCGTTGTGACCACTTCTTGGCGTTTGCAATGGGTAGAAAATGTCTTCTTTTGTTAAATTTTTACGCCACTCACCTTCGGTTATTTCGCCATTTCATCGACAATATCAACTAGGGAGGCAGGCCTATATGCATTCGTTGAGTCAGGGCTTTTTATCAGCACGTTATGTAAAATCAAGATAGATAAAACGACATCCTTGAAAATTTACGGCTCCAAATTGATATTTGTAAAGTAAATTCGCCATCTGTTTGTAAGTATTCCGAAAAGGGTTTCTGAAATTCTCCTTGCACAACTGTGCCGGTAATTGTAGATTCGTTTACCCTGCCGTTCGACCCAACATCAGCAAAGAGGCATTCATACTCTGGTCCTGCAATAGCTAAAAGAATAATTGAATGGGTATGCTTATAGTTATAATAATAAGAGCCACCATCGTTAGGTTTCACAATCCGCACATGTTTCCCATTTATCGCGCCAAGAGCATGAGGGTAATTCCAACGTTGTTCGAACTTTTTCGAAATTTGATGCCATTTTGTTGCGGAATTTGGAACTTCAATGAACTAATTGTAATCTTTCATTTATCGCATTACAACACCCTTTTATAATGTACGAAACTGCAGTCACAGAAATTCGGAATTGGTAACTAAGACATTTGAAAGATTCTCCAGTAGCGAGGTATCTCAGGGTTAGTGCCAATGTTTCATCAGGTTCGATGGGTCTGTTTCCACTAGGCCTGTTTATGGTTGAAATGAGGTCAGAGATATGACTTAGAATGAACTCATAGTCCCCAACACTCATCCTGAATATATCTGTGAAACCCATACGGTCTTCTAATTTGAGTTCCTGGAAAATATTTTGGAAGTAGCCGCTTTCTCTCCTTCTCTTTATCCAGTTCCTTGTTTTTCCTCTACGAGGCTTTTCGTCGTCAGAATCCATCACCTCAGCTAAAACCAACACAAGCGTAATTGCCGCTGCCATTTTGAGTAAAGAATTGAATGAACAAGAAACATACAGAAATGTTGGATATAAATGTTGGATGACCTTTTTAAACGGCTCAGTATTTCATCCAACATTCACCCAAAATTCATCCAACACGAGAAAGCATGTTGGATATGAATGTTGGATCCGTTTAAGTGGGCCTTAAACGTCAATTTTTTGCCCAACTATCCTACTTCTTGTTTTGATGCAGAACTAGTCACTAAAGTAAAAACATTCAAGTAAAAACATTCGACAAAATCGAGTGAAAAATACGTTAAGGAAAACTCTTGTTGAACTCAAATAAGAAAGTCAAACAACTTTCTACTCTCAATTCAGGGATTGCCTACCATAAAGACAATCCTATCTACCTCATTGAAATTTTCACGGTGTTAAAAAACGCAAATTTTATAAGAAATTTCACTGTAAAATTAACCTTTCCAAAAAGGTGTGCCAAAGTTTTTTTTCATTTGCTTAATTATAACTAAAAAAGATTTTCTTATTTCGCCCTCATTTTTCTAAAATCTATTTTCACTCAGTGAAAACTCTTAAATTTAATTTACCTCGAAGCTCTGCAATAGTGAGTGTTTCGGTTACTTTCTCATAAAATACGAGGTGGTGAAGATGTGTATTTCAGCGAGAATTCGTATAATTTCACCGATGGAAAGTAAAAGAAGAGCTTCTTATCGAGCCTTTAGTTGGTACATTTGGCAGTTTGCTTGGCTGGAAATCAGACGGATTATTAAAGTTTTAACAGCAATGTTGGTGCAGGTAATTTTAAGTTAATTTGTTGAAAAACCTGAAAAGTTTACACAGCTCAATTTTCCACACCCCAGGAAGAGAGAGGATAAAAAAGAAATAACACTCATTCTGATGTATTAAGTCATTGAGCTATCAAAAATTCTCCTAAGAAAAGCAAATTATTAAGATGAACAAGAAGTACAAAAAATATTTCCCTCTAAAATGTTCTCAAGTTGTTACATTATAGCATTATCCAAGACTTTCCTGTTTGATTTAATGACGTCACTCCAATCTCGTTTTCCAATCAGCGAAACAGCTTTTATGAGAACTTTCGTTGCTTTGTCAGCATTTTCTTTTAAAGTTTTCATCACTTGATCAACACTCACGTGGTCCTCACCCTCTCGCCAAGCATCGTAATCGGTCACCATAGCAACACTGGAATAACTCATTCCAGCCTCTTTCGCGAGACTGACTTCAGGGAAGGTTGTCATGCCGACAAGGTCAGCCCCCCATAGACGAAACATTTTACTTTCGGCTTTTGTGGAGAATCGAGGTCCCTCAATTATGACAATAGTACCAGACTCGTGGAAGGAGATCCCGAGCTCCTTCGTGGCGGTTATCATCGACTTTCTAGTCTCTTCGCAGAACGGATGACCCATCTGGATGTGAAGAACACCTTTCGGGTCGCACGGTTGACCGGAGTAGAAGGTGTTCTGCCGTAAATACGTCCTATCGATGAATTGATCGATGATTACCAGATCGCCGATTTTGTATTCCTCCCGTAACGATCCACAAGCATTGGTAGCAAGCACGTGAGTACACCCTTCATCTTGTAACGCCCTAAGGTTGGCGCGATAATTGATCTGAGACGGATTTGTTTCATGTTTTTTGCCATGTCTAGCTAGCAACACCACATCAACACCTTCGATTTGACCAAGGGTTAACGGACTTGACGGATCGCCGTATGGTGTAGTGACTGATTTCTCAACTTTCTCCTGCAAGATCTTCGGATTATCTAAACCGCTCCCACCGATAATACCAACTTTTAATAGAGACATTTTCTGAGTCTAGAACAGAATATTACGTCAAAACTCACTTTGATGACATTAATCATTTTTAAAATCAAAAGATTGTCTTAAGATCATTGTCAGGGTTCCAATTAATTTTTTAGGATTTCAGAAAATATCAAGGAAATTTTTTTAACTGCATGTTAACTCTCCCCCCCTAGAAGTCCATATTAGAGAAACGATAAAAGAAAGGGTTAATAAAAATTAATAATATAAAAATTTCAAAACACCACTTCATAAAACTTAAAAAAGTAAACTTTTAGGGTTACTTTAGGAGGCGTGAAAACCCTGATTTGGTCTTGAGCAGTAAAAGACTTGTAAAAAAACCAAGCACACACAATACAACAAATTACTCCTCGGTGAATATTGACCATACCCTTAATATCATCTGCCGTTCATCGTGTTGACAGAATGTTTTGAAATTAATTTTTATGAAATTAATTTTTGTAAACCATTAGGTCCATCCATCACGTGATCCATCCATCTTCACTTGTTAAAAATATTTTGATAGAAAACAAAAGTTAAACAAAAATGCCTTAAATGGCGCAAGAAGCATTTTTTAGATCCAATACTTTTTTAGGTCCAATACTTTAGTACAGATCCACAGAGCAGATATAGACTATGCATACAAACTACATAAGGAATATTTACAAGTAAAGGTATAACATAGTTGAATAAAACAAATTGAGATGAAACGGAGGAGAGTACTAAAATGTAAATAAAAAAATATTCTACAACAACGAGAACGACCACGTGAAAACAAAAGATTCGTTTTCCATATGGATTTCGTGAAAAGCAAGGGGATACCTTATCGGGGGAAAAATCGGAGAAGTGACTTAAGTTTTCGCCCGACTTTTTTATCCTTATTTTTCCCGGATAAGGTATACCATAAGGAAGACCTTGTCAGCTTGGTTGTTGTCCGAATATCCGATCATCATTTTCACGTCGTCTTCACCGTTGTCGTTGTAGGCGCGTCATCACAAACCCGATTCTGTTCGTTTATGATTACAAGCGAAAGAGAACATAAATCTTTACGTGTTAAAGTAAATGTCGTTCAGGAATGCTTTGAGAATATATAAACATCAGCCTCAATATAAAATCTGAGTAATTGTTTAAACATTAAAACGTTAAATGAATGTTAAATAAACGCCTAGTGGGAACCGACCGTTCGATATTATTTCAATTCAATTCTATATAAAAAAAGAGAGAGTTTCATAAAAGAACTTTTCTATGGAGTATGACACTATTTGAAAGCACTTTATCTTCACAGTCAAATTTATCGTGGTTTACATGTCATCACTAAATATTTCCAAATATCTGCATATATGAAATATATTTAAGTGCTAAAACAAAAAAAACCCATCTGTTTTATTTTCTTGGTTGGTGAACTAATCTCTTAACCACTGTTGATTATCAAATTGACTTCAAACTCATTTCTGTATAAATTGTATCTGGATGCAGATTGCAGAAGAGTTTATTTTGAGTTATTCAGTAAAACTGACTGGGGCGTTGAAACGGGGCGTTGTGACCGTTAAACTGTTGCACGGGGTGTTGATCCTGTGGTCGAGTATTTCGTATGGACTGTGGTTGCAAGTTTGTATTGAAATGATGACCATTTTGTGGTAAATTGGGCGGAAAAGTATGCATTCGAGGAAGCATACCGCCCCCATGAGACTGGTTATTGGGTAGAAAGGGAGGCATCATAAAAGGGGGCGGAGGTTGACGAGTTCTTGGTGATATTTCGCTCGCCCGTGAATCGAATACCGTGCTGTATGGAACAGGAAATCGGGGTGCGTCAAGTTTCGGTTGTGGCAACGTTTGTGGATTATACGCTTGTTGTCCATTCTGTACAAATTGCGGATTCCCACCTGACATATTTCCATGCACGACACGCACAAATGATGGCCGGTTTAAGCGGTGTACCGGATTAACACCACTGGGTTGTGGCGGATTTGAATATCCTTGCCAAGGATAGGCGTTCTGGTTTACGCCGCTCGGATACACGAATGATTGGTTTTGATTTTGCATTAGATGTTCTTGGTTAGGAAGAGTAGGGAAACCCGTGGTCCTTGGTTCAAACTGACCAGGGTTCATACAAGAATTTTTCAGCTGACTATACTGTTCCACATGTTGGGTCTGGTGATGAGACTGCCAGTTATGAACCACGTGATGTGGAATGTTGGGTGGTTCCGAATTAACCGAATTGTTGGGACGGACAACGTGTGAAGGCGCCAACTCAATGAAACTCCGAAGATATGGGTTCTGTACTTGCGGTTTGGCAACATTTCCACCAACACTTGTTTGGCTAACGTTAGTATTTTGTGGAACAACTTGGGCAATAAGTCTATTCTCCGGACTTGGGACAGGGTTCTGCACAACATTGGTATTCACTCCCGTAGCTGACTGATTGGCGCTACCCGCTTGAGGGGTGTGACATGCTTTCTCAACGTAAGCACCATAATAAACATCTAAAGGGATCTGGTGAGGATGTTGATATTTCCAAGATCCCATAGGTTGTTGGTTAACGCCTTTCAAAGGTTGGGCAGCATAATTTTTAACACCCTTACTCGCTGCGCAATTTTGATTGGAATTGCTTTGATAAGCATGCTCAAGTAACGCGTTTCCATGTTGCCTGTACACGCCCTTACGTTTAAACGGCTTTCTCCGTCCTAAAAATGTATGGAAACACATTAAAATGATATACCTGGATAAAAAAAAAATGTGAGTGTCAGTGCCAACTTGATTCCTTAAGATTGAAAAAATAATAAAATCGAAATGGCCAATCTTAACTCTGTAAACATCACTAGAATTTTAATCTTCAAATACATTAAGATTTTAAGCTCACCACCTTCAGCATTGTTGACGTTATTATCATTGGATTCCTTCCCCAGCTTGTCGGAGCTAAAGGAAGACAAACTATCGAGACTCATTATGAATTTCCTTTGTTATTACTTTTCTCGATTACTCACGAGCATTATAACGTTATAGCGTTTTTTAAAAAAAGTTACCTGTTCTTCTTATTTTTGGCGCTGAGTTCTTTTCGCATTCGTCTTTCTTCTTCGTCATCAGAATAGTCTATGTGCTGCAAAGAAAATATTGAACCAAATCTAAGTGCTCACACAAACTAACACAAACTTTTTTCAACAGCGATAAAAAAACTCAAAATTTTTCACCACCCAGTGGGCAAAATCTTCAAAATGTCTATGAGGAAGAGTGTTTTCTATGGGAATGGCAAGCAATATCGCCTGCTGTTTAAATTTCTCCACAGAGACTTTTTGAAGATTTTGCCCGCTGGGCAGTAAAAACGAAAAGACCTAAAATGATTATTATTAACGATTATAAGAAGCAACATCCAATTTGAAGTACACATGGAAGTACTTTTATAAAAAAAATGTGTTTTTTTACCTGTGGTGGTGGTTCGCAATCATCTTTCCAAGATGCATCAGAACCTTTCAATCTAAAATAAAATGGACCAACTATTCCATGCCTGTTTCCATGATAATCGTCATTTTGACACAAATAGAAACAAATTGGCCCTGTTAGCTGGCCAGTTAAAAACCAACTTACTTTTTCAATTCTTCAACGAAAACATACTTGGTAATCGATTGATTAAATGGCACAAAATATACTTTAGCTCCTCTTTGCAGCCGCGCATCGTTGACACATTTGGACAAGCGAACAGTGTAGTATGGGTTTTTTACCGGACCAAACGTATCGAATATCTGAAAAAAGGATATAAAACGCAATAATGATGTATCATGTTAATATTCCCATACCATCATCCACTCTGTTGCCACATTTCACATGTCAGCGTATACGGAAATTGCTGATTGGAGGTTGACCTCTTAACATGCTTTTCAAAACATACTGTTTTGACACATTTTGACACATTTTGACACATTTCATGTGTGTTCGTTTTAAAAAGCGGCTTTTAATATAAAATCATTTTAACAAACCAAAAGGGTAATAAATATTCACACACCCTGCCAAGAAACGTGTCATGGTCTAGAAACAGTGCAGTGTCAGCATCTAAAGCTGGAGATGACTTGTTAGCTTCGATAACAACTAATAAAAAAAAGAACATGATATTATCACGATGGAGGACACAATAATTGCCTTAATATAAAAAGACATTCGTATACATACAAATCAATAAAGTACACAAAACGATTTACTCATTGTCTCAACCAAACCAGATATAACACCGAGTTCAAGTAAGTTATCTTCAGATGTCAACACAACAGCTTCGATGTCTTCGGGAAGTTCCTAAGTTTAAAAATGAATCCAGACAAAATTCATAACAGCTTTGCTAAATATGGAACCAATGTGCAACAGTAGATTGAGAAGTACATTGCGTGAATAACTGATTATAAATTATGATGAAGAATTTAGCGGAATATATATATTTTATTTTTTATAAAATCCAAGTGGAAGCATCAAACATTTCTGATATGATTCTATTACGACGTTCTTAAAACTTAAATCCAAACAAATGGTTGAACGATTAGGAAAAAAAAAGAAGGTCATTTCTAAAATGGAGCAACCAACAACTAGCATAAAAAATATAAGATTTAAAAACATAATTCTTATAATCATTACCTCTGGTAATGTCTCATTTCTCACTTTTGGTATTTGGTCTACCACCTTTCCTTCGTCGTGTAAAATGAAAGCCAGGTTACATCTACGTGAGAATAACACATAATTACTTGTGTGCCAAGTAAACAAGGGTGTGGTGGGATCTTAATAGTTAGAGGAAGAGGGAGTGGAACATTGTGCTAAAAGACTAAATTATTGGTTTTATCTAGATCTCAGAATTACAGAACTACTCAATACGTGATTGTCCAAAGGAAAAAACTAACATGAAAATTTATAGATAATATCTATGTAACCTATAATTTTTACCTATAATCTATAGTTTATTTATATTATATAGATAGATTATAGGTAAACTTATAGGTAATTTTTTTGTTCTCAGAAGTGATTATCTATAATTTCAACCTATAAATTCCATGTTAGTTTTTTCCCGTGGATAGTCACATATTATAACAGACAACAGAGATCTCAACCTTTCCTGATCTGCTCCAATGTCGTTGTCTGATTCACTATCCGAAGATACTTGCTCAATGCTGCATTTTCTTTTAATAATCTTTTCAACTTTCACGACTAATCGAGACAGCAACTCTTGAATAACCCTGCTATCTTGCAAACTTGGCTCTCTCAAAGGAGCTTTACCCAAGCAGTTTGTTATTTTCTCATCTTCTTCTTCTGAGCTGCTATATAAGCAAATAGTCGGGCCAATTTTCTGTGGGACTTTTTCCTTTACTGCAATTATCTGGACGTCATCATCTTCAGAAGAACTACTTGAATCAGAAGAGGATTCAAGCTTTATGTCAAGTATTTTCGAATGCTCCTCTTCTGTTTCATGAATAGCAGTGTTCTCAATGATGAATGCTAAATCTTCTGCCACCGTCAAATAGCTGTCGGTATCCTTCATTTCCTTAAAATCGATATCATTGTATTGATGCATACAAATTTCGGCATTTTCCATTTCTTCCATGTCCTGGCAGAACTTTATCTATAGAAATCACATAGATATCAAAACAAACAAACATGTACAGTTGTGAAATAGAATTGAAGATGAACTATTATGTTTTCAAAACTTTAAAGCTTGTAACAAAAAAGTATAATAGATTCTAATTTTGGTAGCATTTTTTGTTCAATTTTATGAACTTATTTTGATCCAAACAATCAGATTTCATTTCAGTTAAAGGGATCCTACCATCTAAAATGAAAATTTGTTATTTGTTTATAAACCAGGAAAAAACAAGATTGCCATCTGACTTTTTTGACAGAAGTGAATTACTGCTATGCAACACTGCAAAAACGTTCGCAAAATACGGCCGCCATTACAGACTTACAAGACTCTGTTTTCAAGATTTTTGAAACCGATTGAAAAAACTTTGCCTGATGACACACATTGAACATATTTTCATTGAATTAAGGGCTTAACTTTCGAATCACTACGTCATCCATGTTAAAAAATGTTGCCTTTCTGTTGAAGATTCAACGATAGCCAACGATAAATATGAATTTAGTTTGATGATGGTTTAACTGAACAACAAAACACAACAAACGTTTATAATAATGGGCCTTCATATGGACCGGTTTTACACACGATACGTAGCCAGGGTAAGTTTCACCCTGGCTTGAACTTTTTTTATATTACACATATACTTCAACCCCAGGGTGAAAGTATGACTTTTTCACCGAAGGGTGAAAATATAAATTTCCAAAAATCAACAAAAACTCAAAAACTCTTTCCTTTTCAAGAGGAAACATTTGTGTTTTATTTCTTTGTTATATAGCTTTAATAGTGTTTTCGTGAGGTAATGTGAGTCGCCTAATTAGGCTATATAGCTTAATTAGGCATTTGTCCTGACTGTTAGTCACATACCTATGATTACCACCCCCTGGCCCTTCTCTCTCTCTCTATGATCTCCATAAGATCATCATAATACATACATAAAATTATTATCTCGACCCTCCTCCTAAAATCCTTCTCTCTTTTTTTCCCCTCTCTTTCCCTGCCTGGTTAAGATAAAGGGAAACAGAATGATTCAAGTTATAATACAACAAAGTTGTTCGTATAATAAAGCAGCATTTTGGCATACGCCCATCATCGTCAGTTTAGCAAACCATGCTTGTTCCCATGCTTGGACTCCCGCCATCTTTGAAAATGCTGACTGCGCAGTAAAATATAACGTGTTATGGCTAGCGGAGCGGCATAAAAATCAACACAAGTACAAGAAGTAGGTATTTTATAGATTTTAGGAAGGGTTTTCACAGCCCACTATCATGATTATTAATTGCTTTTACAATTGATTTTTGAAAATTGCAGGATATAAATGCATGGATGATTTTACCTGTCTACTAAACGGCAACATTTCCCACACATGCATCATGGAAACAATTTCCTTACACTGGAAATATCGCTCGGGGCAGTGTTTACATCAGAGCACACATGAGCGATATGAGTTGAGATTTTAAACTGGCATGAAATTACTTTATTACCCCCCCCCCCCCCCCACACACACACACACACACACACACACACACACACACACACACACACACACACACACACACACACACACACACACACACACACACACACACACACACACACACACACACACACACACACACACACACACACACACATCAGCCCATATCTGTTTGGTTATATCAGCCAGGACTCTTCTTCATTCACTCCCGTACTCCCGATGAGAATGGACGTATAACATCAACACATAGCAACACATAGATTGCATGAAAACAAAGATGGCCACTGACAGGATGACTATCAACAAACTACATGAACTTATCAAAGATCTCGCAAATAAACAAGAAACAAACTTCGTTAAACAAGAATCAAACTTCAAAAAACAAGAAACTAATTTCAACAATCTGAACAATGATTTAAATCTTATGAAAGATCAAATAATACAGAATTTGTTAGATTCGAACAAGAAATTACAAAAGAAAGTTGAAAAATTGGAAGAAGAGGTGAATAATACTAAAACTGACATAGCTTGTAATAACCAGTATGGGAGATGAAACAACTTGAAATTTCTGACATTCTAGAAGATATCAAACCTGATGATTTTGAGGCCTGTCACAACAGGCTACCAAAAACTAGGAACAACCCTAACAAAAAAGTAATTGTTAGACTTGTCAACAGGAAAAAAATTGAAACGTGCTTAAAGAACAAAAAGAATCTTGAGAATCTTAATATGGAAAGTATCAATCTTCCTTCCACTACTGAATTATATATGTTTGAGAACTTAAATCGCCACTTCCAAAAACTAAATTGGCATTGTAGAAGGCTAAAAAGAGCCCACGTTACTGCATCATTCAAGAACCAAAATTGTCTTGTATTTTTGTTCAGGCATTTACTAGAGTTCTAAAATTTAAAATTTAGTTTATGGCATTCGTCTGTCCAGTCTGTATAAAATCAGTCAGTGGCTCATGTAATTCCATCTTGTGTGAACACTGTAATCTCTGGATTCACCAACACAAATGCTCTAATTTAACCTCAGTGAATTCAATTCTCTCGCAGAACCTAATTCTAAGGCCTGGACTTGCCCAAAGTGTATCAACTTCTCTCTCCCGTTCCATGACTCTAGCAAATCTCAAAACTTGAATAGGAATACCTCCTCCTCTACTCCCAAAGCAAGTGATGAACTTAAACTTTTATTCTCTAACCTCAATAAAGTCGTCAATGGGATTACCAATGACGACGATGAAGACTTTCAATCTAATTTTAAATCTACCACCTGCCAATACCTTGAATACCAGGATTTCAACTCATTAGCCCAGAAAACCCGCAGTAATTTCTCAGCATTTCACCTTAACATTGCCTCGATGTCGAAACATTTTGACGAACTTAGCACTTTATTGTCCCTTCTACAATGTAACTTTAGTGTTATTGGTATCACAGCAACCAAATTCATAAAAAATCAAGAACCTGTTCTTGATTTTTCAATACCTGGCTACTCTGCAATTCACACCCCTACTGAGTCATCAGCAGGTGGTCCTTTACTGTATGTCTCTAATTTGTTTGCCTTTAAACCTAGACCTGATTTAGAGCAGGAACTTTATCTCTTGAAAAACCTTGAATCAGTCTTTGCTGAAATTATAGTACCAAACAAACCTAACATCATTGTTGGTACTATCTACCGGCATCCTTGCATGTCTGCCAAATCTTTTAACTCTGAATTTCTTAAAACTTTTTTGCACAAAATCCGATCTGAGAATAAGCAATCTGTCTTACTAGCAGACTTCAACAATAATCTCTTAAGTTCAGATGACAATCCTGAATCTGCCTCCTTTATTGACATCCTTGGCTCTAACCTAATTGTCCCTCAGATCCTACTCCCAACAAGAATTACAAAGGAATCTAAGACTCTTATCGGCAACATTTTTTCTAGTGTTGCTGAATTTGGAACGGACTCGGGTAACCTCTGTTACTCCATTTCAGATCACCTACCACAATTTTGCATTTTTCATTCACCTAATCAAAGCAACCCCGGAAAACATGTTGTCTTTAAGCATGACTGGTCTCATTTTGTTCAGGAAAACTTTATTTTAGATTATTTTGATATAGATTGGAGTAGGACCTTTGGGGAATGTGATTCTGACCCCGACCGTTGTCTTGATGCCTTTAATTCTAAAATGCAAGACCTATTTGTCCAACATGTACCCACAATCAGACTCACCAAACGGCAAATTAAAACCAGACCTGGAATTCTCAAATCTATCTCAAAACGTGACTCTTATTACCGCAGATTTATCAAAGCCAAAAATCCTGAAATTAAAGCCGAACTCCACAATACCTTCAAGGCCTATCGAAATCTTATTGTTACGCTTTGTAGATGTAGTAAATCTAATCACTTTACTGGTTATTTCAACCAACATTCATCTAACATGCAAAAGGTATGGTTGGGAGTTCGGAATCTGATTTCTGGAAAATCCAAGTCGTCAAACCCAATTTCCATATCATTTGCAAACACTATTACTTCTGAACCTGAAATTGTAGTTAACTCTTTCAATGACTTTTTCACATCAATTGCAGACACTATCAGATCCTCTATTCCACCAACCAGGAGTCATTTTTCCAATTTTCTTCGAAATCGCAACCCAAATTCAATATTTTTAACACCTGTCACTCCAGAAGAAGTCATTAAAATAATAAGCTCATTTTCACACTCAAAATCTACCGGACCAAACAGCATTCCTGTTAGGATTCTTAAACTTTTGATTCAAGATATTTCAATCCCAATTTCAATATTAATCAGCAGATCGTTTAAAACAGCAATTTTTCCTACTACTTTGAAAACTTCAAAGGTTATTCCTGTTTTCAAAAAAGGATCTCCCCTTGAGGTCAGTAATTACCGACCTATTTCCCTATTATCTAATATCGAAAAAATTTATGAGAAATTAAGGTACAATCGTCTCATTGGTTTTCTCGATAATGATAAGCAAATCTATTCCAGGCAATTTGGCTTTCGTAGGTCTCATTCTACAGTCCACACACATTAACATTGTAGAGCGGATTAGGGAAAGTCTAGATAAAGGTGAGTATGCTTGTGGAGTATTTGTTGACCCTCGGAAGGCTTTTGACACTGTTGACCACAACATTTTAATATCTAGACTGTCTCACTATGGCATACGTGGCATTGCTAACCAGTGGTTTAAATCATACCTCACAGGTAGATTCCAGTTTGTATCAATCAGTAACACTAACTCAAATCTCAAGCCTGTCAAGCATGGAGTCCCTCAAGGCTCCGTGCTTGGTCCCTGAAACTTACCATTTTCCAGATGACACACATCTGTTGAACTTTGCAACTACAGTTGAGTCTCTTTGTAGGAAAGTTAATGCTGATCTCAAAATTCTGGCTACTTGGCTCAATGCCAATAAAATCTCACTTAATCCAAAAAAGACTGAGTTCATTGTTTTTCACTCCAAATCTAAACAGCTTAACTGCGCATTTCATCTTAAACTTCTAGATACACAAATCTACCCCAGTCAAAGTGTGAAATACCTTGGTGTCCATCTTGATGAACACTTTGATTGGAAACCCCAAATTTCTGCTGTTGCCAATAAACTAAAAAGGGTCAATGGAGTCTTATCTAAGTTTCGTCACTATGTGCCACTTAATTCCTTGATCAACATTTATCATGCAATATTTGCCTCCCACATGCGGTATGCCTGCCAAATCTGGGGTTTACGTGGTAATTCTGTAACTCACAGGATTCTCACTCTCCAGAAAGCAGCCTTAAGGCTGATAACATTCAGTGAACCCAGAACTCCTTCAACAACTTTATTTGCTGAACTTGGTATAGTGAAATTCTTTGATCTTGTTGAAATCCTGAATATTCTCCTTGTTCATCAACACTTAAATCTAAAATTGCCTTCTGATACCCTTGAAACACTTAAATTCAACAAAGTTCATCATCCCTTTGGAACTAGAGGGAGGTCGCTGGGCCTTCTAAACCTACCTTCCGCTAACACCAATTCTTTTGGTCTAAGTTCCTTAACACCCCTCTCAATCCAACAGTGGAATAGATTCCAACAGAATCTCTCCACACTTAATCTGGCTAATGTCTCTGAGCACAAACTAAAGTCACTGGCTAATACATTTTATACAGACAGCTATATTTAAACTTTCTTTTTCCACAGCAAAACACTAGCATGTAAAATTGTTATTATTATGTACTATTTTTATATTATTATCTCTTATTTCTATATTACTATTTCTATATTTATACTTTACTATTTTTATATTTATTATTATTTATGATAACGATGGTATCATAAATGAATACGCCTTCTATATAAAATGTTAGTTTACGTTGTATAAAAAATTGACTTGATAATGAACGCTGTGTCGTTCGAAACGTTGTCAAAAATACATGGATTAGTCTAAACTTGTGTCGCCTTTTTTCTTTTTGTTTTACCATCTTTATCATTATGTTTTTACTGGGTTTTGTCTACCTATTATTATTTACTTTTATTTTGACTAGTTACTATTTATTATTTTGTATTTTTTTGGTGGCCTCCTCCTTTGTTTAGCATTTGCTATTAGGAAGGTCTCCATCTTGTTACGTAAATAAATTCTATTCTATTCTCTATTCTATTCTATTCTATTCTATTCTATTCTATTCTATTCTATTCTATTCTATTCTATTCTATTCTATTCTATTCTATTCTATTCTATTCTATAAAAATAGGTTATATATACAGACATTCCAACCTGTTACTTGTCAAATTTGGGATAGTGTTGTATATGTATTAATCACCGTGAGGTTCCCCTATGTTTTTTGAAATTAAGTCTAAGGGACCTAGATGATATGAGGTTGTTGAAAGTACTGACGAAACAGAATTCTATATTCTGTCTCTGTGTGACACAAAAACACAAAAATGGTGGAACTTGTCGTGGAGTACGAGGTTATTTTCTGTATTTTATTCGTTAGATATGGATGCATGAATAATATAAGAGTGCTAGAAACACAGAGACTTTAACTTTAATTCGGGACAAATCTATTGTATTTCGGGACTTTTGGGACGTGGTAACTGAATTCAGGATAGTCCCGAAAAATTCGGGACAGTTGGAATCTTTGTATATAATAATGAATGTGACACCCTAATGCAATACCAACATGAGCTTGTGGGAGGTAATGGTTATGTAATGCCTCGTTCTCTTTCAAACAAAAAAAGAGAGACTCCTATTGTTTTCCCTGACTGGCGCATATGCTAAATACGCCCATGGAACTCTCTGGCACAGTGCATATCAACTTTCACATAAAGCCTGTTTTCCATTGATAACTTCATAATTGCAGAAGTAGGCCATTATGACCACTGATAATTGTTGTTCAACCTTTAAAACATTTTAGTATTTGTGATTTTGTTGAGTATGGATGTTAAGTACCTAGAAGTGTAGAGTCTTCTCACAATAGATCATTATGATTGACAAATTGACGTCACACATGTCAATATTTTCCCGTATTGACCGGCTGCATAAAAAATATAAACAAAGTTATAAAATGATGAGGAAGACTCTACATTGCAGGCACAGAAAATATAAAAAAATAGAAGGCGAATATGTTATTCTTTTAAATATTTTATTTAATTAGAACAAAAAAGTTTTAGCAGGTCTATAATTCTTCTCAGTCGCTGGGCTTGGTCCATGACGTTGCAACCTTGGTCAATATTTTCCCATATTGACCAGCTAAACAGTTAATAAGCCATTAATATTTTGTTAACCTGACAGGTTTGTTTATTATTTGCATTTGGAATTAGGAAGATTGACAGTACTTTAGCAAGATACTAAAGACAATATTTTGATATTGCATCAGTTTGCATTGTTTACATGGGAATTGCAAACCAATACAAAATTTCATACCTGTCTATCAGGCAAGTATAAAAGATTCATATCTGCATGAGTTTTACCATGTAAACACCTTCTAAACTACAATTTCCTTATAATAGTTAAGGTTTTTCGATATGTAAATTAACTTTCTAATGTACTCTATACAGTTCTTCCTTTTTAAACAGGTTTTTTTTATCTGGAAATCAGGAACTTAACTTTATAATTGATTGTAATTTCACTTAGCTTCTGTGAAGTTTTTTGAATCTTCAGATAATTTGTTCAAAACTTAGAAAGAATTAAGAGCAATTATCTATTTAATTGCACCTGCATTATATTTGTTGGGAAAATCGAAAATCAAAATTGTTTCCCTGTCCCTTCTTGTAAAATGGCACATTCGTAAAGTATTTTGCACAATTAGTGACATATTCAATTTTTTTTAAGGGGATACTGATTCAGGGTTTTCAATCGAATTTGGATTGGGAGTGACATCAGCTCCATAGATTTACTGCTCTTTGATAACTTAATTTTACTTAAAATGTATAAAGGAAAATCTCTAATGGGAGGGATTAGTTACAGGGATTAAATATCACAACTGACGGTCAGAAATAAACATAGCATTGCTTTAACATGCTCGAAGGCCAGTGTGTACTCAGTCGATGGCTTCAAATGGGCTGTCACACTGCTTTTATCAGTGTGAAGTATCATGCGACATGACTGAGAGTCCAACAGTATAATGAAAGTTTGTGCATAATTTTAACAGCAGTGCATACTTTTTTACTGTATAAAAATTTGTAATGTTCCAGAGGAAAAGGGATAGATGTTTTTTATTTTGAGCTAAATAATGTAAATTATGTGAATGTTATATACCTGGATTATTGCTCAGGACATTCAGAGTGTTTAAGAAGACCAAATTTACATGTTTGTCTATTCACCTAGGTTTTTATTAAACCAACGGAACTTGTTAGTTTTTTCCATGATAGGTAAATCCAGTTTAACCTGGACTGTTGCTTCGTTTTTTGACAGATTTGGGCCTTGTGTTGCTTGAAAACATGTATGTAATGTTTATAACTTCTTGATCTTATTGAGATCAATCGAAAATAAGATGTCCTCAAAATAGATTAGTTTATGGAAACTAGTCTGTGATCAGTTCCTTGTTAGCATTCACATAATTTAGGCGATATGAAACTCATGTCAGTATGAATCTCTTACCTGTCTACGAAGTTTCGTTGAGTTTTTTGATACCATGCATCGTAATTAAAAGAAAATAGTGAAAACTTCAGGTTAGACTGTTAGAAAGCAGATCATGTAAACAGAAGCAATGCCGGCATGAACTCATACCACCATGTAAACCCTGCCCGAGAGTGCTTTTGATTTCATTCATATTCTTAAACAATAACAATTACGATTCCCAATAAAATGTGGATTTGGATTTCTTGAATTATAGAATGCAAACTCATTGTACTTGATATCAAAATGCCGAGGTACCAAGGAGAAAATATATTTCTTAGGACTGTCATTGCTTGAAGAGGAATGCTATGAATGAATAAGAAGCAGTGTGGATCCAGTGGATGATAATAGCTTTTGTTTTTTTAAATCAGAGTAGAAAATGAAAAATTTCCAATATGGCGATGCATGACAATGAATGATGTTTTCTTTCTTTAATGCTTTCTTGATTTTGTTGATATTTTTTTCTCATTGCATTCCTGCAGTTGTTGAACACAAAAAGGGACACATGTATTGTACATCCAAAAATGTCAATAATGCAAAAATCTCTTTAACAGTAGTTATATACAGAGTGTTCTAGCCCACCACATAAATTTGGGGTTCAATTTGTTATTTCTCTGGTTTCATGCTAAATTGGACCCAATGAAGAATCTGTACTTCTTCGCCTATTTTTTCAATATTTTTAAAATTTGTTGTATTTTGTGTTTCTAGCACACTATGAGTGAAGTAATACCTAAAAAGTGTTGCATCAAATATGAACCAGCTACACTAACGTTGTTTTATGAGGTCAAATCCAGCGGGAAACTGCATCGACGGTCTATCCCTATTCGTACTACAAATGATGTTGTTGATGATGACACTATAAATAACTTGCTGAATGAATCCCACCACTCTACATATTTGAAAGCATTCAATCAGGACCAAATCAAGAAACTTTTGCGAATGCTCAATAAGGATAACAAAGAATTGAAATTCGATTTAACGGAGAAAGTCAAGAAAATCAATCCGGACATCGATATGAACTCCGCAGACCTCAACAAATTAGATGATCAGAAATTAAACCAAGTTAAAGAGGTCATGAACAAGTCATTTGAGCAGAACCAAGTCAAACCTTCTGACACAGATTGGAAGTATGATGTTGAAGTTAACTTTGATGAAAAAGACACTGGAAAAATTGAATCTGGATGGGATGAGGATGATGACTCAGATATGGAGTTTTGATACATTACTAATACCAACACATTATTTTTCAACTTTTTTTCCCCAGTTCCAGACAGTATGTTGGAGGTAGTTTACTATCAAAGTTGACAATAATAACTGATGCACTGCGGTTATGTTAATTGTGAAAACAAATGTTAACTAAGATCTCGTCTTAACCGTAAAAGTATCAAAAGTGGTTTCCAAAGTGTGGAACGATATAACCATGGTCGGTATCTGCTGGTGACGAAGTTGAAATACGTGTACCAAGTTGAAATCATCAATGAAAGATCTAGTATATTATGTATGTGACCATGATTGATATCAGCTCTGCTCTAGAAGCTATGCATCCGAGGTACCACAATCAAGCCCTTAATCTGTTTTGTTAATTTTCTTATTTATTATTGAAACTATTATGTTGCTAGAGATAGTTTATCTTAATCTGAATGTTCAGTATTCTTAAGGATATTTTTCATTATTAGATTTATATATTAAAATATCCTGTTTTCTTAATGTGAAAATTTTATGCGATTGAATTCAGTCATTCGTACCAACCTTATTTATTTTATTTTTATTATTCAATTTGAAATTTGAACCCTATCGAAAATTTTGATCCTGCAATTGAACAATGCACACTTTAATTGTTTTTTTTACAAACATTTTTATAATACAAAAGTTGAAGATTTGTGTATGTTATGTATGAAGATATATAGAGATATAAGAAAATCTATTTGTTAGTTAAATAGAAATTCATTTGTAATTTTTTGACGTTATATCTTTGAATTGATATTATTATATAGTTAATATATAGTATAAGATTTTGCATTGTGACAGATTTTTTTTTCTTTGTAAAATGTTGCAAATAAGAAGGGAAAATTTATTACATTTAGTTTTCTTTTTCTGTTTGATTTTTTTCGATTAGTTTCTATTGTGCTAATTAAAAATAGGATCAGTTGGTAACTCTGTGTCATCAGCTACTATATTCAAGAGAATGAAGCTTCCTGCTGTGTCGAAGGAGTCTGTGTTGCATGTAATGCGTATGGCAACATCAATAGGGTATGTATATTACAGTCTTGCTGATAGTTTAATGTTGGGAGGATTTGATCATGTTTGACATGAACAGCTATAGGTCGATGGGTGTGGTTACCCTCCCTTTTTTCCAGAAAGAGATCATAAGCAAAGAAAATCTGCACCCAATAGCTGGTAATTTATATGTAAAATCATTACTTTTAATAATAATGTGAGGCATGTAAAAGTTTTTTGCCCCTTAGAATGTCCTCTGGCTCTGTGTTTTTGTTGCGAATCCCTTTTCAAAGTACGCCCCTGATTTTACACACTTCGTGAGTATGAGAGAAAAGATCACCTGAAAATAATTATTCACGTACCCTTTTTATAGTTCATACTTTTTTGTTAGTTTTCTTGTAAATATTTGATGATTTGATTTTAGGTGTCAATGTCCTGCGCATTCCCAAGCCTTCAATGTAACTCCAAGACATCAATGCAGTAAGTAACATTGTGAGAAAGAAAAAGCCTGAATTTTATTTCTTTGGGACTTGTTGAGATCATTTGTAGTAAGTAAACAGAAAAAATTTGGTACATCTGAAAAATTACTTAAAATTGGTTAAATTAGTTTTCTTTCCCTTTTTTGCCTAAGATTTTGAACAGAAAATGTTAGGAATTAAATCCTTAATCCTTGCCAAATTCTTCCCAGCAACAAATGGTTTTTACAGCTTGTATTATTATGAACTTATGAATTCCAATATCATCATCTATGGTACATGATACAACATGGTGCCGGTATTTCCAAGAGGAAAATTGGGGTACAAATTAGGAAAGACAAATAGCTTCACAAAAATTGACGAACTAAACTTATTCATTATTTTGTTATCAGAAACATCCATGGTAGTTTTAAGGTTTCTTTCTTCCAACTCGTTGACACTTTCAGAAAGACCCTCAAAACGGCAATGTTAATGATAATTTTAGTGATCTGAAAAAATGTTCTTTTTTTTTCGTAGATTCAACAAATTCAACAAATGACAAGGAATATGCTATTGAGGTTATTTATTTATTTATTCATAATATAAAACCTGTCAAAATCATTCACCCTGAAAAGACCAGAGATAGTCGCAATGGAAGAGAATTTTTATTGTACTCCCTGGCATTACTTTATTTTCTTCTTGATCTGTATCACACAAATGAATTGTTTTGTTTTATATTAGATGGCTTGTTCAAACATACGTTATGGTCAAGGGGTTACTGCCGAAGTTGGCATGGTATGGTTTTTCCTCAAAATGATCTTCTTAAACAAGTGTATTGACCAGTCACTTTTGTTGCCCCAAATTTTTCCATATATGAGTTTTTTTATTTATGTTACCATGGTGACCAGAAAATGTCTACTAAAAAGAGATAAATGTTTCTTACAGACTTTTGTTTCACTTTCAGGATCTTGCAAACATGAAAGCTAAGAAGGTGGCGTTATTTACTGATAAAAATGTGAGTGAATTACTGTCAATATTTTTCAATGGAACAAGACAGTACGTGAACATCCTTTCGATATTTTGTTTTTCTTTCAACACATGTATGGTGTGTTGTTATAGCATTGCTACGAGGGTCTCTTTTTCCATGTCAGGTATATTTTTGCTTGCTGGCCAACTGAGAAACCTCATTTTTCAGGTCATGTTTTTAACTACTGTCATTGTGTTTCCTATGGAAAGCCGTTCGTAAAAAAATACATAATAAATTTATTTTGTGTAAAATGATGTATTTGTATTCTTTCAGGATATATATTATCATGTTCAAAAGTGATTTTATTGTTTAAATTTGTGAAATTTTCTTTTGTCGATTCTAAATAATAATTCCAAAGTCATAAGTTACATTCGATGAATATCATTTTATTCAATGAATTCAGAATACCGAAACCATCAGTACTCTATAGTTGTCATTAAAGCAGCCATGTTTTCAAGTGCAGTTTGTGTATTACTTATTTACTTATTTACTTATTTATTATTTATTATATCATATCCAATCAAACTTTAATGTCCCCACTCACTCCACTCCTTACCTCATTATCCGAGAAAAAAAATTGAGGAGTCCAATAGAATGATAGTCTGGGTTATAAAATATAAATATAAATATATACAAATAGATAATTACATTTCATGTAATGAAACTTAGCGAATGGTAAAAACAGTTTGACAATGACAATAATATAGAAATATATGCATCTTTTCATAATCAAAATGAAACAAATAAAAAAAAAGTTATATTAAATAGTTTTGATTAAATAGTCTTCATGCATGAAAGAGCATTTACAATCCTTTCAATTTGCTTATTCGGATTAGACCAATCTTACCTAAATTATTGTATCCGTCCATGCAGTTGTTTCAATATGTTGTTTCAACATTGGGTGGCCAAAGCCTGAATAGAAAGGCGAGTTTACCCTTCAATGAATGTTGTTGTGCAGGTAGCACTGCCTGCTCAAATAGATTGATCCTACTGGAAACTAAAATTTATGTGCCAAACTTTGAAAACCATGTGTTCTTTCCATGTTGAAATAAAGCATTGTGATGGCTCAAAGTTTAAAATACACACGTTATGAAAAATCGATAGAGTAAAACTGCGCGACTTCTGTGTAACCACATTTGTGTAACCACAACCGCAAAGTGAAAACAACTTATTGTTTTTATTTGTTTTTTTTGTGCATGTGGTGATATATTCCTATATACCTATATAATCTATGCAAGCATGAAATTTGTAGGTATAAATTATAGGTACCATATCCAGAGAACAAAAGAATTACCTATAAATAATACCTAAAAGTTATCTATAATCTTTATTATAGATAAACTTATAGGTAGACAGAATAAAGTTATAGGTAACTGTTTACCTATACTTACCTATAGATTTTATCTATAATATAGGTAATATCTATAATATCTTAAATATTACCTACGCTGTAATATGATAATAGCATAAAGCCGATAAAACCTATGATAATGATGTTCCAAAGTCTATAGATAAATTTCTATAGATTATAGTTAATATAGATAATGTTATAGGTAATCTATAAATAAAGATAATAAAATATTACCTATAATGTTTATTACTCTAAAACCTATAATATAGATAAACGTTATAGCCAATTTTTATCTAAACATAGATTATAGGTAGAAATTGTAGGTAATATAGGTATAAATCTATCAATCTAAAAATCTATAAATTTCATGTTAGTTTTTCCCCTTGGACAGTCATATATAATGTTTCCTTCTGTTGCCAATGTAGCTGGTTCACTTATCACCTGTATTAGAAGCTATCAAGTCACTCGAAAGAAGTGGTATTAATTATTCTTTATTTGACGATGTGCGGATTGAACCGACGGATGTCAGGTTTGTTTTTGTTCGTTTGTTTTGATTTTTACTTGATAAACAATTTGCACTCTAAAAATTGGTCAGTCTAGATGAGATATCAGGAATGTGCTGTTCTTTGCTGTTTCTCTGATTCCCATCCTTTCAAAATAATATTATGCTTTATTCAGTTCTGCAATTTTCATCTTGTTTAGTTTTATGAAAGGTGTTGAGTTTGCTAAGCAAGGCAACTTTGATGCATTTCTGGCTGTTGGAGGTGGATCTGTAATCGACACAGCAAAAGCTGCTAACTTACTGCTTTCAAATCCTGAGAACGAGCTACTCGATTTTGTCAATGCACCAATTGGTAAAGGCTTAAGTCCCGAAAATTCTCTCAAGCCATTGATTGCAGGTTAATTATCTATTGCTCATCATATATCTCCTCACAAGATCCAATTCCATTAAATAATTACGAAGAAGGTTTTGCCCACTGCGCTGGTGCATCAGTTGTATTAACACCGCAATCCTTCTGATTTAGTCCCTACAACAGCTGGAACTGGCAGTGAAACAACAGGAGTTGCAGTATTTGACTACACTCCTTTAAAAGCCAAAACAGGCATTGGGAACCGTGCTTTACGGCCCTTACTTGGCATTGTTGATCCACTTCATACATTGCACATGCCTGGCAGGGTAGCAGCAAACAGTGGCTTTGATGTTTTCTGGTAGGTCATGGTAGATTGGCATGTTGTTTACACTAATATTGTTGTTGTTGTTGTTGTTGTTGTTGTTGTTGAATTTTTAATTATTTTTAGCCATGCGTTGGAATCATACACAGCCATTCCTTATACCGAAAGAAGTCCACGCCCAGCTGATCCCAAATTGCGTCCAGCCTATCAGGGTAGCAATCCGATTAGTGATGTTTGGTCAATACAAGCCCTGAAAACTTGTGTGAAATTTCTAAAAAGGTGAAAAATTTATATTATAATGATTATTGTTGTAACACAAAATTTTGGCTGATGTTCAAAGTTGCTTAAAGGCTAAAATCATGGTTTCATAAATCCTAAAAACCAGGGAGGGGTGGGGGGAATTTTTCATTTAAGGGGAGGGGTCTATGGAAACTACGGAAATACACGATCATTTTTACATGATAACAACATAGCTAGAAAGTTCAAAAACCCATCGAGTGAACAAAAGTTAGTAGAACAAAAGAAATTAAAATGTTTAAAAATGATAATTTTAAGATGATCGTGTATTTCAGCCTTAAGTTGCTCTCAACTACTGGCTCATTTGTTGCTTCCTTGTTGCTTGTTGACTATCTATGTGAGAAAGAACAAATTCGCGTTTGTCTACTCAGGTAGTCTAAAGGTTAGCTGTTAACAATCGATTCGTGTCAGTCTTGTGTAAGCTTGTAGCATTTTTAGTGACTACTCGATATGTTAAACCAATTTTATTAATAGTATTAATACATAAAATACATAAAATATTTTATGTAAAAATCATGACAAATCATGTCAAGTTTGGTAACATTTGAAAGGGCATAAAATTCTGAACATATTTTACTAAAACATCATGTTGAAAATGAACTCCTAATGAGATATTGCAATATTTTTCAAGTTATAGAAACCATTAAAATGATTATAAATCTATTATTTTCTTTTTTGGCTTTTATGTATTAATTAATATTTTATTAATAGTATTCATTTCTTCAAAAAAATCGAATCAAATTATTATCACATAACGATGATTTACGGATGTTTGTAGCAATATACCTTATCGGGGAAAACTTCGTCGGGGAAAAGTGACGAAATTTTGGCCAAGTGACGAATATTTTTCCCCGACGAAAATTTTCCCCGACGAAATTTTTCCCCGACGAATAATTTTCCCCGACGAATAATTTTCCCCGACGAAAAACCCTATTTTGAAATTAAACTTTTTGAAGAAAAAACAAGCTGACAATGATATTTGACTTTTTGACTTCTTCTCTTGCCATATCAACATCAGCTTTAGTTGCTTCGTTTGTCTCAGCAACAATAATTTGTTTGAGACCAGTTTTATTATTTTTTCCACTGGCCTTTTTTTCAGCAGTATTAAAATAAGAACGAAGGTCGTTTTTTGTTGCCATCTTACCAGTAACGTGTCCTTTTTCTTCTACCACTTTTGTAAACATTCGATTTTTAACTCAAGCATTCGAATGAAGACGTTCGAATCCTTTTAAATAGACGTTCGAATATTATAAATTAAGACATTCTAATGAGAATCAAAGTATTTTGATTCTTTGTAGAGATTTCTTTTTGTCCTAAGCACAGTCTGTCGAAACAAAATGGATTACTCTTTTCAATGTGTTATTGCATCTCGTGGCTATCACGTCTACAAAGAAACCAGCTGGTCTGATGCGACTATCGGAGAGGATGTTAAAGTCGAGTTGGAGACCAACAAAAGATCCATTGAAACAGATCCTTACTCTTGCGCTATTAAAGCAAAACACAAATATTTCTTTGGTTGGAAAACAGTTGGTCATATTCCACGAGAAATCTCGCGCTACGTGTATTTCTTCATCAAAGAAGAAGGAGGAAAAGTAATTGGGACATTGAAATCTTTAGCGTATAAGCCATCACCAATCCCTTCTGGTGGGCTTGAGGTGCCACTAACCCTAACATTTCTGTGCCCTAAAAAAGTCATATTGGATGAAATGAAAGAATTTGTCGAAAATTTCTATTCGTTTACATATACGGGGATTGTTGCCGGTGAAGACGAAGATACAGATGATGAAAACGTGCATTTTGAGGTGGTAAGCCTTGAACCAAAGTGCCCTCAAGAATCCATAGCAAACAAGGATGAACAAGAAACCAGCGAAGACGAGGCCGAAGAAAAAATAGAGTTTAATGAAAATTTGGAATTAGATGTTAAAGAATGAAATATAGATGCAAAAAAAAATTCTTGTTTGAAAAATACCCCAGGGAAAATTTTCGTCGGGGAAAAGTGACGAAAATTTTAGCAAGTGACGAATATTTTTCCCCGACGAAAATTTTCCCCGACGAAGTTTTCCCCGATAAGGTATACATCATACGGGAAGTTTTGTAAAGGATTCATTTTGCAGATGTTTTGTTTCAGAGCTGTCGAAAACCCAGATGACGTCGAGGCTCGTTCAGAAATGCATTTGGCAAGTGCGTTTGCTGGAATTGGATTTGGGAATGCTGGTGTTCATCTTTGGTATGTTATTCATATTTTGCAAAATCCTTTGACAACAAAACTCAGTATACACAAGTTTCCGATTGGTATTCTCTTAGATGTCACTTTTCGTCACTTTTCGTCACTTTCGTTCTCTAACTTTCTTGTCGCTTTTCTAATTAAAAGAAGGTTATATGTTATTTGATTGTATCTCGTTATTTCAGTCATGGTCTGTCGTACGCTATATCAGGAATGGTAAAAGGCTACAAAGCGTTAGATTACAACGTGGATCATTCGCTAGTGGTAAGTTTCCATAATGTAAAAGGTGCTTCTTTGTTATTGAAGCGTGTAAACAACGTCTTGCTATTCAAAACGATTCACGTTTCTTTCCATTCGGTGTTATAGCCACATGGCTTGTCAGTTATCATCACCGCTCCAGCCGTGTTCAATTATACTGCGCCAGCATGTCCTGACCGCCATCTTGAAGCTGCCGAAATATTAGGTAATGGTTACGTCATCGCTACATTTTATTTTCACGGGATGGATGTCGTGTGGGGGTGTTTGGATGCGTATATTATTCTGAGGACCTTTCTCTTAAAGTCATACCGAACTACCCAGGGTATCACTGATGATTTGGTACTTGACCTTTAAAGCATTCATGCCGTTGATGCCTTGTTTATATTAAGAGGTTTTATTGGCGAATTAAAGGCATACCGAACTACCCAGGGTATCAAGCATTTTGAGTTCAAACACTCGGGACAAGTCTTCATGCTCATGAATTATGCGGACCAGAAAATAATCTTTTTTATTTTGAACTTATAATAATTTTTATTAATCGCGTCTTTCATTAATTTGTTGACCACGGAAAGTAAGTTGGTTTGTATTATTTCAACAATTCGTTTATCGTTTTCAAATCAAAACAACATGGAGAGAATTAAAAGAAGAATCACGATCAATTTTTGGTGGCAATATTCGATCCACAAACACAGTTTACTGCAACAAAGATTATACATTCAAAGATGAATGTATTCTTTAATATTTCTAGTTATGTTCTGTGCAATTCTACAGAACTTCTCTTGGTTCTATTTATCTTTTTTTTTTAGCAATCCTCAAAGAAACTCTGGTAAACTTTTACCAGAACTTTTTCTTAAAAATCATATTTTTCTGCTAAATGGTCAGCCATTATTGCATTAATATAAGCGTTATTGTGCTGTTTTAGAAGAATTTTTATACTAAAATACTAAATTTTTGGTGAAAACAGGTTAGTAAATTCTGTTTGTATATTCTCTCACTTAAATTTTAAAATAGACCCTGGGTAGGTCGGTATGCCTTTAAGAGTAAATTAAGCTGTAATCCGATTGTAATCCGATTGATTTTTCGAAGGTGTATTTGCCGTTTAAACTTATGGCTATAATACAAAAAAATTCAGTAGAAGGTGACTATTTTGTCTCGGAGACAAAATCTTACAACATTTTTTATCGATAAGAACTTCATAATACTTATACGCTCTACATAACAGGGCGTAGGTGGAGCTTTGATGATTTGACGGCTTCTCTTTCGTGTTTTTCAGGCGTTGATATATCTAACGCCAAGAAAGAAGACGCCGGGCCAATTCTGGCCGATGCCATACGGAATTTCATGTATACTTTAAACGTCGATGACGGTATATCCAGCTTCGGTTACACGAGCTCGGATATTCCGAATTTGGTTCAAGGAACGCTTCCTCAACACCGGGTGACGAAACTTGCGCCGGCTGGTGAACCTACCCCCGAAGAATATCACATGATCTACGAGCAGTCACTTAAAATTTACTAAAATTAGAATTTCTAATCAATAGAGTTGAAAATATAATTAGCTCTGCGAAGGAGGGTGTAAAATGACAGAATGATTTTGGATTAGTAACTTCCTTCATAGAACTTTTTTTTTATACAATGATTTTTGCTGTATGAGTAGGTTGGAAATTTTTGCAAATTGGTGGTACTTTTCGTCATCAGACAAGCCACACTTTTTTATAGTTTATAAACCCGTTATATAAATACAGGATGATAATATAATTTTTTATGGAAGCGATATGAATGGAGCAGAAATATCTGACTAGTTGGATTTTTTAGTAAAAAAACTTGTCAGGAAAGCGTGAAAGGAAGTTGTATGATTTCTTCCGTTTCATCCAATTTTTGTCACAAACAAAAATTTATTCTGTGTTTTTAATTTTGGTTTTTGCTTTCGGTCTCTTATGAGATAAGGTTTTGACCACCAAGTCAACCAAGTAGTAGAGCTACCGGTGCTCCCTTCATTAACATTCACAGAAAGAGGGAAAAACAGAAATCTGTAAACATTTAGTAAGGTATTCAGAGCGCACAACACTTTCTTTAAAAACTCCTAAAAGTTCCCATATTATTTCTATAATCTCCGAAATAGTGAAATATTTTTGCTGGTCAACTTGTTCCTTTTTTAGAGAGTCAATTATTTGTGGTGAGTCCTTAGCAGTAATCATTAATTGACATGCTTCTTCGTCTATAAACCCAGTGGGCAAAATCTTCAAAAATCTCTATGGAGGAGTTTTTTTAAATTGAAACACCAGACGATATTGCTTGTCACTTCAATAGAAAACACTCCTCCACAGAGACTTTTTGAAGATTTTGCGCACTGGGAAGTAACTTCTCGAGTGAATATAAAAGTGTTTGAAAGAACGAGGCAAAGCATCTTACCTTGATGACTCAAGCAATTTTTACAAGCTTTACAGCACTACTTTTGTTGGATTGAAACCGCCTGATGCACTATATGTTCAGTAAAACCATGATTCAAATTTTCACCAAGAAAACAAATTTTGGATAAAGGAGGTTCTTATGGCAAGAAACATAAAAGTGGCTCGTTTGTTATCTAATATCATTTGTACAAAATATTCCGAATCAGAATTTTTTATTTCCGAATTATATATTAACAAGTAGCAAAGTTATGCTTTTCAATGAATTGATATCCTTCTGCCAGACAGAGCGGATCACCGCAATAACAATCATATTTCTTAGAGTTATAAATTAGATTTTGAATTTCCTCGTGATGGTTGGTAAAACTTATGTACTGGCCTATAACTAAGAGTATAACCGCCTCATGCGAGTATAACCGCGATCACCGCCTAACTCTCCCCTCATGCGAGTATAACCGCGATCACCGCCTAACTCTCCCCTCATGCGAGTATAACCGCGATCACCGCCTAACTCTCCCCTCATGCGAGTATAACCGCGATCACCGCCTAACTCTCCCCTGATGCAAGTAGTAAGTAACTAACCGGAAGTGGCGCTATCCACGGAGGAGGGTTATTTGTTCTGTCCACAGACTTGCAACTAGGTAGTTGACTCACCACACCGGACATACGTAGAGGCATTACTTAAGTTCGGCAAAGGCCGATTTGCAGCCAGTCAATTCCTTCAAATGGGGCTGATGCATTACTTTCAAAGAACATTGGAGTGAGTACCGAAAGACTCGAACATGTGCCTCACAAGTCGCACACAAAGATACTTAACACTACACCACCGTGTTCCCATCCATTTGATATCAAAATGCTGACTCTATAAGGCGGTTTACATGAGAGTTGTACTGAACCGGTTTGAGATTTCAGTACGGGTCAAAATTTAATACCTGTCGAAGGTGTTCAGCTTATTTCTGATGACACTTAACGCACAAACTACTCGGTCAATGCATGAATTTCTTGCTACATATTGTCTGAGTAATTTAATTAAAGATGCTTTAAAAATTCAGAAAACCCATCATGTATGGCTTAATCTTGACTAAAAGACCAAAAAGTTTTCAAAGTACCTGCACTCTAGAGACTGGCCTCCCTGATTTTCACAAACTCACATATACTGCTTTGAAAACGAACTTTAAGAAACAAAAAGCCTTAGAAGTGAAATACAGATGCTATAAATACTTCTCCAATAATAATTTTCGAAGCGATTTACTCTCAGTATTCACTCCCGAACAGCTGGCGAGAACTGACCTCGCTAAGTCTGTTTAGCTTGTCCTGAAAGTTTTAGATATCATGCCCCTACGAAAACCTGATACGTGCGATCCAACCAAGCACCATTTATCACTAAAGATATTAGTAAAGCCATTATGACTCGGTCAAGGCTCAGAAACAAAATTCTTAACAATAGGACAGACGATAATGGAAAGGCTTATAACTTATAACGAAACAACTGCGTAAAACTACATCGAAAAGGCAAACGTTTTTCATGACAAACTAACTAAATTTCAAAGCGGATTCAAAAAAGGCTTCAGCGCTCAACACTGTCTTATTGCTATGTTAGAATGGTGCAAGGAAGGTCTTGACAAGGGGGCTCCTATGCTGTACTCTTGACAGATCTATATAAGGCTTTCGATTGTCTCGACCATAATCTTCTCATCGCAAAACTACATGCTTTTGGATCTAACTTCTGTGACCCTGCTGTTTAGCTATCTCACTAATAGAAAACAAAGAGTGAAGATTCATTCAACATACTCCCACTACAATGATATAACGCACGATGTTTCGCAGGGGTCAATACTAGGGCCTTATCTTTAATATTTTCATGATAAATTAATTCTTCTTTGTGGATGATGTAGACATAGCTAGTTACGCTGATGATACCACACCTTACGTTATTGGTAGAAAGAAAGGTTTCACAGATTTCCAGAAACCTTTGTTCATGTTTTTACAACCAAATTTGGAAAGGAAAGTCGATTTATCCCTTCGATTTAGATTGACTACAAAGTTTCTCTGTTTCCTATATGCTTTGACATCCTCAGATCTCCCTGTAGCATTAAGTACATTTTTAAGATGAGATCGCCTCATTATGGCCTTCCTGAGGGATTCGAGACATGGGGCTTATTGTTCGCCCTGACAAACTTTGTTTTCAGATGAGCATGATTATTCAGAATAGATGTAAAAGTGCCTTCCAAATTCTCGTATGTTTCTATGTTAATAATGGCTCTAGAAATATCCGTCAGAAATATATTGGTATTAAAATCCTCATATTTTGGGCATGACATTTTATATGAAGGCAGCCTAACAAATTGTGTTCGTAATATCAGTATAAATTAAACTATGATGGCCACTGAAACCTGTTTCAACAGCTCCTGTATGCGTTAGAGCGTATTTCTTGTTGGACAAAATAAGGTCTATGCAGGAACCAGCAGTAGATTTCCAACAAGTTTTCTCTCTCATGTGATTGTAAAATGAGTGAGACCTTTGTAATTAAAACTAAAAAGAAATTTTAACAACGGAGAAGAGAGAAATAGTCCGTGCATTAGGGTAGAAAAGCGTGCAAAAATCAATTGCAGAGATTGACAATTGAGAATGGTTTGAGAAATAAAAAAGAAGCCCGCAAGGCGGGTTAATAAAACAAACGTTAGTTTTGGTGAGCTTGTTGTATTTTCTTTTCTTATTGATTCCTGTGTCCCACCTGTTAACATCTACCCTCACTCAAACATAATAAGCCTTTAGTTTGTTTGTCATTTTAGTTCATTTATGGTTTAGTTTTTTTGTGTCGACTTTTATCCGCTTTTATTACCCGCGTGGCAGGGCTGTATTCGATACAAAAAATTCGCGCGATCCTATTGGTCAATTAAGCTTAAATCCGGTCTATACTCACCAGTACAGCCCGCTGTAGTGTCATGACAACAACATTGTTATAAAATAAGAGCCATGAATGTAAACAAACACAGAAAAAACATAGATAGATAGATAGATAGATAGATAGATAGATAGGTAATGCCCTCATAACCAGTTAGAATAAGGTTACGATGTTCCAAATATGCGGCACTTTGACTGTCCCATATTGCTTCGATTATTCCAGACCAAGATGTAAAAATACCGACCGAGGTTGTGACGTCATGCGCAATGAGGCCCATAAGAGCGACCGAGTTAAATATTTTTCCAAATATTTACAGGCTAATAAGGTTATAAGCCATTTAGTACCTGGCAATATCATTAATAGAAGAGAATTGTGGCTCTGCTAAAACTTTTTTGTTCTAATACTTAAAAGAATAACATTATTTTCCTTTTGTTTTCTTATATTTTCTGTGCTTGCAATGTAGAGTCCTCCTCATCATTTTGTTACTTTGTTTACGAAGCCGGTCACTACAGAGAAATAGCGACCGGCCACGTGACGTCAATTACCCAATCAGAATGATCTATTGCGAGAAGACTCTACACTGCCAGGTACTTACTTGTAATAGAATACCTTTATTCTGGACATTGTGTCGAATAATACTTTAACATCTTTTTAGGGTAGTTTAACCATTGGTAACTTACCAGTTACCACAATTTGTTTGGATCTGGTCAACCTCTGTTTCTGTATAACGATCGAGGTAGAATCAAGTGGGAATCACAACACTTGATTCGATAGCGTGCGCGCAAACGAAAAAATATTTCGCGTTGCGCTCACGGCAGGCAACTTGCTGCATACCCTTTTTTGAAAGACTGACTAGGCTTTCTGGTCTCTGCGACACCCGTTCTTCCGTACTATAATCACAATCTATTTCCCATTTTTGGCTTTTAATTTTTTTTTTATATCCTAATTGACAATAATGTCTTTGTAACATCTTTAAGACATACAAAAAGGTTCACAGGGGGAGATCCAAAAAGTTTTAAAGGAACAATTTAACGTCACACGGATTTGAGAAAATGAAACTAATAAGTTGCTTTATATTAAACAGTTGTTTAAAAAAAAATCAAATTAAGCATTACGTAAGCTAAAAAATTAACAATTCTCGAAAATATAAGTTTGAATAACATTTATACTAAACAGATTACATGAAAAGCATAGAAAAAAATTTGTGTTTGTGAAAAGAAACCACCGTCTTTATCGATAAGATTTAGAGAAAACATTCAGGCTAAAATGAAGAATGTTTGGAAAATCCTAAAAATAACTCTTCAAAAAAAACAAAACAACCCGATGGGGTCACAAGATTCAACTGTTTTGTTTTGGAACTACTTCTGAAGCACGTGTTCAAAACTATCCAATCACATCATTGGTATTCCAGCTACGATGCCACTTTCGATTCCACATTCGTCTGTACCACGTTTAATCTTGAAGAAACCTAAACACAGAGAGAGAACGTTGCAAAACAAAACGAAAAAATCGATTGAATCGATTACACTATTCGGTTTGTGGTAAAAATTAAAATCGGTTCAATTAATCGTTAATGTAAACACGAACAATTTTTTTTGCATTCGGATGACAAGAGTTGAAGTGCTCTATAGGACAAAGGATAATATAAGTAATGACTCGCGCTAACGTATTGTCTAAAGGGGTGGCCAATAAAGAAAAAATCAATTATACCTCCATCTCCCCAATGTGTATTCCAAGAATTTGCCACAAGCCTGAATCGAAAAACGAAACAAAACATGAATGAATGAATGAATGAATGAGTTTTATTCGACCGAAACGTTTTAGAAGGCGTTTTCAGCTATCACTCACCAGTATGGAACGCCACCTTCTATGCCCCAGCCGAGGATTCTAATGGCATGTCCACCAAGCTCTACACCACTAACATGAGTATAGACTCCTATACAAAACAGACAAAAACTGTTTAACACCATTCAAATGAAGTAAAATTAAATTGTTCTCTCTGAAATATAACAAGGAATATAAGAAGGTTACCAGATTTATAATTTGGAAAGTCAGCGTAAACAGTAAAAGCTCCTTCCACAGGTCCGTTTGTCATGATTTCATTCATGATCTCGTTTGGACTACTGGAAACCCGGTATGATGTGGACCCAAAGTGCTTATCATCAGTATAACTAACATTGTAACCAGGACGGCACACCTGCTGACATTTTGGTGTCGGCAAATCTCCTTTGCATGGATTGGCAGAATGTGGCACGTGATGGTCACATGATGGAATCAAATATGGCTGACAACCTCTGTCTGAATTATATGGACCGCCGGTGACAATACCATTGTTTTTGAAATAATCCCAAGCAGAACCGGGATAACCCCCGTTGCAGCCGAAACCGCACGATTCACAACATGTCGCTAGGTCTTCAGCGGACAGCCGGAAATGTTTTTCACCATTGCTATGGATACAGATGCGGTCGGTCATTGCTTCAGTAGCACCAAAAGCCTGAAACGTAAGTTCAAAGAGGTGTTAAAACCATAAAAACATTGTAGTGATCACAATAGGTGAAGAAAATTAGCAGGATCATTTGGGGATTTGCCTTGATCTACTCACGACTAAGAACAATACGAGATAAATATGAGATACGAATTGGTTTTTCGTTCATACATAAAAATTTTGTGTCATTAGCAAAATGTTCAGGTCTGAAAGCTTACTGTCAAGTTCTATTGTCGGTCTAAATATATCACGTGATAGAAAAAAATTGTATATTGGTTGAAATTAGTCATGTGATAAAAAAAAAAATGATCAAAATTTTCCTATTGAAGAGATCAAAGAAAAAACTAAGTTGCTATAACAAGTTTTCAGACCAGGGAAGTTCAACCAGGGAAGTTATCACAGATCTATCGCAAGATTCAAATTTAAAAGATCCATGCTGTTTGTGATTTGAAGAAATTTAAAAAGAAAATTTAAAAATTAAAAATTAAAGTTCTATTTACCCAACAACTTCCACATGAGCCTTGATCACGTACTTCTTTTGTGCTATTACACAAATCACCCCACTTTTGACGTGCATCAAAGTTGTCCGGTAAATCAACAACATTAGATGGCTCTTTCACTATTATAAACAAGAGAAAAAAAATACTTTTTCTTACATAGCCATCCATTTAGCCATGAATTCAAAGCTGTCACACAAAGTCCTTCAGAAATGTGATTCAAGGAAATAATAAAGGTTATGGAACTTTTGTTTTTCCGTTAAGTTTCATATAAATTAAAAGGTTTGACACCTTACGCTCCCCACCTTCACATTCAATCATGTGCATCTGCGTGTCTGCGTATAGGTATTTCACCAGTTGGCTAGCAGTCCCCTGTTGCACCAAACTTTGTTTTCCCATAGGACTACTTACACAATAAAGTGACTGAGGAGCAAGTAAATAGAAGCATAGCATTTGAGAGTTCTGTACAAGATTTTACGTACTTGGCATTTGTTCGAATTTGGGGTAAGGTAGTGCACCACACAAATCTTTTACATAATGCATGGAAATATGTTTCCCGAAGTTGTGTCCGGCCGTCCATGTTGTTTTTAGACTATTCACAATGTCAATCTGCTCTTGAAATTCGTTGCGTGGTTTGGCTGCAACCAAAACCAATATTGCCAAACAAGTTAACACCAGCATTGTTATTTGTAATAGTTTACAAATCTAAAATACAAAGCAAATTGGGTAAAACCCAGATCATTAGATCATCAACAGCATTAATAAGAATTAATAGACCTTTCCCGAATATCTGTTGGAACACCGTATTATCACCTAATCAACATGGTGGAACATGTCTTCTTGCAATTCATTTTTTTATTGATTTTATAACTTTAATACTTCTACTAGTATAGTATAGTATAGTAAATGAAAGCCTAGACCACATTTAAACAGAAAGGTCTACTTATTTAAAACATGCAATTTAAAACAATTTCCATGAGTAGGATATAATAGAAATAGAAAGTAATAGAAAGGGAAGGGTCATCCTTTATAATATCCTAATCACAATATTGGCTTGAAAGCCAAACTGTTTTCTTGAACACAACTGGACTCATTAAGCCGCTGTTGGTTAATAGTTCGTTCATCCTCAAAAGCACGCATGGTAACGATAAGTGCTAATAATAACGCATGAAAAATTATTATCAAGACTTTTCCCCCAAAAACGTATGTGTTAATTTTACCTGTTTACAATAATTCTTGTTTAAACAAGATTAAACTGAAATATACAACCCAAATTATACTAAAAATGGGAGGTTGTTCGGTAATAAATAATAAAAATAAAGCGAACACAGTACCGTAATATTTCCTACGTGTTTGAGGATGAATGAAGTATTACAAGAACCATATGGTGCAAAACGGTAGCAGGATTTCTATATGTGCAAAGAAAACAGATACAAACTCATCTGTCCGACTTTTAAAGGCTAAGTTACACTAACGCCATTTTATGTTTAAAAAGCATTTTTTAGTGTAAATAAGGTTTAATTAAGAAACAGCAGAAACTTTATTGCTTAAAACAAAAGAAACATATGTATGTGATACATATGTGAGTTGTAACCATACATATACATATCTTATTTTAAAATATTAAAAAAAAAAAAAAAAATGTATAAGAGCCAAAATAGAAAAAACACAACGAAACAAACAAACAAAAAAACGAATATATTTATTAATTTAAAAACAAAAAATCCATGCGAAATACGGCATTTTAAACTTTGACAAACACAGTAAACCAAAATTGTTCAGATAACAAACAAGTATATTTATAAGAGGTTTAAAAGTAAAAACCACTCCTAATGAAGCTTCTTATTTATTAACTGTAACTGTGCTTCGAAGCACGAGGCATTACTGACAACAAAATAATACTTAATTTCAAGTGATTTTTCAAATAGGAAGTAACTGAAATCCTCTTTTTTGTATTTCATCCACTTTTTCGTGAATAATTGGTAAAATACGAAAAAAAACTATTAAATGTTTTGATAATTTTTTGAAAATTTCTAGCCTGCGTTCGTTCATTACAATTTATATATAGTTTCGTAAAGGAAATTTCAAAGAGTCTAAAGGGTAGACCAAACTCCCATTTCGGCCGGAGGAGTAGTAGTAGTCCAAGGGTGTTTTAATACGGTATTCGTTTTCGCTGCTACCATAATAAACTAACTGCAGCCTTAACAGAAAATAAAGAGACTGTTATACATTTATAGCCCTGTGATCTAAATCTTCTTACAATAAATTTATTTTGATTGGCTAATTGACATCACGTGGGTAATCAATCTATCTATATATACAAAAAATACAAAATAACTTGTATAAACTTCTATGTATTAAGAATTTCATTTGCAAGTTCAAATTAACGTTAAGCCATTCCCGCCACTACGCTATTTTCAATCCCGCACTCATTGCTGCCACGTAAAATTTTGAAAAAACCTGAAAATGTAAACAAAAGAATAATAATAAATCAAGTACCATTAAATCTCTCACTGTTGATGCTGTCTCAAAATCTGGTGAAATGTTGGTTTTCAAAGACACACAATTGCAGCCCCCTTCCCTTTCATGCCATTGTTACACAGCATCACCCCCAGCAGAGTTCGTGTTAAGGAAAGAGACAAGATGGCTGCTTAAAGGTCACAAGAAGATTGTTGTTTGTTTGTATCTGTCTGGATCACACTGAACCCGACAAAGGAACCAAATATTACAACAATCGTAAATACCTTTATCACCCCAATCAGGATTCCAAGAATTGGCAACTAACCTATAGCAGATTACATAAAATAAAACAGAATTTAATTAATGTATTCATGAAAATGTCTTCACTTGCGACCTACCGCTTCCAAAAATTTTTTAAATTCTAATTTCATATCGCGAAATACTCACCAATAAGGTGTTCCATTTTTTTCACCCCATCCAAGTATTTTTATAGCATGACCTCCAAGAAAACTGCCAGTTACATGTTTGTAAACACCTAAACAAACATGTAAGAATTACCAAGTCTACACAACCAGAAGAAGGACTTTTTTAAGAACCAATTTCTAACAGAAACTGTAAGCTTTTATAACAAAAGAAGGGTTATATACAGAATCTTAGAGAATCATCAACACTCACAGTGACTCAGAAATCAGGATTTGAACTTTAACAATTATTAAGCACCTATACATGACAACAAAAAATACTGTCTAGTATTACACACAATATAATGCAGTCAGTTAAAGAGTATAAGTGGCAAATCTCCATAAAAACTGGGATACATCCTGTCACTAAAAGCAGGCAAAACCCTAGAAAAAGGGAGAAGCCACACTATTTTTCTGTAATAAACAAAAAGAATGACGAATATACAAACAAATACAGAAGAAACTGAAGATGCCTTCCCTGGAATTGCACAAATCATTGGGAAGAAAGGATTGAAGTTTGGACACATCAACGTCAATGGACTTGTGAATAAACTGAATGACGTTAAAACTCTTCTGAAAGAGTCTTATCACAGCATCTTGGCAATCTTGGCAATTGGCAATCAGAGACGCATTTGTCTGAGGAAGTGGAAAATTCCAAAATTAGTATTGATGGATATTTAATTATCAGGAGGGACAGTAAAGGAAAGGAACCTTGATATATCACAAACAACATATCAATATATACGAACTCACTTATGAAAACATAGGAACTCTTTCGAATCAATATGGGCAAAGATAATACTGAAGTCACAAAAAATTCTAATTGCATGTATTTATCGCCCACCTGACCAGAAAGACGATGTATACTTGTTAGCAGCTCTTCATTGAACACATGCAAAATTGACAAGGAAAAAGTTAAACAAAAGACACAAACTTTTCCAAAGAGCAAAAACAACTCGGAAAGGATCAAATGAGTGGAACCTATACAAGCAATCAAGAAACCGTTGTTCATATATGATAAAGGCAAAATATCGGCGAAAAGAATTTGGGAATGCAAAAAATGGCGACAGCTTCTGGAAAACGGTTCAAAAATTTCGTGGAGATTGCAAGAATTCAACAATTGGTCCTCTAACCGACAAAGAAACAATTGTTACAGATGATAAACAGAAATCAGAACTTATGAACAATTTCTTTGCTACAATCGATAAGGAGTTAGCCCTTGCACTGAAAGATCCAAATGAAGGGTGTGACTCCAACAAACATATATAAGAAAGCGGTCAAACCAGGAAAAGCTTGTGGTATGGATAAGATAAGTGCACGTGATCTGAAATTAAACAAATATGCAGCAATAAAGGGACTCTATCACGTCTTGGATGCCAGTATAAAATCTGGTAAATTTCCAACCAACTAAAAAACATCAAGTGTTTTCGTGCATCTTCAAGAAGGGATCCAAAAGAGACTGTTCAAACTATCAACCAGTATCCCTACTTAGTATTCCCAGCAAGACTTTGAAAACTACATGTTCACAATTAAATGATCATTTGACAGTTCACAACCTATTAAAGGAACACCAATGGGGATTTGAAAAGCTTATTCAACTCTGAAGACCTACTGCTGTACTATACAGAAACCTGGTATGCTGCATTGGACAACAAAAAAGGTTGTAGGTATTTTACTAATTGATTTCAAGAAAGCATTCAACAGCGTGTCTCATCAGGTGCAACTTTCTGCCTGTGGTATAGCTGGGAATATATATGAATATATATCGGATTACCTATCGGGAAGATCACCAAAGTGAATGGAGTTATATCAACCAATACCTCAGTCAAATAAGGGGTACCACAAGGGTCTTTGCTAGGGCCACCATGCTTTTCCATCAATGTCAATGACATGCCTGATGTTGGGGAATCAGACACCGACCTTTTTGCTGATGATTTGACTTCTTTTAAAATTGGCAATACAATTGACAATGTATTAATTGACATTCAAGAATATGTGGATCGTGTCGATAAATACTCAAGAGAAAATTCATCAACAATCCTCATATTGAGTAAATAAAAGTTCATTGGCCCATTACCTTGTGTTAAGATAAATAACAAAGTTATCAAAGTAACAGAGGAACCTAAATGTCTGGGTGTAGTAATTGATAACAAAATGTCATGGGGCCCTCACACCGAGCATGTATGTAAAGCATTCAGTAGCAAACTTAAAAAGCTATACAAAATGAATTCATTGGATAGTGGCACTGAGAACGATATACAATACACGACTATTGCCATCTGCTCTCTATGGCATACTCATTCGGGGAAATTGCGCTGACCATTTAATCAATAATGTTGAATAAATTCATATAGAAGCTGCCCGTTTCATTAAGCGTGACAGTAAATCAATACCAGACTCTGAAGTCCTTACTGTTTCAAACTGGAAACCGCTGAATTTTTACTATAAGAAACATTCGTCACGTAAAACATACAAATTATACAATGGATTGTCATCACCTCTTCTTGAAAGATTATTAGTAAAGTCGTTAGTTCCAAGAAGAACAAGAAACAAACTAAAAATTGATCAGTCACCTTTTCGTTACATTGGGTACAAAAAGGTGTTCTCCTACAGAGCTGCTACAATATGGAACACTATTCCATGTAATATAAGAGACAAAAACTCTTTAGAAAGCTTTAAGAATGCATTATGCGATTTATTTAAACTTTTACTTAAATTATTTTTGTACATAATTCTTTTATTATTTCCACGAGTTTACTGTTTTTAACCACTATTTAGCAAACGATTTTATTAATTTTATTTTTTCTATGCAATTCTGTTTCACAGTGAAATTGCAATTTCCATTACATTATTTTCTTAAATCGGTGTTAATAATAATAATAATAATAATAATAATAATAATAATAATAATAATAATAATAATAATAATAATAACAAACAAACAAACAAACAAACAAACAAACAAACAAACAAACAAACAAACAAACAAACAAACAAACATAACATACCAGATTTATAAGTTGGAAAGTCAGCGTAGACAGAAAATGCTCCCTCAACTGGTCCATTTGTGTAAATTTCTTTCATTATTGCTTCTGGTTCACTAGACACACTGTAGTGCGACGAGGCATGGTGTTTATCATCATTATACGAGACATTGTAACCTGAAAGTCAAAACCAAATTGGAAAATTTATAAAATAGATGTTTCCTGAATTTGTGTTATAGATAAGGATGTTTGACCTACAGAAGTATAATGCAGTCATCATTTATAATATAAAGAAAATCAGTTTGAACATTTAACTTAATTTGCTCACGGTAGACTAATAGATGAAATATACAGAGGGGCCTTTTGAGTATTTCATCAAATGATATAAAATATATCATTAGAAAGCTAAAGAAAAGTACTTTCATTGAATATCTTACTTTTTTAAATGAGGTTTTTAATTATTTTTATTTATGGTTAAAAACATCTTAACCTTTAATTTTACGTCAAAATTAAAAATGTTGGGGGAAAATATGTCTCTGTATCCTTAAAAGGTGATTGGCCCAAACATAGATTATTGTTGATGATATTTTAGCAAGTAGACGGGCACATTTTTAATAATTTAGGAACAGCTTGTTACCTTGATGACAGTGATATTCACAACTTGGAGTAGACTCAGAACCAGAACACGGCTTTAACTTTCCAGTAGAATGATGTTCACAAGCAGGGATTGTGTAAGGTTGACATCCAGAACTTGAATTGTACTGGCCACCTGTTACTATTCCTGTATTAGCGAAAAAACGCCAAGCTGACCCTGGAAACCCACCATTGCATCCAAAGCCACACCAGATACCACAACATGATAACAAATTTTCTGCCGAAATGTGCGGTTTCTTAGCACCATTTGTTTGAATACAAATACGATCAGTAAAAGCTTCAACTGCACCAAAAGCCTGAAAGAGAATAGACACCTTTCTTTGAGGGTATGAGGTATGGTGTATGTTCTGTTTTCAGCATCATAGTTCAAGGCAACAGTATAAGAATATTAGAAAAGTTTCTATTTTATTTTTAAGAATTTATTTTCCCTTATTGGTCGTGAAGGTTAATTTCGCCAAAGGAAAATTCATTAATGCATGAATCCTTTGCACATTCCTTTTTTTACTAATATTAACCCAGGATAGCCTCTTCAAGTTCTGATTGAACTGTTGAATAAAGGTCCTGTGTAAGGTGTGTAAGGGGTGGTCCTAGAGCATTAATCCCTATTTAACCATTTAGATTGGTGTTTTATAACGTGGTTCCCAGTAGACGATTTTGGAGATCCTGTAGCCATTATGTTTTGTGATGTTTTTGTTATATCAGTGGGATAGATTTCACTGGATGTCATAATAATGGCTACAGGATCTTTGAAATCATCTATCTTAAAAAATGAAAACATAACACAAACATAACACTAAACTAAAATATTAAATAAAATAAATAATAAACACTAAAGAGATGCTAATAGGACCGACCTTTCTTGCAAATAATAATAAAATATAAATGCATGAACAATATAAGTTTTATACATACCCAACAACTACCACATGAGCCTTGATCACGAACTTCTTTTGTGCTGGGACACATTTCTCCCCATTTTTCACGTGCATCAAAATTTTGTGGCAAATCCATTGGATAAGCATTGTAATGAACTAAAATTTGGGAATAATTTGTACACTGCCAGAAGAAAAGCTTTATCCAACCATTATAAAACAAAAAAATAAAAAAGGCCATTGTTATTACCGGTCAGTTCATGGCTGTTAGGATCAGGAATAACACCACAAATATCCCGGATATAATCTAAGTTTACATTTGGAGGGAAGTTGTGCCCAGCCGTCCAAGTTGTCTTCATTCCATTAACATGGTCGATGATGTCTTGAAATGGTCGAACTTCTTTGGATGGGAAAGCATGTAGTAACACAGTGGTGCACAAGAAAAGGATTAACTTAAATAACATTTTTCAATTACTAAAACAAATCAAATTTTATTATATAACTTGAGAACCTTGGTTAACAAGGTAGCAAACCTGGAGGAGGAATAATATAATGAGCAGAACAAAATACCGTCATATTACAAGCTGTCTGTAAATTAAAAACTATTGCACATCCTGCAGTGTCAATCAAATCAGTCAAGACAAACACAAACTTTTAGTTATATATGAAGTGATTTTGGTGAGTATGGATGTATATTTTCATGACCAGAATCTTTGTTTATTTTTTTGCATTGGGAATTAGGAATGACAATATTGATAAATTTATCAATAATTATATAATATTGAAGAACTTTGCAATAATTATCCCCCCAAAATAATATTATGGCAAAGATTTATTGATAAATATGGTCATAAATTAATGAGATTTATTGATATTTGCGATAATTCTGCTTATTGGGTATATTAATGTTGTTGGTAATTTATGTGAAATTATCATGCGAAAATTTATTGATAATTTAGCACAATAAGCGCAAAGTTTGCAATCAAGAAAGTAATAATCAGAATTATCAATAAACTTTATCAATAAAATTATGGCAAATATAGATATTCTAAGACTAAATCGAATGTATAAGCAATAAAATCTATTGTTCTTTTATCAATATTATCGCAAATATTTATTGCTATTTCCGCTTGAAGTGATTTTCCCTTAAACCGTCACATATATAAACCATAAAATATAAAAACTGGTTAGAAATTAATCTGAAATTAGTCCTCATGAACCCAAAATCTAGCTAAGTAAAATAGCATATAATTATACAGTTTATACCTTTAATGATTGAGGAAGCGCACACAACTTTCAAAATTCTCACTCAGGCAGCGTCCAACTTTAGATTTCTATTCCAATAATAAAAAGAGAATAAGAGAGGCACCCCCGAGGATGAGCAAATGTTCGGGGCACCCACTTACAAAATACAGTTTATTTGACTTCCATCCATCCTTTAAACATCAAAAGAGTTTGTATGTTTTCTCCAGCGAGCATAACACAACTGGCACAAGTGAAAGTCACGAGACAGAAGTAGGAGCAAACGTATAGACTCCCTGGGACTGCTAGAGAGCTTGCATATCAAGGAGTTGGGTTGATATAAATCATGTGATCTATGCGTGATAAGTCATGGGAAAACAGGACGGCATATTTTGGCGGAGCAGCTAGATTCAGATGTGGTTGGATAGGATGGATAATTCCTCCATACAACTGAAAATTAAGATTACCCTTGTTGATAGTTTGCCATTTTAACTCACTCTCTTCTCTCTAAGCGTAAACCATGCAAGTGCTGAAGCTAGTTATTGGCTTTTTAGGCAGCATGGCGCCACGATGTCCTGATATTAGAATCATGGAGAAACGCCAGCTAAAGGCAAAATGATATGACATGGATAATTTCTGTTTGTCATTTGATTTTATAGATGATCTCCAAATGTTTTTATCAGGTTAATAGGGGCAATCTTGCATACCGTCAATGTGCCTAATTCCAAACACAGCCTTCTTCCTAATATTCCGAATGCAGCAAGTATTAAACAAACAGACCTTCTCTGGTTCCCCAAAATATACATCCATACTCAACAAAATCGCTACAAATACTAAAACGTTTATGAAGCTGTTGAACACCAATTATCAGTGTGAAGAATCACCAATTGTGTGGTAATAATGGCCTACACCATTTCCATATCTCTGAATATATATGCGTCGAAACAGGAATTACACAGAGCTTGTAAAATTATACGCGAGTCTCAAGAAGGGAACAGTCAATTTAAGGCAGAAGTTTCGTGTTTGTTAGGTTTTGGATTTAGTTTGATTAACGATGCAGTATTATATATGCATTCTAATATTGATGTGGTTTGTATTTTACAAACTGTATTTTTTTGCGTTCGGAATTAGAAAGGCTGTTCGGATTTAGGCACATTGACTGTATCGATTTTTCGGTTTTCTAGCGTCATTTGACCCTAATCTAAGAAACTACCCACCCACCTCACACCCTGCTACACACTGCACTACAACAACCGGCTTAGTTATAGTTGACCCATGTAACGATTATCTTGTCCTGCAAAGAATGAGCAGAAAACATAATGAATCGTTCTTTGAAACCATTACAGGTTTATGGAATTGATATGTGAGTGGTGGGCCCTTAATTACAAGCTTATACCCTGTGTCAATTAAAAATAAAATAAATTTCATGAAAATACAGATGTGTACAAGTGCTAATGACTATTGAAGAAAACCTTTTTTTATTTCATTTATGACCCCTCAGGAGAGGCAAATAAATGGAATGTTTTTCAACGTGAATACAGAGCACTCAAATTACCAACCAAGATGTGTGCACATGTTGGTAGACAATGACTTGATCATTAATATTCTATATATTAAAACATTCAGTAATTATCAAGCAAAGAACATTATATGTCACTTGGAAAGTCATAGTTCGGGAGGGTTGGAATGCTAAACTTATTCAGACCTGCCACTCTTTTGTTAAAAAAATGTGTGACTGCTTGAAAAGCATGGTTCTCTCAGCAAAGTTGGGGTGATGAAGAAAATTTTTAAATTCTATATCCTCTAGACATCTCTGCTTTGATTTTCAGTCTCTTACGAATCATTTTGCTCTTGCTACAATCAAATTGCAGAACCCCTGCAGCAAACGAAACTGTATATAACAAGAATAATAGAATGGAGAACAGTGTACAGTCAAATGATGTCATGGAGAGATAGTATATTATGTTGAAAAACAATCTGTTGAAAATGTGTGACATTTGCCAAATTTTCATAATGCAGGGGTGACATTAGAAAATTATATGGGTGACTTTGATGCCAAATGGGTGACAGTTGGCTGGCCTGCTTATTGTGCAGAGAGTGCTCTTATGTGTGCTCTTTGGAAAGAAATCTTATTTGATTGTCATAATGACCCTTAGAGAAACCAAATCAACAAAAACTTTTTATGTGTGTGTTCTATTTTGCGGCCCACGTCAGGAGATTGTGTGGGAACCCCTTGCTGCTTGCCCATAAGTTGCCACCCACATTTACAGTAATCAATCCTAGCAAACAATGTCAGATAAAAAAGGCAGAATCAATATATCTTTCCTCCAGGGTAGATCACCATACCTTTCACCATTTCATAGACGTGTCTGACAAACCGTGTTATATTCTATTCTATATTCTATTCTATATTCTATTCTTCACCTTCCATATTATATGTGTTTTGTTTGAGTTTTAGTTTAGGTAGGATTAAAGCTTTTATTACCTGGAGGGCATTATGAAATGAGTAATCACAGGAAATGGGCAAAGTAACCTGTTATTACAAAATGATAATGTCAGCCAAAAATGGTAGCTTCAAATGTAAACAAAAACAAAGAAAAAAATCTTTCTCGAAATTTTTGAAGAATTTAATAATTTTAATGAATGGCATTTTCAATGTCCAATCTAATGAACTTTTTGTCTGTGTTTTATAGATTGCAGCTTTCAATCTTGTAAATATTGCTTGCACTACTGAAAACAATCACCATGTTAAACTGTTGGAAAGTAATTGCCACAGGTATATTGTCTGCTGGAACCAGTTGGATCATTTTTAATCAACCTCAATTTGCCAAATCTTCTGATGCCCCATCAGTGGATGATGACTTGGCTTTCTCTCCCAAAATTGCAATAATTGGCAGTGGAATTGGTGGTTCATCTGCGTCACATTTTCTAAGGTTTGTAAAATTTAAAGCAATGTAATTCTATTTGGGTTTGATCCTTTCATTGATGATACAAAACTTTCTGTAAAGTTCACTAAATGATGTTACACATACTTGAAAATGATTCTTTTATGGACAAGATGTTCGCTATAGCCTCTTTTAACTTTTTTTTGTATAGGGAACTTTTTGGTCCCTTTATAAAGATTGATGTATTTGAGAAAGCAGAAAAGATTGGCGGCAGAATGTCTGTAGTTGAACTAAATGGTCATCAGGTTGAATCTGGTGGTACTATTATTCATGACAAAAACAAGTATATGGTAGATTTTGCAAGGGATTTGGGTATGCAATGTTTACAGTTGATTTTTTTAAAAAGTTCTTATATTCTTTGGCTGTCTCAAACATGTCTCAAATATCTGTTATCTCGAACAAAAATCTTGGTCCATTCAACATTTCATTGCCTTAGGAAACCTCTTGGTATCTCAAACATCTTACTGGTTCTCTTGACTGTTCAGCATAGCAGGAGTTGACGGTATATGTGACTGTCCGAGGGAAAAAATAACATGAATTTATAGATATACCTATGTTACCTATAATGTTTACCTATAATCTATTTTATAGATAAAGATTACCTATATGCCTATAACTTCATCTATATTATTTATATTATAGGTTTATCAGGTAAACAATTACCTATAGTCTATTATCTATAATCTATAGTTTATTTATTATATATAGATTATAGGTTAAGTTATAGGTAATTCTTTTGTTCTTAATTGATTATCTATAATTTCTACCTATAAATTCAATGTTAGTTTTATCCCTTGGACAGTCACTTCTTGACACTTTCAATAAAGGATGTATACTTAGGATGTTAAATAATATTAATAAACAGTGTAGTTTAAGTTGCATGAGGTTGAAAGTCAATGTCTTAACTGGCAATATCTAGATTACAGAATATATATTTGATGTCACATTTTGATTGTTTTCTTCCGTAGGCCTAGAAACATTCAAAGGTGACGAAAAATCTGATACACTTGGTATATACAATGGACAGGAATTTGTATTTACAACAAGTAGAAACAGCTTCATCACAAAATTGAAGATGGTCTGGCGATATGGTTTGTTTACTTTATGGCATCTTGACCAATCACTTACAGAGATGCTGTCAAAATTTCACTCGATTTATTCCCTTCAAGAAAATGGCAATTCATACCAGTGAGTTGTTTGACTATACACTATACTCCTGTTAACTGGGCCCCTCAAGGAACAGCAGAAGTTGGTCCAACTTAACCAATCTCTTAACAAGTGATGATTCCCTTAGGAATCACTTGTTAAGTGGGACTTTCATGAAATGAATTCCAAGGGACCAGCTCATTCGGTCCCAATAAAGAAAATTTCCAGCTATCGGGGGTCTCACTTAATGGGTAGTATACTGTTTATCTTGTTTGTTACATTTTGCTGATACCATTCTTGTTTTGGTTCAGTGAATTTAGCCCTGAAACTTACACAACCATTACAAAACCTAATTGCTGTTTCACAGGAGAAAAGCATACTTTTTTTAATATCTAAACTTTCATCGTATATAGATCAAAAATCCTATTTTTCGGGGAAATTTAATTGGATTTGAGACAAATTCGGGATATACGGTAAATACCTGATTTTCTTCAGTCATGAGGGCTAGATCATCTTGAATATGTTTATTTTCTTTCGTTGTAACGTCACGTAACCTCGTAACTGCGGCTAATTCTTCTTCTAAACTTCGTAATTGCTTGGTAAGACTTACAATTTCTCGTTCTTTCGAAGTTTTACGTTTTAACTTAACGTACTTAAGATTGTTGTAAAGGCTGAGTTGTATGTCATGTATGTATGTCATGTATGTATGTCATGAGGTAATTGTGAGGTGGAGTGACTGTTCAATTTTATCTTCTTTTGATTGGGCCGTTACATGAAGGTTCTTCTTGGTTTCTCTGTGAAAGATATTGTATTCTTACTGAAAATCTTCATACAAAAAATACACACGTGTATAAAACAAAGGGAACTAAATAATGAAACAATGACAATTAAGAAAGAACAAAAAAATATATGTTTTGTTTATGTATAAATTGATATTTTGTAAGAATTTGAATGTTTTTCCCCCTTAGATCTGTGCCTGATATGCTCAGGGCGATGGGAGGGCAGAGGTTTGTGGAGTACACTCAGAAGACTGTTGAAGAAGTGATGTTAGACCAAGGTATTAGTAAACGTCTCATACACGAGTTAGTAACAGCTGCCAACAGATGTAATTATGGACAAGATGCTGGTGTTAATGCATTTACAGGTATATTGTATATACATACGATTCACGAAGAAATTCGTTGTTTGTATGTATGTACATTCTTCGTAAAGTAACGTAATAAATTAATCGAGAGAAAGGCTTCCACTAAATGTAAACGCCAGTAATGTTTGGAAATTTTTGTCGGCTTCTTATGGAGTTTTAAAACTTCGGAAATGTATACGAGAGAATCTATTTGGATGGTCCGATTTACGGAGAATCTATTTGATTGGTCCGATTTTCGAGAGAACCTGTTTGATTGGTCCAATTTACGAGAGAATCTATTTGATTAGTCCGATTCAGTCCTTATAATTCTTTTTCTGTTTATTCATTCATGGCGTTGTGGTAAAATCAGACAGTCATTTCTCTGAAATCTTTTATATTTTACCGGTATGAGGAGTGCGCCAAACTGAAAGTTTGTGAGTAAAAGTGGTCCAAATCTTTCTAAGTTCTCTCGATATAACGAGCTGATTTTCACCTTCCTTCGGGGTTCGCTATGTTGAAATTCTATTAACCACTTCTTATAGGATATGTATCCATGGCTGGTGTCCAGGATGGAGATTTATTCTCCGTGAAAGGAGGGAATTTCCAAGTTTGTAAAAGACTGCTTAAAAATGCAGAGACTAATCTATTCTTGAACGAACAAGTGACAGCGATCAGAAAAGAACGCATCGATAGGAAAATAGTGTACTACCTCGATAAACTTGGAGGTTCTTCGTCCGGTCCGTATCATTCAGTAATAGTCGCGGCACCGTTAGAAGTTCCAAGCTGTTACTTGGAATGTGAGAAGTGTACTCACTGGCCAAAACAAAATGAATTCGGTCACTATCAACAAACTATTGCAACGTTTATTCAAGCTTACGCTAACTACAAACATTTTGGCTTCGAAACGTTTCAGGACATGCCGTCCACTATCTTCACAACAGAAGAAAAGTCTTTAAAGTATTCTACTATCGCCACACAGCTAGATACAAACGGCGACGAGATCGAAAAACCGCCACTTTATAAGGTGTTTTCACGTCAAAAACTATCGGACGACACTGTGAAAGAGCTGTTTGAATTGAAGAAGGACACCAAGATCGCTACTGTGGGCTGGTTAGCATATCCGCATTACACTCCTCCAGAGAAGTTTGCTCCATTTGTTTTAGATGATGGTGTATTTTATGTTAACGCTATTGAGAGAGCGGCGTCTGCGATGGAGATGAGCGCTATTGGTGGAAGAAACGCTGCATTGCTAGTTAAGAAATACTTGACTGAAACTTTTAACTAAGAAGAACTTTTTTTAGTAAGTATGTGTGTTAAAAGCGAAGATACGATCATAAAAAGTTTTGGTTGAATGTCTTCTCTTTTTTGTTTGAAACAACGAGGCGTAACCACGATCTCGTTAACCCAGACAGCCAGAAATAACTGCTAGTGATTATCGCGTCTTGTTAGCTTATAGACTTATAGATTCATACATATCAATTTTTGTCTTATCTCTTGAGAGTTGAGGAATGTTGGTGGAAGTTTCCGTGCAAATTTGTTACATGAAATCGTTTAGTGGAAAATGGTGTATTCATTGAGTGTTTTACAACGACGTGTGTGTTTTCATAGAAACATATAGATACACAGCTCTTTTCACAAGAAAATGTCCACCATTTTTGAAAGCATGTTTAGGAAGTTTACTAGTGACTGAAAGATAATGGAACTATTAGTCCATAGTTTGACCATCAGAAGTACAAAACAGCCAGTACAAAATATTATCCAGGGTAGGAAAAAAAGACAACCAATTGTATTTAGAGAACTATGCTCTATTACAATTCATATTTCTGGATCCAAATTTGCTTTTAGGTTTCCACAATGTCTTTGTAAAATGTTATTCAATATCTGCGCGCGCTAGCGAAGGGAATTGTTTGGTATACACATTCTATCTATCTAACTAACAGTTTTTCGCCGTTTTCGGATATCAATCGGATACAAGATTTATATAATTTTTATAAGAAGTAAATCCCAAGGTATCAGGTATCCAGGCAATTTTATCTACACCATGTTTCGTCTTATCAAACTCAAAGTTGGAAGAATCAGATGTATAGCTGACATTATTTTTTCCAAACAGCCTTTACGCAATCAACTTTCTTTTCCCACCATGTTGATAAGACTGTAAAAAGTCTTTCTTCAAGAAAGTTACGGAAATCCATTTGTATCCTCCTAATTCTGTCCAGGTATTTCGTTTGCATTTCGAGGAGCTGTGTGTGTGAAGTGAATTTTATTATAAAGAGACAACAAGTCATAAAACTGTAGCTACATAGCTACCTGTTTTTAGAACCCAGGAAATACTTTATGTATTCGTATTTTTATAAACAGGGAACTTGTGAAAGGCGGAGGGACAGAAAAGAGGAGGCAATAAATCGAAATTGGGATCTATGTCATTATAAAAATCAGTAAGAATTTTCTTACCTTGAGTGCTGGAGATTAAGCGACTGGTAATATTTCAGTATCCTGAAAAAATAGGGCAGTATAAGGTTGAAAACTTTAGCGGGATGCTTTTACTGTGTCGTTCTGCTGGGAAACACAAATTAGAATTAAACGTTTTTCTGTATTTAGGGGACACACTTACAATAATTAAATTACTTTGTATAACTTGTAGTGTATCATTCATACATTAACCACTGTTTGTGGACAGCCTATATTCCAATGTTTACGGAATCACCCTATAACTGTGGACAAAAAATCTTGGAATTACGGACGGACGTACAGAAGGACGTACAAACGCTAATGAAAGATCAGCTGCTTTCCGCGCTGACCAATAAATAAATAAACTGTCATTCAAAGTTTGATGAAAATATTTTTTAAGAGGGTGTGTTCGTCTCACATTACCTGCGCAGTGTAAACAGGGGCGGATCCAGCATTTTTTTGGCAGGCGGCTCAAAATCTTGTGGTCTTAATGTTAAATTCTGATTATCCCGATTTTTTACATTCCGATTTTTACATTCCGAACATTCCGATCAGGGGTGGATCCAAGCAAATTCAGAATAGTAAGCCTTGTGACCAATCTGGGTGATCCGTATGTGCTACAGAAACGATAATTTCGGGTTGGGAAGATGTTATGCATAATATTTAGTTAACTGCGTATACATCCAATAGATCATCCAATTGTATGCAGACGGGGGACGTTGTACTGGCCAGGTACTTCCGAGCATTAAAGCTCACGATTTTACTTCCTATTCCGTATAGGTTGTCTGCAGTATAGAAAAGTTATGAAAAGCTATTTACTTGGGGTGCCCAACAATTCTAATGATGGAAAGGTGAAACTATAAAGCGGCATGTTCTCATTATTCAATAATTCAAACTTACGTTTATTCAATTAATAGACCTTCCAAAATTTTAACACCTCATTTCTATGAATTTTTAACTGATTTCAAATATTTATTACTTAGTGATGGTCACTTATTATTCCTATTTCCCGACGGATTAGTTAAACGCAATTATGATAATGAAAACGAGGCGAAACTTGTTGACTAGGCCATAACACAGCGTTTAAATAGAAATTCAGGAACTATCTATTGGAGAACAATTCAAATTTTTGTTATACATTCAAGAATGACTATATCTATTGTTTTCTCATGTAAAAGCCTTGCCAACTACAATTCAGTAAACAAATATTTTTGTTAATGCTATTTCCAGGTGATATATAAAAGATATAGCTAAAATCTATGAAATAGGATAAAGTTGTAGGGCTGGACCATAGCAATAATAATGAAAGCAAAAATAAGTTTCAGTCGCAGGTTCATTCAAACAAGAAAAACACATTTTTGAAATAATAAGCATTCATTTGATAGTTATTTATTCATACAATATAATTCCAACATATAATTCGAACGATATTTGATTCTGATTTCAACAACCAGCAATAACAGTAACAGGAATCAATTGGGTCACCAACAGAGAAGTACATAAAATAAAGAAATAAACAATTGTATTATAATTTCTCAACATGGTAATAATATGAAATGTATTCCAAAAAGATAAACAGCAGCAACAGTAATAATTTACCATCCAGGAAATTATGATTAAATTATAATGTAAACTCAGAAACAACAACAACAACAACAACATTTTCCTGTATTTTTCTTAAGAAATACCTCCGGAATATTGGAAAATAGTGAGAAAAAAAGACATAAAAAATAAGAAACAACTAGGAACCTTAAGGCTCAAATTTCAAAATATCTCTAAATTGACAGTTTAGTAGGCTGATGTGGCTGGTGTGGGAATACATGGATGGAGCACAAAATGAAAGAAATATTTTAATAACCAGAATCTATCATCTTTCCAAGTTGAAAAATATATAATTTATATCAAATAGTCCTTCTCCCTACCTCACAGTATGAAAAACACCTATGTATGAAATAAAATTTTGACACTGAGGACGAATGCCTCAAAATGAAAACTTTATTAAGTGAAAAAATAGATTTTGAGAAAGTAGTAAGAATTTAGGAAGATGGGCAGTAAAGATATTCCATTGTTTTTATAATATTAATACAAATTACAAAATAAGTGAAAAAAACAAAAAGTGTGTTTTGTTCATTCTTTGTTTTTTTTGTCCAACATACTTATGTACAGCACTATAACCCCTCAGAAAGTCAACAGAAAAAAAATGCAATTAATACCAATCAAGATGCACTATTATGCTGAAGAAAATGAATTGATCATTGAAACAACAGTAAAACAAAAAAAGAACAAACAGACAAAGGTTTACAAAACATATAATCGAACATACAAAGTTAAATAGGAATTTCTTTTGCTTTCAGAGGAAAACTGCAGAAACATGCATACTCAGAGGCGTAGCTAGAGCTCAGTCAAATTTGTAGTGGAGAGTATATTCATTTTAAGTAGAAAAGGAAAACGTGCAAGTAACCTAATCGACACTTAAGACTGAAAAGAAAGATCATAATGTTGGACTCCACTTTTTTTGACTGACCTTGAATATGCATATGAGTATGCTGGAGAGAGAAATAAATGGCAAATTTTAAAGTCTAAAATGAGCATTTAAAGCAAAAAGAACACATATATTCATAAATAATATGTCCATTGGAAAGTCATCTATAAATGAACTATATACAGAAACGTTTGAATTGAATGATACACTTCTATGCACCAGAACTTTTCTGAAAGAATCAATGTAAATGTTCTGTTTTCCATCCAATAGACGGGTAAATATTGTTTACGTTTGTACTGAAAAGCGACCCGATTTTTTCAGTAAAAACGTAAACATTATTTACCAGTCTTTCGCAGCGGAAGGAGTTAATTATATTAAACACTCTCTCCTCATAGGAGTTAAAAATCCAAATCAGGGATTAATTCATTTCTTAAAGAAATTATGAAATAAAAACAAAAAAATACTTACTTATTATCCAGGGAAATTTATGTGAGTTTAGCTAGCTATGAGATAATAATGACCATCTGCACGCTCTCTCCTCCCCCTCTTCTCATCTTCAGCAGCAAACACCATGAATGGAATAATAGAACGTTTAGCTTGTGGTTTAATAACGAATATGAGCTCTGGTTTATTTTTCCATGCTGAATATTCTGGTGACAACACTTCCATATAAACTAGCCATGTGCATATATCCATCACCACTACAACTTCTCTCGGGATGTATATATGATGGATAATTTGATGAGATAATACTTAGCTTATACACCTAGTATACTAAAAATATCAAAAAATATGTGACAATCGACTTCAGAGCCGCTTCTGCAATCTAACCGGTAGCACAAAACTTGATGAAATAGCCTTTTCACAAATTTCTTCCATACTAAAAACATATCTATTCCGTAGCCTACGAAATTTGAGCCGCTTCTTGAGCCGCTTCCAGCACATCAACCGGCAAAACGAAAGATCAATGCCCTGCATCCATCGATAAAATTGTGGCCAAACACTCTATCGATTCCGTAAATTAGTGTCGCAAGCGGCTCAAAAACTGAAAGTTATAACCAAGTTCGGTGATAAAAAATATAGGAAGGCGGCTCAAAGAGTTGTTTCAAAATATGACTTATGTAATTATGTAATATGCGCCTGGTAAATATGTAGTTATGCGACAATAGTTATAACAACCAATAGTTATGCGTTGTTTGAATGATCTATTGTTTAAAAAGGGAGTTGTTCAAGCTTAATATTTTGTATATAGACCTCTGATATATTTTTTTCTGCCATTATTCAAACATCAAGCAAAAGGCAGTCGTTTATTTGATATATATATATATAGCTTTATACAGCATTTTATCAGGAGTAAAATCAAGAAATAGCCTTACAGACAATCAGGTTTGTCATTGATTTAGTTTTCTCATATTTTGTTAAGGCTGTTTACAATTCATGCGTTTTTTGCACGAATCGAACGACTCGATGGCAAATGTTGCAACAAGAACTTAGATCCATTGGGACAGTTCACGAGTACAAAATTTTCTCATTTTGCATGAAATTTGTTATTTCTGAAAAAATCGAGAATTTTTGTTGGTCTAAAAACAAGAATTCACTGTGGCTGTGCGCTTAAATTGAAATTTTTCATTATTTCTCGCTACTTGCAGCAACCAACAAAGAATGACGAAATGTCTCCATTAAACAACACATCTTTTTCGCTATTTAACCTGACCTTAACTGAAAGGATAGATAGATTATGGATGATTAACAAAATCTTTCAAATTTAAATAACATTACCTTTGGCGTTTAAAGGAAACAACTTCCTTATCCAAACTATACTTTTTCTTTATATAGTAAATGTTTCTCGATTGAAAATTGCGTAAATTAATGTTTACTCTAAACGGTTCCTCTAAGAAACAAGTCTACCATTTTTAAACAGATTCTTTATCTTGAATCGGGAACTTTACTTGATTGTAATTTCTCAAATCAAAGCTTTTTTAACCTTCAGATAATTTGATAATTTGGAAAGAATCATAAGAGTGAATATCTATCTAATTTCACTTTAATAATATTTGTTGCAGAAATCGAAAATCCCGATACCGGTTTCCTTATCTGGAAATTATTTCCCAATAGGTTTCAAATTTCATTTCCAGATAAGGAAATTCCTTCCAACAAGTGTGGAAAATATTGCTGTTTTGGTGCCTTACTCCAAAGGCGGATCTGGAGGGTATGTCGAAATTTGTGGAAGAGAATGTTAGCTGTTAAACCATAAAAGAAAAACGTGCAAGTAATCCCATTAGTGATACAGACTGAAAACTGAAATAAGGTTTATGTGTTCCTTCACAACTTACGATACAGGTACAGTCAAAACAGTTATCTAGACTTAGAGAGTGTAATGACTGAAGAACTTCAACTAGTAGAGCTCTGGGTATGACAATCCTCTGCTTCATCAGCACCACTCCGTCAATAATGTAGAGTTCATCTGGGAAACTGGAGGTGATAAACGTGATAAGGTCTTGAATCTGCTGATTGGTCGATCCCTCATGACTGACAATATCCCAGGTGATGGAAAGGAGGGTTTCCACAGCTACCGTGGCTAACTCTGTCTCCATCCAATTGTCCTTCTGGTCATCGTCGTTTATTTCAAGACTGGCTGCGATGTTTGAGATGATGTGTTCTGTCGCGTCATCCTCTACAGAGTCCACAGGGTTGCGGGATGTTGCATCTGAAAAGTGGTTATCTTTTCCTGGCATATGCTGGATAGTGAACCGCCATAGGAGGGTCCTTTGTTTCATCCGTAGTAGTCATGGGTTTGTAATCTCATCTAAGGTTGAATCACCAAACAGTTTGGCAGGCTGTGGTCATTCAGTAGGTTGTCGCAGCCTTGTGTAATGTAACGTGACTGCTCCAGTGACCACGCAATGGCTAATGCCTCTCCGTCAACTGGCGCATAGCGTGTCTCTTCAGGTCGGAGAAATCACGAACTTGCAAGGGTTTCCTGGGTGATGTCTCTGATGAATTTTTCCAATGGCTTTATTCCGGTAGCAGTTATGCGAAATCCTGCAAAGTTGACCTCCCTCTGGCAGAACTGGAATTTGTCCTGGTTGCGAAGCATGCCTGCATGACCAAGAAAGCGTCAAGAAGTCTATGGTGCGACACCAGTGTTCTTCAAGTTCATCACCCCACATGATAGTGTCATCCACGCACTTGGATTTGCGTTCCATATCTGCGATAATCTCATCAAACCTTCTTGTGTAGCCATCACCACTCACAAGGAGAACCTGGGGCCACCTTTTAGCGATAACGACCCCATGGAGTGATGAAGGTCGTGAGACACTTCACGACCTTCATCAGGCCGGATCGGCCCAGATCAGATCATTGCCCAGTGTCTCATTCAAAGTCTCCTCGGATGATGCGCTCGAGATAGTGGGCCTTGCTAGTTTCGGTGCTTTCTGTTTCGCTTCAGCTCTAGGGGCTGCTGCTCCTATATGAACGTTGTTGTGCACTGTCAGGAGGGCAGCTGTGACAGCTGGGTCAACATCACCTGTAGTGTAGGTACAACAATCAATTGGACAATTGACAGACGGCATCTTGCAAACAACACTGAACAAGTTTAGTCCTTCTTTTTGCACTTTTATATTAGTTTAAGAATGTTGTTTGTATCTAAACATATACAAAAAGAAATATTAACTAAAATATAATAAAGTATATAAAATATCTCTACACTGAGAAACAGACATAGAAGTTCAATTACGTTCAAAAAATAAAATTAACTAAATGGCTTTAGTGTGGTACAGACAAAGTAAATCATACATATATATCTAGAGCGAGAAAATATACACAGTGTAAAGTGAAGCTGTCACAGGTATCACTATATGACTACTATATTGGTAGTCTCTTGAATGAGATGAGGTTATGTGGATTGGCGTAGGTAGCTCATTGGTAATGATTTGGGGATCTGTTTGTTATCAAAATTCGGTTTTTATTATATTTTTAAATGGCTGTAAATAAGCATCTTTTTTGTTTCTGTAGACTGAATATGTTATTAGTCTCTTATAGCATTTGGGAGCGCCTCAGTAAAAACTAGAAGTATACGTCTCAAAAGACGAAATTGCTGGAGAACCTCTTCCATGTGTTCTACTGCTCTTTCAGAATCACTGAATTAAGGGATAGAATATCCTCAGTATTATATATAAAATTGAATCGAGCAATATACTCCAGTCAGTCTGTCATTTCTGAAAAAGTGTTTATCACAAGCATTCCATATCTAAATTGCACCAATAAATACTTTTTGACTAAGCAATCAATAATGTTAAAGCAAATCAAAGACCACTCAAATTAAGACAATAAACATACATTTTAGGTGTGCAACATCAACGTTTTTTCTCAATAGAATTTCTACAACAATGACATAAAAATAGTTTTTTAAAAATAGACAATAAGATATATAATAAGGATAAGTTTGTTTCTTTTTCATGAATTTAATTCTATTGATAACAAACTAACTAGCGGATGTTATATCAAATCTAAAATACGACCTCTCAGCTGTTCTGTCCTGGTTTAAAGCAAATCAGCTAGCCGCGAATCCGTCAAAATTCCAGATGTTAGTCTTAGGGGAGCCTAAGTACAATTTACCAGTTAGTCTATATGCTGATAATGTTTTAATTACCTCTGTTGAAACTGTTGAGCTTCTTGGTATTTCTATCGATAACAAACTAACTTTTTCTGGTCATATTTCCTCACTCTGTCATAAAGCTAGTTATAGAATCAAAACTCTCAACAGGATTAGATCTTTTCTCCAAGAGGACCAGTTAAAATTTTTATTTAACTCCTTTATTTTGTCTATATTTAATTATTCACCTATTATATGGATGTTTTGTGGCAGATCTTCATGCAGTAAACTTGACAGTATCCATAAACGCGCACTTAGAGCGGTTTATCAAGATTTCTCTAAAAGCTATGAAGAACTATTACAATTGTCTGGGTTTAAGCGTATACATGAGATCCATTTACGCTACCTTTTATGCGAGATATACAAAACCCTCCATGGGCTGAATCCCTCTTTTATGAAGACACTATTCATGGTCAAAAACATCTGTTACGGTCTGCGAAACTCAAATCTTCTCTCTCTTCCTCCATCAAGTTCAAGTCGCTTTGGCAATCAATCTTTTTTATTTAGAGGAAGTCTTTCGTGGAACGCCTTACCAGATAGTGTCAAGTCTAAACCTTCATTAGATGCTTTTAAACTCTCTCTTAAATCCATTAACTTAATCAAGCAATGCAATTGCAAACTTTGTAGGGTTTTGTGATAAATTTTAGCTTGACGAGTTGGTATTGATTAGTTCATTTTATATTTATCATGTATCTTGTAAACTACGTAAAACCAACATTAAATAAATTGGGAAATTCAAAGAAAAAAAATTTAATGTTTCTTATTTTTGGCTTTTGTTCCAAAACATAAACAAAAGACTTGATACCAAAGTGGTACCAGTGAAATCAGTGTACTTTGATACCTATTCTAATGAAATCAGCATGTTTTCAGTAGACGTCTACTGATACTAAATTTCAATTCAAAATAAAATATGTGTATTTAATGTTAAATCTGTTATAGGTAATCCTTAATAACCACAAATTCAATAATCAATATGGGGAATTCTGTAATTTTTTAAACACAATTTATACACAGCTCAAAACCAATCGGTTAATTGCAGATAAGATTTGCGAGAATTTTAAAATCGGCTATTCATGAAATTTATTCCGAAAAATAAATCTCACCAAAAAATGGCAGAAAAATTGTTCTGGCAGTTTCTTTAGAAACAAAACGAAGAAAGTAGTGGAAAATGCTTTTTTAACTTAAAATATAACAAAATTGATTTCCTTAGATTCCTTTGCTGTTTTCAGGACTTTGATTCGTCAAAAATAACTTCCAAAAAATCTTTAAAAAATCCGCGAAAATTTCTTATTGTACACAAATTACTTCCCTTAAGGTATATCATTAAAGCAATTGTTCATTCAATTGCTACGGATTCAATTAAAAACATTGAAAACCATACCATGATTAGTAGATAAAACAATGAACAATAATTTCTACAAATGAAAAATATCTGCATTTCACAAGTGTTAACATATACGTAGTATGGAAATATAATGATAATTGATAAACAAACTATTGAAAATGAAAATTGCCACTAGAATACAAATTGATAAAATTGTTTTTTGGTGCTTGTTCTGCAAAGTTTTTAATTTTTCTTTAGTGGTTTTGTTCCAATAATGGATCAAGAAGAATCTGTTCTAAGAGATGACCAAGGTAAATATGTTTTGAATATTTATATGATTATTTATATGATTTGCAATATATCTGCATATGACATATTTATAAACCGAAGGTAAATGAAATGAAATTTATTCTATTCTCTTTCTAGCTCTCTGTATTGCATATTTAGTCGACAAAAGACTATCTGGTGAAAACCAATTTAAACAGAAATCATTTTGTACAGATATATTGAGTGGGGATAATGGTAAAGTTGAAGAACTGTTTCAACGATATAGCAGACCCATGGACAGACCCATTTTAGAATGTATCGCTTACATGTTATCCCATAGTTTCTCACATTGTGATTCTGAAACCTTTTTACGATCCGTCAATGACACACTGAGAAAAACTGGATTGCAGTCTCATATCATTACACCGGATCAAATTCGTGGTCTACCAGTTCTTGAAGGTATATTCATCTTAAATGTTACATTTATATCTACTTAACATTTAACAACAATTTTGATAGTGAGCCTTCATCAATTAAAACAATGTCCATGTGGAAGTTTGTTAATTCATTCATTTTCGTAAAAAACTTTAACGTCACCAAAAAGATAAAAAACTAAATGCATGGTCAAACTGTTGAAAAAGTTGATGCATGTTTTTACCTTCAAAAAAAGCCTTTCACCAATAGAAATCATATCTAAAAAAAGTTCTAAAAAAAACTTCGGTCGCATGTCATTACGGCTGATCAAATTCGTAATCTACCAGTTCCACAAGGTATAAAAGTTTTTTAATCATCTATTTTTTTTTGTAGCATGTAGATGTGTTTCTGGAAGGCCCTGATTCCTTCTAATTTTTAAACATGAAATTTTTAAAAATGATTTTGTATATTAGTAACTCGGCATTTTGAGTCCTTGGGCTTTCATCCATATCAATTGGTTCATCGGTTGGTTAAGTGATTAGTTGTATGGTTGTCTCATAATATATATCTTCTTGCTTTAAAGGGCTGCGTAATTTCATCCCATTTTTGATTTGTTTTTGATTCATAACGTTCAGTGTAAAGTTTCAGTCTTAATTTTGTCATCAAATTTATTAATTTCTTCTTGTAAATTTACGCAATTTAGTTCAGATATAAAGAAAACTGGATGCCCTTATAGGCAAAAGAATTTCTGCATCATTAGCTGATCATTTTTCATATTTTTATAGAATAAAAATCAAGATTTTCACTGAAATGTTATTTTAAAACGATTAAAAAAATATTGACAGATATGAAAACTGGTTGGAAGAGCAAAATAGGTGTTTCGCCATGTTTGCCCTTTTCTTTCACGACAATGACTATGTAGAGGAGGGGCCATAATTGATCAAATTCGTATAATTAACAATTCTGCATTTCATGCTAGGTTTGGACAGTGAAAAAAAACTAAGAGAAAAAACTAGGCTAGGAGCACATTGGTCACCAGGGACGATATAAACATTAAACAACACAAGACAAGGTAACAGGACATTACTGGACAAGAGAACAGATAAATCATGTGTATTTATTATGAAAAAAAAAATATATTGAGGTGTAGAACAGCTGTGGGGATTGTATTATGTATTCATGCTTGACTCGAATAACCTTTGGGTGATTATCAGTTCTAATAAGCGTTCCTTCTTGTTCAAAGTAGGGTACTTAATTGGACATGGGCGCTCAAAATTTTAATTCTTACCCTGGAGTGCTTATTCCGTCATTAACGGTAACCTGATATTATCAAACGGCATGTTTTTTTGAAAATTTGAAATCAGGCTTTAGGATATGCTAGTTCGAAAACCAAATTAAAAACTTGTCCGTAAAAGTTTGAATGGTTTTTTATTTGTATAACTAAAGGTGCATTTACATGAGGTAAGATTCATGTGCAATTTACAGCTTATTGAAGGTAAAGATTCTGGAGGAAGCTCTGTTTACATAATAAAAATCGACATCTTTTACCACACAAAGAACTCATAAATCTCTAGTAACCTCAATCCCAGGGCTTCTCTTTATAACACATTAGACATTTCCGGAAAGATATAGATACCTCTGGCTTGGTGAGCTGTTTAAAATCCCTTCAAAATGAGGGATTTTTAGAAATGGTTTAATCTATACTCTCATTTCTCCCTTTCTTGAAACTAATCAACACACATTTTCAATGTTTGTTATTATAACAGCAAATGAGATATGTTTTTTGTCCCATATAAGAAATTAAACCGTGAACATCATCCATGGAAGCTGAAAAATAACATTGTCACTAAATCAAAACATTACATGAAATGTCAACGCAAATGAATGTCGTTTTAAGAAATTTCAAATTTGTAAACATTGGTTCTTCATGCTCCTCATCCGCAAAGTGTTATTTTGCAATTATGCCCTGGCCAAGAAAATTTCTGATAGAAAGGCATAAATAGACAAACAGAAAATGTCACCACACAAAATTGATTATGTCGGTGAGATTTACTACAGTTTACTTTTTTGTACTTTTTAGTGGATGAAACCAATTTCCAGAATAGAGATGATACTTTCAAGAAAATTTTCAGCACAATTTCATCTCGAGTCCCTGAGTTAGAAAGGATTATTGCACATTTTTTGTTGGAATACAACGAAATACAAACAATTAAAATAAATTACAGCCAGGACGTGAGGGAGAGGTTGTTCCAAGTGCTTAACAAGTGGTACGAAGGAAATGAACCAGAGAAAATTACATGGAGTTATCTGAAGACTTTATTAATTTATTTAAAAGAAACAAATCTAGTTCATGATATAGATAAAGGTATGGTTGTAAAGTTGTCCTAAAGAAATTTTAGTCTGTTCTTTCTTTATCATTATTATTAAAATTATTATTTAATATTTTTAAATTTTTTTACATAGATTTATTTGGTTTGAATCCTATCAGGTATGATTTTTTCCTTTTTCTTTTCTCAGACTACAAGTAAATTTGATTCGAACTATTATCCACACACAATCACAAAAATCAATTATCCACGCACACCAGTTAACATAACATATTACAAAAACGTGACACACGACAAAACTTATTAACCATTCACTTATAAATGCACCACACTCCCACACATACGATGCAATTCTGGTCTGAACACATACTATTAGATAGAAACCTTATTATACATACTACACCAAAACTTCATTAACCACTTTCTCTCCTAAGTATATTCACTGCTTATGCTGCAACCTTATTCACTAAATCAGACTTCAAGTAAATTTGTATTCTCATCATATTATGATGTTGGATTAATTATTCTCTTTGCAACCATAGTAAAGCAGCTTGTAGCGAGAGTCACTTGAAAGAGTCACTTGAAACAGGTAAGATGATATTTTTTAATATATTCCATTTTGATTTTCGGGATTAAATTTTCAACTTGAACAGTATTTAACGAGAAACATTTTAGGTAGACTTACTCAAAAGAATATTCATGAAGAATAATGCTATTTTTAGGACACACCTGTTATTCTTGCATTACAGCCCTGGGGAAACTTTATGTGTCAGCAAAGGAATAAATTTTTACATGAAAGCATAAAAGATTTTTGTATGGAGTATTATCTGGTACATAAAGTCATGTTTTCAATGTGATTTTGTTTAAATCTCACATTAGATAAACAAAAGATTTTTAGCTTCTAAAGATGGCCACTCTTTGCAGAAGCTAATTATTTTCAATGGAAAATTAAAGTTTCTTTTGGGCTGTACTGCATTCTTTCGTGTATTAAATGGAATAATAATAAAAAGATTTTTGTTGAAATTCTAATGAATTTGTGACTTGAAGAATATTATACTGTAAAGTTTAAATAATCAGTAAGGATACCAAGGGATACCAACAGAGGAATTATTTTGGAGATATGCAAGCGGAGATGGACAGGTGTAATAATTTTTTTCACTCAAAATTATTAGCCAATCAGTTTAGAGAATTTATAGAAATTGCTGACTTTTTTTAACCTCCCTCTCCTCGAATGGAAATGCGGAAATAGTACATGACACATATTTTCACTCGTATATCCTGTGTGTTCGCACAAAATTGTTGAATCCGCGAAAAGCCCTTTGATCACTTCTTTCATAGAGCCATTTCTTCCTCTGCTAATGAATTTGGATGTTCAATTCAGGACTAATGTTGCACATTCTGCCACAATTAACGTGTTTTCCATCATCTTTAGTCAACCTTGGTTTATCTTTTAATTAAAAGTCCTTTTGTGTATTTTTCAAAGGAATAATTAAAGAATAATAATTTTATTTAGAAAATGATAGTTATAGTCAACCAAAAATTTCATTTTTTAATCCCTTCCCTGGCAATGATCTTTGAAAAGTGATGCAAGGATTAACTTAAGTATGAGATCATACTGGAAGCAACTCCACAATACTAGTTTTAATGGCATCTGAGAATCATTTTGTTTGATCGAAACTTGTAGCGGTTATTCAAGTTATAAATTTATGCTAAACTGCTAAACTCCGTCTTTTTTCGAAACATTAGTGTTTTTAGTTGATTTTACATAGAGCTTTTAACTTTCAAACTAAAAAAAAATGATATATTTTAAATATTTTTATATATTCGTACTCTGGAAAGATTGAAATTTTTAGCATGACTCTCAATAACATTTGAGAATGTAGACGACAGTAGGCCACTAAGCTAGCTATGGTCTGTAAAATAGTGCTCCGGCCGGAATGACATCACATTTAACGAATAAAAGAAGAAAACGAAAAATTGGTTTCTAGTTTTGATTTATATTTGTGAAAAATATACAATCTGTAAAGACTAATTGCTGCAATGATGAATCACAGAAGGATGAAATTTGCTGTGTTCAAAGTTAGCGTTAATTCGTGCAAAGCACTTAGTCGTTAAACATTGCCTGGGCTGGAAACATATTGTGTGCTTAGCCCCGAGTGTCGATAAATGTGCCACAAAATATAGCGCCAAGAGAAAACCCAGATAAGAAAGAGGCAATAAGAAATAAGTACCTTAGATTTAAATTATGATTTGTTTAAATGCGTTATAAGAAGGACACTCGACGCTATTCAGATGTGTCTTGATATTCACGTTCTTCGTATACTTAGCAGGTTCCTTAGACTAATACAAACATTTGAGCCTCAGGACGGGTTCTTTCATCATCATCATCATCATCATCATCATCATCAGGTCGATTTTTCTTGGATTTGCTGGACGCATTCTTTCCATCTCTGTCTATCGTCCATCACCCCAGGGTTGCTTAGTAACAAATACAAACAGTTGAGCCTTAGGACAGTAAAGCAACGTATTGTTTTTTTGTATTTTTGAAAATCACTTCGAAAAATGGGGTTCCGAATCATATAAATAATATAATGTATAGCAAAAGCTTGAACATTCTTATCGAAATGAATGAGGAATGAGAAATAATTATGGTTTAACAAGTTAAATTTTGAATATACAAAATTATGCACTCTTTTTAGTTGTCTGTTCAAGAGAATCCTTCAGCCTGCTAAAAAATGTTCTTTTATCAATATTTTCTCACTTCACTTTAATAATGTCATGTTTTCCATTTTTGTTGTTTTAGTATCAGAAAGACAAGAACAAACAGGTGTTGTGAGAACAAACCCTGGAGTCCTAACCCACACTGCTTTTAGAGATATCTATGAAAAGTTGGATTTCTCTGAAATAGAAATGCCAGACAAAATAGATATTGTTGTCAGTGGTAAATTGTGTACCACACCAATGCGTTTTGATGACTATACCACTAAATGCAGACAGTTTTTCTCAGATTACTTTAAGATTGAGTTTCATGAAGATATGTTCAGGGACAATATAAGGTTTCCACCAGCATATATGTGTAAAAGTAAAATATATGATGTTGCTGCAAAGTTTGAATTACCTAATACAGTTTTGATAACTGATTATAATCTTGTTGAACATTGCAAGATGCTTAGATTAGATCTAAATGACATTTATGATAAGCTGCACATCGATGCTTCATCCATTGGGAATGGAGAACGGCAATTTCTTCTGTTCGATTATATGAAGCAATGCATCTATATCGTACATTACAGTGAAGCTGATAGTGAAAAAGGAGCCCTGAAGGACTTAAAGTCTGGTGATAACTATTGTCGATTCTTTTCCTTTGTATTCAGTAATGTTCTTGGAAAGGACCAATCATATGTCAATGTAGTAGCTGCACCACATATCACAAGTGACTGTGAAAATGTTTTGATTTTAAATAAACACCACCTTGACGAAATGGACCTCCAAGATAAACTTTATAATTTGCACTCTTATATTGAAGACATCAATGAAGATTCAACGCAGCAAAGTCATCAAAATGCAGTACTTGCAGTCAGTTATATTTTCAGTTTCCTTGCTACTAGAAACATTGGACCAGAATCTTTATTTGCTACTGTGACTGAAAAGATTTTATCAAGGTGGTTAACCAAAGAGCAGTTAAAAGTAGTGTTCAGTGAGAAGCTATGGAGAATAGTCATTGGTGGGTATGGAAGTGGGAAATCTGTAGTCACAAGGTTTCTTCTTGAACATTTAGTCAAGCATGCAGCAGAACCTGTAGATATATACTTCACCTTATTTGACAATGATAGTTTGTTCCTGAAAAGTTTGGATAAATTTATCAAGAAAATTAGGGACAATTGCAATGTTAGTGAAGCGAATGTGATTATTGGAAATTGTGAAGAAATCGAAAATTGCTTATCAAAAGAACTTGAAAAAATTTGTGTTAGCCCAAGAAAAGATATCCCTTTCACTGTATCTAATATGCTACTGGCAATGATAGAGAAAGCCAAATCTTCCAAAAGGGGGTTTCATTTGATCATTGATGAACTGGATGGTGAAGTTATCAATGCAGTAGAAGCACTTGCAATCAAAGACATATTCAAACACAATGATGTACTGGTGAATTCACATGTATTATTTTCAATTCGTTCGATGGAGAAAAAAAGAGCAAATGTAATCAACGAACAACGAATGGAACACGATTCTTTCCGATGTTATAACAACTGTGGAATGGAAGTCATGCCATTATCATTATCAATACGTGTCACAAAGCAAGTTTCAAAAATCATTCAAATATCTAAGGAAGGAATATCTCGTCCAACCAGAATATTGCAACCACCAATGGAAATAAAAAAAGAAAATCCGAAAAAAGAAAATGAAGTCAACAAAACTGTCAAATCATCTGAATCGAAACCTATTTACCCCCAGACAAGCAACAAGACAGTGTCATCTCAGTTTTCAGCCACTAGAAGTTTGTCAACAGCAACCAGTAAACTGCATGTTCATCATACTAACCCAGACGAAATTGACTCGGTTGCTCTGGAACATGATCAAAAGTTTGACGGCTCTAATGCAGCCATTGAGACTAACTTCATATTTCACCAATGTATTGATTCTGCACACCATTTATCTGGACGCCAACCTGTTCTTGCATTCTTACATCAGTATGAAGATGTACCTGCAACAGATATTACAGTATTACTGTCCATAGCATTGCATCGTCACTGTTACAATATCACAAGAAAAAATGAAAAGCGAATGATCATATGTAATGAAGAAAATGAGTACAAGATGTGTATATCAGCACTGACAGCTTTGAATAGAAAATACCTGCTCTACAGACCTGGTGCATATGACAATCAATCCTGTGATGAAAATTCATTGGAAACAAGGACAGTTATCACGGATTATGCAGGATGCAGAGGAATGGAATGCTCACAAGTTGTTGTTCTCATAAATCCAAAAGAACATTTCAAGAGGCAGTTTTTTATTGAGATGATTTCACGATGCACCGATCATCTAGTGCTGATTGTTCCCTATCCTTACGAAGAAAATGAACATGGTTCAATTGAAAGGGAATCTATGGCTACTATTTTAGAGAAGTTATGTCATCATAATAAATCTAACGACAATTTGATGGAGATTTTTTCATATGCTCTATCTGGACATCCAGAAAATCAGTTTCCTCATGCTGTTTCCTCTTACTGCTGTCAATCAAAGATCACTACCATCAAAATCAACACAAAAAGTCCACAACACACAAGATATTGCCAAAACGTGATGTCCAATGAGCTACCAAACATCACAAAGTCAAATAAAAATCCTTCATTAAGGTATCTAATCTTTCTATTGATTCAGCAGCATGGTTAAATTTACTAAAGGAAAATCTAAGATTTGTTATTTTTCATGCTGATTTAAATACGCGAACATTTTTACTCGGATTTACCGCGGTAATGTTGCGGAAAACATCAAGATCCATGAACGTTCCAAAATATGATTCGTTTAACATTCAAGATATTTAACTATTCAGTGTGGAATTTTGTTACTTTTGATCAAGTACTTCTTTTTAGCTACCATCATCAAATCGATTGATTTTGGATTCGGTATCTGTTGTTTTTTAGTTTTATGCAGCCTGATCCTGTTAAGGATCTCCATGTGGAAATACTATCAGACAAATTAATAGAACTTTCCTGGGTTCATCCAGAAAATTCGTTTCAAGTGGCAAAAATGAAATTATCGATAAATAAAACACCAACTAGCAAAGAATACGAAATTATACATCCACGTTTCCATGGTAATAAACTCCAGTTGCCTGTCGAAAAGAACCTCTCGTACAAATTTAAAATACACGCTATCAGTAAATATGGAGGACTGTTATCTCTACCAACTGAGATCGATTTCTCTTCGAGTAACATCGGAAGGTAACTTAAATTCTTATTATTTTACAGTTTTGAGGGTGGTTCTTAGAAAAATGCTAATGTTTGAATATTTTCTTTTCTAGCCACTCATCCACCCATCCAACCTCGTCTACTGCACCTCCACCTGTATCTCCTCGTCTACCTGAAAAGGAATACACCTCGTCGAGTAACATCGGAAGGTAACTTAAATTCTTATTATTTTACAGTTTTGAGGGTGGTTCTTAGAAAAATGCTACCAAACATCACAAAGTCAAATAAAAATCCTTCATTAAGGTATCTAATCTTTCTATTGATTCAGCAGCATGGTTAAATTTACTAAAGGAAAATCTAAGATTTGTTATTTTTCATGCTGATTTAAATACGCGAACATTTTTACTCGGATTTACCGCGGTAATGTTGCGGAAAACATCAAGATCCATGAACGTTCCAAAATATGATTCGTTTAACATTCAAGATATTTAACTATTCAGTGTGGAATTTTGTTACTTTTGATCAAGTACTTCTTTTTAGCTACCATCATCAAATCGATTGATTTTGGATTCGGTATCTGTTGTTTTTTAGTTTTATGCAGCCTGATCCTGTTAAGGATCTCCATGTGGAAATACTATCAGACAAATTAATAGAACTTTCCTGGGTTCATTCAGAGAATTCGTTTCAAGTGGCAAAAATGAAATTATCGATAAATAAAACACCAACTAGCAAAGAATACGAAATTATACATCCACGTTTCCATGGTAATAAACTCCAGTTGCCTGTCGAAAAGAACCTCTCGTACAAATTTAAAATACACGCTATCAGTAAATATGGAGGACTGTTATCTCTACCAACTGAGATCAATTTCTCATCGAGTAACAGCGGAAGGTAACTTAAATTCTTATTATTTTACAGTTTTGAGGGTGGTTCTTAGAAAAATGCTAATGTTTGAATATTTTCTTTTCTAGCCACTCATCCACCCATCCAACCTCGTCTACTGCACCTCCATCTGTATCTCCTCGTCTACCTGAAAAGGAATACACCTCGTCGAGTAGCATCGGAAGGTAACTTAAATTCTTATTATTTTACCGTTTTGAGGGTGGTTCTTAGAAAAATGCTAATGTTTGAATATTTTCTTTTTTAGCCATGCATCCACCCATCCAACCTCGTCTACTGCACCTCCACCTGTATCTCCTCGTCTACCTGAAAAGGAATACACCTCGTCGAGTAGCATCGGAAGGTAACTTAAATTCTTATTATTTTACAGTTTTGAGGGTGGTTCTTAGAAAAATGCTAATGTTTGATATTTTCTTTTTTAGCCACTCATCCACCCATTCAACCTCGTCTACTGCACCTCCACCTGGACCTCCTCATCAACCTGCTACAAAATACACCTTCAAAGGTATAACTGTCATCATGATCTTTATTATTTGGTTTCCATGCTTCCAATCTCGCATTCTTTTATATCTTGTTATATCTCGACCTGTTTTATAGTTATCGCGATAACTGCATTAAAGAATACATTTGATTTTTAAAAAACAACCATATACCTTGCAGTATATAGTTATTACTATTCTTATTCTTTTTGTCTTTTTTTTGACATTTCTCCTATTTCTTTTATTGTCTTTAAAAATACCTAAATCCAAGAAAAACCGAAACAAACGACTAATCATGGGCCATAGGCCATATTCAATGTTTAATAAGAAATTAATAAGAAATATGGAGTAGTTTTGGCTCAACCTCGTCCCCCAGGGCTTCTTGCCTTTTCGATATACTGGACGGGGCCGTTGATGGTTTCGGCTTATAAGGGAGACTGTGATCTGAAAATAAGGTAAACAGACCATTTTTTGAACTTTCTTTGGATTTTTTTTTTACATGAATGCCCTACTTCATACAGTTTACATCTACCGGTTTCAGTACCCGCCGTTTTCACTTTTTCTATAGCTTTGAGCAAACATATTTTGGTTTATTTATTTGCATGACACCTGGTCATTGTTGATTTCGCAAATTGTACGAGTGTATATTTCGCCTCGGCATCATCTGTTGTTTAAAAACGCTATTTCACTATTATAGAGGGAAGAAAAGACTTTTTAACCTTCATTAAAGTTCTATGGACTTTTTTAAAATGTCTACAAATCGACGAAAGTTGAAAAACTAAAGCTTTTATGGTATACTTGCAAACAGGAAAACCTTTTGTGGAATATTTCCTGAATATCCCTTTTCCTTAGCCATGGCTATACTCTAAATTTCATACGTTTTCAAGACTTTTTTTGTATCATCGTCAAGATTATTAGCAATTTCTTCATTTTCAGAATTCATATTTTGGTTCTTTGGTTCTCTCTTTTTCTGACAAAACATTCAAAAAATCTTTTTTACTTTTTATTATGGCACGCGTTCTTATAAAAAAATCGTAAAAAAAATCAGGCAGAGTATCTCGAAAAATCTTGTTTTTTATATGTCAAACGAGTAAATAAAATCGGATCTATAAAATTGGATAAGAGTATGTCTCGCTTAATAGTATGTTAATCTTACAAGATGCGATCATTAAACTTTTTGGTTGAAAGTCTCTCTTTTTTGGTTGAAAGAACGAGGCATTACATAATCATAACCTTGTTTAACCCAGACAGAAATAAGGTTTTCACCGCAGACTAGTGATGATATCGCGTCTTGTTACATTAACCTATAGTAAGGTCAAACACATACGATACGATTTTTGTCGTATGTGACATTTCGTGTCGTGTATACATATAAACCGTACAAAATGTGTCGCATGGCGTCGTTTGCGACAGAAAATGTTGAACATGTTAAACATTCATACGAATTAAACATTTTTATTTTTATTCATTTTGAAAATCGACTCCTTGAAACTACAAAACTTTTTCTTATAAAATTCTCAAATGACGAAAAAAAACACACTTTTGTATGAAAGTTGTTCTAGAATAAGATTTAAAATCAAAAATTGCTTAAAGGGAGATTCATCACGTGTGCTATGCTTAGAACAACTTTGTGACCCATGTGAAGCTTTAAGCTTGAAAAAAAAAGCTGCCATTAAAAAAATCATTCAAAACATTTCAATTAACCGAAAACATTTTGTAATAAATCCAAATTATATTATACAAATATGGATTTTTTTTGAAGAAATCGTGTCTCAAGTGTGCAACAAGAAGTCGTACGACAAAAATATTATCGTGTATATTGACTTTAACCGATAGATCCTAAACATTACTGTTGAACATAAAAATCATTTGAAAAAAAAAATCAGAAACTTTGAGATACGGCATTGCCACATTCTCTGCACGTCTTTCGAGTTTTTTGTCATGTGGTTTGATCCACGTATATTTTCGAACACGTTCATTCTGGCTGTGTATCTTTCGAATAAAATAAACCAATAGTTTTTGTGAAAGTTCTTTTTATTCCCGCCAAACAGAATTCTTTTTCTTTTACTTCGCGACGTTTGAAGAGTGAGGAGCTCTGTGTTGTTGATTTTTAAATTGTGGGAATATCGGTGAATATTTATCTACAAAACAGGAAGAAAAGTTTATATTTTGCGAATATTCAGAAGCAGGTAAAATCAATTTTGATTTTGAAAATTTTGAAAACATAAACATTCTTGTGGAAAAGTCGATTCGACTGATGATATAATATATCGGTTTATACTTGTTAATACTTAATATCTTCGTATCATCAACACAATTATCGTGTTTGGAAAAGTTCGGATCTTTGCTCAACATAAAGATTAATTTCGCTTGGAAGTTAGATTATCATCTGTTAGAGCGTGAAAAACTGTGATGTTTTATTCAACATTTTTATAATTTCTTATATAAGTTGCTGATTTGACTACAGACTAACGATAGGATAGCAATCTATTAATTTATTGATGACTACAAAGCTTCGTAGTCGAAGCAATTTCGGAAAGATTTTCTGAACCTTTGTTAAAAATGAAAATTTTATTTTGTTTGAAAATTTTGTCATCATCTGTTAGAGCGTGAAAAGCTGATTAAAATGATATATAGAATCATATGTCTGCGATGAACAGTTAAAAAGATACACGTCATTAAGTTGTAGTGCTATGACGTCATAGGTGGTGGGTCCGCCGATCCACGGCGTTACACAACCTCCCACTTCAGTTGCGTCACCTACGTACCGGCAGGTTAATGTGCACATCAGAAAACGTCAGTTAATTTGATTGGTTTAGAAGATAATTATCCAAAAATAAGCAAATCTCTATTTAATATTTTAATATTATTTTATTTCTAGTTTTTATTACTATTTCTTATAATTATTAATTATTAGTTGTTTAGAATTTCTTCACTTTTAAAATGTATTCTTATTTCGATTATTCTTCATTTATTTTATCATTTATTTTTCATTTATTTTAGATCTTCATGATCTTATCATCGATAATAAAGTGTCTGCATTACGAAATCTCATCATATCCGACCCCTCCATCATCAAGATGAGGGGTGGTAATAATAGTACACTTTTGATGGAGGCTTCCTTATACGATAACCCTTCGATGGTTCAGATGTTACTCTATAGTGGTGCGGAGACAGGAGAGAAGAACAGTTATGGTTGGACCGCTATTCATTTCTGTGCAGCTTTTAATGCGTACATTTGCGTGAAAATTCTCCTGGCTCATGCACCACTTGACGTCATCAACAGTCGAAATGATAAAAACTATACAGCTCTTCATTATGCGTCAGAGGAAGGTAATATCGAAATAGTGAAAGAACTTTTAAATTATCAGATCGATACTCGTGTGAGAGATAAAGCAGGAAAGACTGCATATGATGTTGCGTGTCAGTATTTTGGTAATGATGAAATGAAAAGAAGAATACGGGAAGTTATTCTTCAACACGAAAAGTAAGAAAATATTTCATTCTAATATTTTTATAAGAAAAAATTGGATGTGAAAAAATATTTTGATGGATAAAATGTGAACTCTTCGTATAGTTACCATGACAACAGAATAATGAAAGATTTCTCTTCTTTCTAGGAAGCATCCAGTATATATCGTATAGATTTATTTACCAAATTATTTTTGCAGTTTCATCAAATTAGTTCGTAGACCCCCCGCAGAGTCGCTATATTCTGTTTGAAATTATGTTTTTTGAGTTCATGAAATAAAAATGTTTCAGCAAGTCAATCATGTTTGTTTTGGAAATATGGAAGAAATAGTGTTAAGATTATTGTACATTCTTTCTTCTCGTCGTAGCTAGAGAGGCTTTTCTTCAGGAATGCCTCCAACATTTTTAGTGGCTAGAACTTTCAATCTTCTTATACTAATACTAAATCTTGCTTTTTTCTTACCTAACTTTGAAAGAAAGAACTTTAGGAAAAATATCTCGGGAAGTTCGTCAATGGATGTTTATGTTTATGTAAAAACAATTTATGGAGAAAAACTGTAAAATGTTTTTACACGCTACACTAGTATTGTAATATTTTCACAGCAATATACTCGATGATATACCCAAGGGAATAAATGCTTCTCACAAGGGTCTTATATTATGTAACAAGTACATGAAGGGCTGGTTTATATGGAGAAATTTCATCCCGGTCAAATAATTGTGATAACAGACCCGGGCTGAAGATCATCCTATCGCTACAATGCTTTTCCGGGATATGATTTTTAGCCTGGTCGAATTTAACCAAAAACTATACAGAGACTGGCGATCTCTTCTTTCGACATCAAAAATACAGGAAATCTCTTGATATTTAAACAAAACAAAACAAAATAAAAAACGATGGGAGTCTGACGGATGTCCATATTATGCAAAACGTACCTTGAATGTGTTTGATTTTTAAATGATTAAGACAATATACTTATGCGAAAATGTAGAACTCCTTATTTCTCTGTCTGTATCATCATCAACTTTATTTATAACGTTTGAAATCACCGTTTTTATTGTCAGCGAAACATACTAACATATTTTTTAACATATTTTTGGGAGCGGCATTGTATATATTATGTTTTGTCAACTTTGTTAAAGAAAGAAAAACTTGTACAACTTTTAGCACAATCGTTAGCATCACCTCGCACGCACATCGTCAACACCTCGATAATGAAGTCCGTTTTCCCAATGGAAGATTGCGAAAATATCCCCAAAACAAAAGATAGATAATCCCTCTCAATTGTAATGACCTTCCTCCTATTTCCATACTAACCATCAAAAGTTTTCGAAAGGCTAATTATTACCCAGCTTAATATACTTATATAATATACTTAATGCTATGGAGAAAGAAGAGGTGACATTAGCTGTAATGACGGATTACAGCGAAGCATTTGATACTGTCAACTATTCGACACTCGTAGTATATCGTATTGATTTATTTACCAAATTATTTCAGAGTCGCTAAATTTGAATTTGTGTTTTTGAGTTCATGAAATAAATAGTTTTTCAATTTTATGGTTTTATCATGTAACTCATGTTTGTTTTGGAAATATGGAAGAAATATTGTTGAGGCCGACCACCACAGCAATTTTCCGGGCGTGCAGCTCTGTACATTTCAGTCTTCCATTTGCTGGTAACTGTGTGACAATGTTCGCAAAATAAACGCTGTAATGAACCAATTAAAATCTCCAATTCTATTAGCACATGCTGTACATTATTTTCTTTGGTTTTTGAACAGAAAAGAAGTAGATTGTATATCATTCCATATTTATGTTGAGATAAACAAAGTTCAAAAATTTGAACGAATTATTTATGTGGCAATAAGAACATGTTTTTCTCCGTCATAAACTAATAAAAATTATGATCGTTGAATATCGGGTTAAGACATGCAATAGAAATCCGTGACGTACAGGCCAAGTTGAAATTCGAAGTCATTCGTCACATTAAACGGCTGTTTTCCCGAAGCCCTGGTTTTCTGAATCTGTTTCATTCAAGAACTGGTGATTAAAAATTGTCGCTTCTGAGAGAAGAGTTTCATTTAATTAGTATTTTGTTTTGTATAGGATCGTATGCCAACGAAAGAAATATATATAAAGTTCGTAAATTTCTTGATGATTAAAAAGCTTCTAAGACAAAACCCGTGCGCTTATACAGGCAAGCAAAGGAAACTGGTTGGACTCACTCGATACATGATGGTATGTTTGCTCGAGCATTTTTAGATAGATATCAAATAATCATTCGAAACAATTGAATGACAGTGTATCTACTCTCGATATAACCAACCAACCTCTCTTCCTTAACAAACACGCTTAAAATCTCTCGATTGAGCGAACGCGCGATATAACGAACTGTTATGTGTCCATAGTTCATTATATATAGAGAGTTCATTGAACCTTCGAAAAGCAGCTTCCTTCGTGTAAAGCCGGATCTCCACTAGACCATTTTAGGTGCTCTGGAAATCAAAAGTTAGAAATTCGTGTAATTCTATTGGGTTAAAATTTGACAATCGTCCTTCACACCTCGAAAAGTTGAAATCATTTCCACTTTTCGTCAAGCGAATATTTTCACTGCCACATTCACTTTTCTTCTTCTGCGCATGTGTTGTGGCGAAAATTTATAACGATCGTCGTAAAAATTGTCTATTGTAGTTCCGGCTTAAAACAGGCGAATGTTTAAATTGAGATAACTTCAAATTTCAACGAGATCATAATGTCACAGATGAAATAAAAATGTTTCAGCAAGTCAGCTATCACGTCATCAGCTAACGGGAAAGAGGTTTACAAAACTAAAGCTTTATTTTTTCAGGACACCGCTGTTCTGTTTTCAATTCCATTCCTCTAATTTTTGATGATAGTAGTTTTCTTTGCAAAAAATCCGATTGATGAAGGAAAAGTGAAATAGAATCGAAGCTGTGATGTAAGTAAGGAAACTTAAGACCTTACGCAAACGGGAGGACGGCGAAGTGAGTGAAACAAAGGATTCGGTTTTTCTTGTAGATTATATTGTTTTATCAGACATCGTGAAAAGTTATGTTTTGAAGTCGTACGGAAAGGGTCCGCACCACAGGGTGGGCCAATTATACGAATTTCCAAAAAATTACTAGAGGCAGCCGACTGACTTATAGTTAAAATGAGCGGCCGTCCAAGTTGTACCAATGCGCTGAAGTCAACTCAAAAGTTTCCAAATCAGCCACGGTTCATAGTTATGTTATGAGTTGTGAATTGAATTGAAACATTTATTTTACGTTGGTTTCTCCTTTTCTTTATCCTCCTAGCACCAACTAAATCAGTTAATTATAATATTGATTTATTAAAAGATCTTTTAATTCAAGCTAAGTTTACTACAGGTACCCTATTCACAAAAATAGTAACCATAGTAACAAACGATGTTGATCAGATAGTAAGTAAAATGGTTTCATCATCTTCTGTAACAAATTGGAAGGTTCGACTGCCACATTAACAGCTCAAATGTTACGTCACCATCCACAGATGAGCTTATTAAATGTGGTGGGGCAGTGGTTGGCTTCTCCCCGAGAATGCAATAAAGTTCCTCTAATAAAAGTATGGAGGTTTCTTATGAGGTGCTGTACCTGTGCTATTTTTCTTTGCATCTTTATACAGTGGTCTCTCTCTGTGTCTAGAACACCCTCTATCTCGAACTTCTCCCATCTCGAATAATTTTCTCGATTCCTTGGACATTTCCGTAGCCCTCAAGCTGTTCTCTATCCCGAACTCTAACTATCTGGAACAAATTCCTTGGTCCCTTACGAGTCTACTGTAATTCGTTACGCCCTTCTCAATGTATGAATTCGAATTTCACAAATTTCATGATCTCTCTGTCAGATGCATTCAAAAACTTCGCAATTTCCTTCCCATAACGATACATAATTTTAATCCCAATGTCAATCCCAATTTTTTTCTCCTGTGTGTCTTGGCCTTACCTTAACTGGCTAGCCCGTTTCTCATATAAACAGCCCCTAAAACACGATTACAACCGCCTCGATAGTTAGTTTTATAAAATAAATCTAGGAGGATAGAAAGAGGTTAAACTAAACTCCACTTAACAGGTTTCACTTCAGTATGAACAGGTGGTACATAAAACTACGGTGGCCGATAAGGGCAGCACGTCTTTTTCGAAAATGCGTGACATGTTCTTTGATTTGTCGCTTACGCTGAAGGGCCGTCTATGGATGGGAGTGTTCTTAATTACCCTTCAAATTGGCTATCACGGGGCACTTAGCATACTCGGCCCCTGATACCTTATTTCTATAAAAAAAAACAACAACAACGATTATACACACTAGCCTTGTGATCCTTCCTTTCAGTTTCTTTTCAATTCTTCCGCTTCAGAAAGGTGGAGCATAGTGCGCTATGTTCATGGTATTATTTTTGGTAACTTCCAAATGTAACATTTGTAAGGATTATAACTTCTTCACTTCTTGAAGCAAAAAAACACAGCGAAACCGCGAAGATTTCTTCCATTAAAGGGTATATCATTGTAAAAACTTGCATATAGAAAGTGCCAAAAATGGCCACAAAAAGGCATATAACCCCCTGGCCTAAAAGAAAACGAAAACTTTGGATACAAGAGAAGCCTCACTTAGATCACTTAGAGCCCACTGGAAGCCTTCCAACAATTTACAGGTATCGGTTTATTAGTACAACGTTCCTTCTGAAGTATGCACTTAATTGCAGAGAATAAACATCAATAGAACGCTAAAAAAGAAAACAAGAGCATAAGACCAACTTTGCAGAACAGCGGAACATAATGGCATCGTAGACATGACGCTTATGAGAAAGATGTCTCGCATTTTCGAAGAACATGTCACGCATTTTCGTAGAACATATCACGTATTCAAAATATTTATCGCGTTAACAAAAAACTAAAATATTGAACATACACTAGAATGTCGATGTAATAGACCTGATAATGATGTTGCTAATCAGTACATTATAATCAGTTCATTATAATCAGTTCATTCTAATCAGTTCATTATAATCAGTTCATTCTAATCAGTTCATTCTAATCAGTTCATTATATCGCAAGAGATTTTATCAGGATTTGTTAAGAGAAGGAGAACAGAAACCAGGTTCGTTGTTTCTATCAAGATCAGAAATTTCAAACTCTTCAAAGTTTTTTTTCATGAAAATCGCTGAGGATGCAAAAACTTGGATTGATGTTGAGTGAAATTTTATCTACTATCAAATGAGCTAAAGATACAGTCTGCTTACATTTCGAGGAAACGCCGACATAAATAAGTCAACACGTCAAAATTGACGACTAACGGCGACTAACTTTTACTCGACAGTCAACATGTTACTGATTGCATAAAAACTTCTGAATAAATCAATTACAGAGAAATAACAATTAAACCAATAGAAAATCGCCTCCCATAAGATGGTGAATAAATAAATAAATTATTTCTATAAATACATTTTTACATTTGATTGTAATTTACGGAACAGTATCTTCATCAGGTTGACAGTTGCTGGAAGGCTTTCTGTACATTATCACTCATGTCTTTTTGACGCTGTTTTTGTTTCTGAACGAATTGCATAGCAACCTGGTCATTTCTCGTCTTCAAAACTAAAAAGAATTAAAAAAATGTTGCATCCAACCTAAATCCGCCTTGCGCCCACCTAAATTCCGCCCTGCACTCTACAAAAATCCTCCCTATTAAAGAAAGTAAAATCATCAAAAAGATATTATTCCACATGCAACAAATATTATTTCGAGATTAAAATAGAGCTTTTCATAAATTACGTCATAACATCCATCGCCTCGTTTCTAATCTTTATAATTACTCCGTACTTAAGCGTAATAAAAGAACCACGTGAAACATTTTTCTCTGAGGGATCGTTTCTCTTTGTAAATCACCCAAGCGTCGTTAATGTTCAATGTTCGGTAATGTGAAAACGAGGCGATGGATGTTATGACGTAATTTATTAAAAGGTTTATTCAACTCTAGAGAGCAGCAATACAAATGAGGAAAAGCGACATTTATATCTCACCTTTGACTGTTTCACTATTTAAAGCCCCTATCGTGAGTGGCATTTCTCTCTGCGGGACATTAGTAAATCCACCATCAACAGTTTCTGAAGTTAATCCAATAACATTCTGCAAATCGAAATACACTTCTCCAGCGATGTCGTCATCTGACAAACGATCTTGGTCAAATATCGTAAAGAGCAATGTAGCACCTTCTTTTAAATCTCTCCCCGGTGGAGGGATTTCACTAAGAATAAAAACGAGAACAAAAGGATATATAATTATAACAACTACATAGAATCATTTACGGCTGTAAGATTTAGAATCCATCCTACAATTGAAAACTTTCATCAAACAAGGGATATAAGGTGCCCTTTTGAACTTTCGTTTTCTGACTTTTCATCGTCGGAAAGAGATGCCGAGGCAGCAGCCGTAGTGTGACGTATGGATCTGACGTCCCTAAAACAATTGAATAACAATGATTTTTTTAGATATTTCTAGATTCGGTGGTTTGCAAAAATTCTCAAATCATAAAAATATTTCGTTTTGTTCATTTATTTATTTCGTTATTTATTAATAAATTCACAAGAAATTGGGCAGAATCCTATGATGGTGTTGATACCCTCTGTTTGATGTTTTATATTTTCCCATGATTTCAGTAGTTCAAATAAATATAAGTCACACTCGAAAAATTAGGACATCCACCACCGTGAAATTTCCAGTTTCATATTAACTTTTTTTCTTTTCCGAAATAGTAAAAAAGATTTGCAATATTTAAAAAGTAATTTAGTTCACAAATCCGCTTACCACTGTTATCCATTGGAAGGAGATTTTTACAATTCAAAACTAGAAGAAAAAGGAAACGCCAGAGTAGAAGGGCGATAAACTACACGGGCGTAAATGATGAGGATACGGGTGTAGAGGATCAGACAATAAACTTAACAATAAACTTAACAACTTAACATACCGTAAATATTTAACTTCTTGGTTCTGTTGCAGTAAAATACTTTAAATGTTAACGATCCCAATGAAGAACTGGAAGCTTTCTACAAGCAGAACATACACATTCATGCGGCTGCCATGTTTAAAATTAATCATATTGCAAAGAAGAAAAATGGATGGAAAAATATGAACTTCCAGATACCAAAGAGCAGGCTCTTCGCATCTGTCCATAAAAAATTTTTCAATCAATTCTTCAGTTGTAGCTTTGTTCAACTGAATTATTTCAGAGAGTTGCTATGACAGAAATAATAAAACACCTCTTCACCGTCTCGTATTTTATGAGAAAGTAATCGTAAGTACCCTCTACCGCAGACCTCTACGAAAATAATTAAAGAGAGCTCTCAACGTAATGAAGATTTTTAGAACTAAGTCGTAAAATGAGAACGAAATAAGAAAATATTTTAAACTTATTTTTACAATGACAATCAACACCGTGAAGGATGACATATTTATCCGAGATGGTGATGAAGGGTATTAGTTTCAAACACCAATCAAAGCTCCAAGAATATTTACTTTAACCAATTAGAAAGCAAGACTACCTTATACGAATCAGACATTAACGTTTCAAATTGTATGCCGTCACCGTCACCATGAAAGAAATCTAATGCAATCTATGAGAATGAAGAAAAAGAGAAGTTATAGAAAGGTTTGAAAAATAAATGCAATGAGAACACACGTCAAATAAGTTGAACAAAAACGATCTGATTGGTTAAACATTAACCTCCAACAAATCAGATATTTTCAAGCAATGATTTTGTTGAAGCTGAAAAAAGAAATAATTTTTAAAAACAGGAAATCTACAACAAATAGTAGTGATTTCGAATAACGAATTAAATATTGAGCAGAAAAGCTACACAATCTAACCCACACGTTATCACCATATCATCATAATCGATGATAATCGATTCATACCTTTTTATCACGATCCCTTACGATATCGAGTAACGAGGAAACAAACATCTCCCAGAAACTTACAAGGATGCTATCAGAAAAAAACAGAAGAGATGTTAATTTGCCTAACAACGTACAAACACGATAAAAACACAAAAAGTTGAAGACTTACATATCAAACACTTGAGTCAACAAAGCTTCACGGAGTGTTATTAAGTTGCTATCTATATACTCAAGAATCTCCAGCCTGAAAACATAATGAAAAATTTGGAAAAACTTTCAACACAGGCTTATAAATACCATAATCCATCTTGGTAGAGGGAGAGTCAAGACGTAGTCAGGGAAGGGAAGAGTTACCATTTTTCTTTTTAGTTTAAGTAGAAACTATTAATTGAGGGATTAGTTTATTAAGGTTGCTTGTATTGTTTTTAAGTTTGTTTACTTTCTTCTTCTTATATACACTTAGTTCTTATCTAATTATATTTGACCATATTTTTATTAATCCTAAGTATTTGATTACAATGGGTTTTTTGACCATTTCTGTATTTACCTTGTTGAAATAATGAGGGGATTATTGAATAGGGATGGGTGGTGAAATGATGCAATATGATCATCATCCCACCCACACAAACAGAAGCCTAAGAGTATTATCTGAAAGAAAGACAAATATTACGTCCGTATTTGTGTCTTGGCTCCTAACAACTTCAGAATGTAATGATTCAGACATTCCTTCATCTGAAAAAAAAATCATAAATAGTTGTGAATAGCTTCAGCTGAGGGAAGGGTTGTATGTTGATGGAAGGGTTGTGTGTTGATGGAAGGGTTGTGTGTTGATGGAAGGGTTGTGTGTTGATGGAAGGGTTGTGTGTTGATGGCATTGACCAAAATAGGTAGGAATAATTTTACCCGAACAACAATATGGTTGATAATCTGTTCCATTTTATTTCGCATATCATCCTTTGCACAGTTCAATATGTTATCCAGAGTTTGTTGGAGCTGTTCTTTTCGAGATTGGTCATGAACAGCTGCAATATTACGAACAACTACCCTAGCACATGCGCAATGTTGTTCATCATGATACACAGCTGTTAAGCACAAATAAAAGGAATCTTTGTTAACTGATCAGTGGCAACAAGCAACATCGCATTTATTACCTGGTCGGTGACATCGAATCGACCAACATCATCATAAAACCCTTTCACTCTCAACTGCTCAAAGATCTTCCCTGCATAATCCATAGCACACTTTCCAACGATCTAGAATAAATAATAAATAATAAATAACACAATGTTGACCCTTTAAACTAAATAGTACACGTTAGGAGAATGATGGCCAACTTGATAAACTTGTCACCCTCATTTGGAGTTGTACCAATCATTATTTGAGATGATACACAGTTGCCTATCAGAACACCACTTTTTTCACCATAGAAATAGTTGCGAAACTTCTGTTATAAAACAACACTTCATCAAAACAGACTACTTAGTCTTAGTTAGTAACAGGATACTGACTGTTTTGTGCATATGAACTGAAAAATAATACCCGAGGTTGATACTAGAGATTGAGCTTGCGAGAGCTTTACATTGTCAGAAAAGTTTCAAAAATTTCAAAAATTCGATTTTATATTTAAAGAAGATGTTCAATCCTTTTGCAAGAAAAGATTATTATGATTATTATGTTTTCTTAATTTGAAGTCTCTGTGGAGGAGTGTTTTTTTATTGAAACAACAGGTGATATTGCTTGCCAATCCTATAGAAAACACTCCTCCTCAGATTTTTGAATATTGTGCCCACTTGGAAGTTTCAACATCACATTGCTTGGAAGTTTTATTATTTTGTTTACATTTGAAGCTACCATTTTTAGCGGGCATTATCGATTTGTAATAACTGGTTACTGAGCCAATCAAATTCTCCCATTTCCCATTATAACTTCTTTCGTATTAACCTCCAGGTAATAAAAAAGAACAATAGCAAACATGTACAAACCCCTGTTGTTTGTGTCAGGAACATGTATGCACCAATAGGATCAGGCCAATCCAATTGGTTCCAAAATGAACAAATCTATGATGGTGTTAAATTCAAATCAAATAACAACTCCATGGGTTTCAAAGACGGTTTCAAAACAATGGTAAACAAGCAATTGAAAATGCTTAAAGTAAATAAATGAATATAAGTATCTCAAAAAACGATGACTTGACAATTAGGTGCCCAAATAAGAAGAAAATGTAACCGTTGTAAATTTAGCTGCCCAAATAAGAAAATATGTAACCGTTTGGGATCCCTGCCAGTGGCTGCAGAGTCAGCAGAGTACTGGCAGCCCCTACTTACATACTCATTTATTGCCTTTAACGCAAGATCGAATCAAGAAATTCAAGTTAGTAATGGCTTACCTACTTGTGCTTGTTACCATCTTACCTGTACGAAACAGCATGATACATCAACAGCTGAGGTTGAATGCTTCACCACGGAATCGATCACTCGTACCTTTGGAATGAAAAATGGCCATAAACAAATAAACAAACAAATTAAAACAAACAAACAAATGAAAACAAACAAACAAACTTCTGCTTTCACACTTGCCATGTCAAGCCTGAAAGAATTTAAACCAATGAATATTGTTTCCAAGATTCCAAGATGATTTTAGGAAGACACTTAAACATTAAAGATAGGTTGATAAATTTCTTCTCCACGATGTAAATGAGCATTAACAGTATTTGTAAGGTTAACAATTTGTCCAATGATTTCGGACGGTGTCTAAAAACAACAATAATTTTTATCGAATTTAATAATTTTAATGTAACGGAAAACATTGTAAAGGAAAACGTAATTCTCAGAATTCAAAATTGTTTTTAAGATCACCTGTTCTATAGTCTGATGATAAGCCACCATCAAAGCTAACCAATCAGCGGTACTTTTCTAAAGAAAAAAAATGATCACACAAATGCAGACATTCAGTAAAGGTTACAGAAACAGAATAGTTTTAACCAAAACTTTTCATCTTTTAACAGACATAAGTCATAGCAACTCAGTTTATAGTTCTGGCTTAGTTGGCTAAGTTGGTAGATCCCGAAAGTGCTTGGGTGATGTCGGGTCACTGGCTGACAGAATAGCGAGTTTTACACCTTTTAACCTGACAGTGACGTTCAGTCATTGATATGAAGTATGCAGTAGCAGATACCTGTATACAATCTTCAATTTCTGGTTTTATTCTTCTGTTTGGAAACCTTGTTTGAAATAATGGAAGTCTATAGATGATAACCAGACATCTAAAAAGAAAAGAAAGATTTTTTATTGAAACTTGAAAAAGCTGTAAAATCCATTGCATAAAAAGACAAAACAAATTACAAGATAACTTTTCCCAATTTAAGACATTTTGAAGAGTCCAATGCACAAACCTTTCTAATGATAACAAAAAGTCTTTAAGTTCCTGAAGTAAAAAACAAAAACAAATGAACACAGAAAGTAGCATATCGGTTGATAATACATTCATGGTTCATTGAGGCTGTTAACGTGATAAGAACACAAAGTGAATTTAAACCAGCTTGAAATGTAAAATTACACTGCGGTTCAAGGTCTGTTTCTTATTACTGCTTACATGACTTCGGGCAAAGTGAAACTTACTTCGTATGTAGTTTCACTTTGGCCCATTTGACCAAAATTAGAAGTTCAAACCAGTTAAAAGTTTACATTGCTTCCCACTCTGCCAATACTACTCCCCGAAGTTTGTTTTTCAATACTGTGGTCTTGTTTCTCAGTATGGCACATGTGTAATTGTGTTCATGATTAAGGATCTGTGTGGGATTTGTGGGAAATCTGTTCATTCTAATCACAACGCAATATTTTGTGATATTTGTGATAAGTGGGCTTATGTTACATGTAATGGTCTTAGTTCAAATGACTATGATTGCTTACTAAATTCACCTTCCTCAAAAAAAATGGTTTTGCTCTAAATGTATTGCATCTAATCTACCATTTGGTCAAACTTTCCTCCGCTGATATTTAACAAGAATCTGCCCACTATTGAAATAAAAGATTTTTTAGACAAACTGAAGTGATCCCTAAGACTTTGAGTGGAGTCAATTGTAAATATTACGATACAACTGATTTCAATAATCTTGCTCTTGATTCTTCGAATCAGCTCTTCTCACTGTTTCATCTTAATATTACATCTTTGTCTAAGCACTTTGATGAACTTCGGACGTTAATGGAACTGCATGGGCACAGTTTCAGTATCATTGGCATCACTGAAACAGGATTCCAAAATAGTAACCCTCGTGTTAATTGTAATCTCCCTGGTTATAACTTTGTGCATACTCCAGCAAAAGGTGTAAAAGGTGGTGATCTACTTTATGTCTCAGAGGTTTTGCACTTCTCTGAACGACTGGACCTTGATAGCCTGGCATATAAAGATGGTCACCTTGAATCTAAATTCATTGAAATTACTCACCCTAATGTTAAAAATGTTATTGTTTGATGCATTTACAGGTATTCTACCATGCCTGTGAATGAGTTCAACAGCGACTTTTTAGGTCCACTTCAAGACAAAGCCTCCTCTGAAAATAAATTGATTCTGCTTATTGGTGATTTTAACACTAATCGCTTTACTCATATCATTTTCTCCCTCATATAATTCTCTTATTGACAATATATTTTTTATTTTTGTTAAATATAACACTATTTCGGGTAACTTTATAAACAGTATTTCAGATCACTTCCCGCAGTTTCCTGGTTCTACAAAATGCCCCTAAAACTACCATGCCAACACATATTATAAATATCTCCCTTAACAAGTTCCTTGAGGAAACTAAAGAAATTAGGTGGGATACCGACTGGTAGCCTTGTGGTAGAGTGCTCGCCTTCAGTGTGGGAGGTCAGGGTTCAAATCCTGGCCGAGTCATGCCAGCGACTATAACAGTGTGAATCGATCCACTCAGCTTAGCACTCAGCTTGAGAGCGGGATTGATATCTAAGGGGGGTTGTCTGGTTGAGCGGTTGAAGCATACTTGCGGCTTCCGTAGCCCAAATGGGGGCTTTAAATGCTCTGGGACCTCCTTCGCAGGACCCTCATTGATAACAGTTCTATCAGAACTGAAGAGGCTATCCTGGGTAAACATAAATAGTAATAATAATAACACCATTTTGGAATAACACAAAGAAGACCCTAGCATTTCTTTTGATGCTTTATTCGAATTCTTACATTTATTATTATTATTATTAAAAGAGACCAGTGGCATAAATGCTTCATTAAAGAAAAAGAACCTTTACTTAAATCTTTTTACCTCAAGCGTTTTAAAAAATATTACAATAAGATTGTCTCTCTTTGCAAACCAAGCAAAATAAATTTTTTCAATTAGTTCTTCAATGAAAACCAGAAACCTATTAGCGAGGTTTGTTAAATCTTTGATTTATCTTTGCCCTTCAGCTTCTTCCTCACCTATGTGCATCATCCTTTTTAGGTAAAGTTATTCCTATTCACAAAAAAGTTCTAAAATGGAGCTTACAAACTACAGACCGATTTCTCTACTATCTAATATAGATAAAAAATTTGAAAAAATCTTGTACAAACACGTACATGTATATGGGTTCTTGAAGCAAATAATTTACTGTATAAACAACAATTTGGATTTCGAAAAAAATTACTCCGCTGCCCAAACCTTGCTAAACATCTCTCAGAGAATCATGGATGCACTTGACCAAGGTCACTATGCTTGTGGTGTATTTGTAGACTTCCAAAAGGCATTTGACACTGGCGATCACAACATTCTTCTTAATAAATTATTTCACTATGGAATTCGTGGAACTACTCTTACTCTATTCAGATCATACCTCTCAAATCGAAAACAGTTTGTCTCTATCAATGGAGTGAATTCTGAATATAGGTTTATCAAACATGGGGATCCAGAAGGCTCGGTGCTTGGACCTTTACTTTTTTAATATATATTAATGATTTAGTTTATGCTATTAAATATGTTAATGTCCATCATTTTGCCAATGATACTAATTTGATTAATGTAACTGACTCTTTGAAACAACTCTCAAAACGAATGAACTTGGACTTAAAGTTTCTTTCCCTTTGGCTAAACTCTTAACAGTATCTCTTTAAATACTAGTAAAGCAGAATATATAATTTTTCAAACGTGCTAATGGTGCTCTTTCAAAAATTCGCTATCTTGTACTTCCTGCAGTATTGAAGTCAATCTACTATGCCATTTTCCATTCACACCTACAATATTGCTACCCAATATGGGGGCAACCTAATTCTGTCCTCATCAAATGAATCTCTGTCCTTCAAAACTACACAATGAGACTCGTGGCATTTAAATCTCGTACTGAGTCTACAAGCAGTCTCTATTCCAAATTTAAAAAACTTAAGTTCTCGGACATAATTCATTTACAAAATGTTCTACTTCTCTTCATTATCTATCCCACAATAAAATGCCTGATGCAATTCAAGCTACTCTCGCCTTTTACACCTTACATGGCAAAACTACTCGTGCATATCAATCTGCCCTTTTAAAACTCCCTCTTGTTAATACAACTAGTTTTAGCAAAAGTTCGATCAGATACAATGCACATTGTTCTTGGAACCACATCCAGTCCCTACTACCTACTATGGCCGTCATCGAAAATATTCTCGTTTCGCGTCGCCCGCCCGACTCTGATTCAAAATTAAAAAAAACGCATTTTTCGTTCGGTTGTTCGGTAAAATTGCGAAGAGCCTTGCAGTGGAAATAAAAATAATGGCCGAAAATATAGATGTAGATGATGGACAAAACATATTTAAATGTGATTGGTTTGAAGTTGCTGTTGCTCAGGGTGAAACGTATGAAAAGGTATGTATTTTATTTTAAGGATAGTCATCACCCCTATAATAAAAGAAAATCGAATTTCATAAAAAGATTAGGTTTGCTTTATGCAGAACGACCGACAGTCGGACGAACCAGTGCAATTTGAGGAAATCTCGTGGGTTTTTTTACCGACCGACCGACCGACGCTGTTCAAGAGGGCAGAAATGACGCGAAACGGGAATACTTTCGATGACGGCCTATTATGCTAACTAATTTCCACAAAATGGAAAGTAACCTAAAAAATGTACAAAATTTTCTCATTTTGCATGAAATTTGTTATTTCTGCAAAAATCGAAAAATTCTGTTGGTCTGAAAACAAGAACTCGCTGTGACTGTGCGCTTAAAAGGGAATCAAACCTTCAGAAAAATGCTTGTAAATTTGTTCAAAAAATCATAGTAATGAAATTATAATTTGTTTGGGATTAAAAAAAATCTTCCTTCACTTCGTAATACATCATAAAATAATGTAAAAACATCAGCGCTGAGGTCCTTGACAGAAGCCGTTAATCACGTGACATGACGTATATTACGCTCAAGTTACGCTCGAACATAGAGGAGCAATAAAGAATGGCGAGCAACAGTGAAACAGACAGCTCTGATTCTCTTCCCATATCTCCAATTATCTGATACTACTGACGATGAAAATAAAGTAAGATTGTAGGCTGTAATCTAAACGAACCCGAGTACTGCAAAGAAGAACTGTTGAAAATTCAAAACACAAGAATCGACGATGATGATGAACACGAAATAAGCAGTGAAGAGGAAGACATTTATTCAAGTAGACTTGAGAGCTTTATATTGGTGCACATGTAAAAACTGTGTGATTTTTAACACTTTTAAGTTGATTGAGTGTGAATGCTGTAAGGAAACCTCGACCCTTTTAAATGATAAACTGGATGACGTTCTATGTATCACTTTGCATCCAGACTTCGAAATACTTTGTTTGAATAGCACAGTATTGGAAACAGCATTCATAAGGCTCTGTCGTTATAACCGAAATTTCAAAGATTTGTCAAAGTGCACAAATAAGTAAGCGATAAATAATGCTTTTTGTAAATATAATTCGTCTTCAAAAATATAATAACACATTACATTTTGTTGCATTCCTCCGTCTCTACATAATTTCTTCACATTCTGCATTCATCAGTTTCTTTACTAATACATGAAAAGTATCAACGTGTTATTATTTTATAAGCCGTGTGTAATTTAGATATCAATAATTTGTGTAACCCCGTTCTAGCTCCAGGGGTGTTAATTTAACCGTAACGAAGGAAAAACATGAAAACTTTGTTGAGATGAAAAACCTGTTTTTATTTACATAGTAAATTTGAAACTTAAAATCAGAAAAGCGAAGAATAATTTTTAAAAAGGTAAGCCTACTGCTTTACAAGCAAGCATTTTCATTCAAGCAATTCACATGTCGGCAGGATAATAACGATATAATAATAACGTTATAATAATTATATAATAATTATATAATATATAACGATGGAGCGCAGAAAAAAGTGTAACTTACGTCACAAAATCTCCTTTTGAAACATTTTTGAGAAATATAGCTTTGGACATCTGGCTACATGTTACTTCAACTGATTGAAATAAGATAGAAAAGGGCTCTCTTACAAAAAAATAAGTAGCAGGTAATGCAATGAATAGAACAACCTTCAAAAACAGCTTCCTAAAGTAGTTGAAATATCAGCTTTGTAAATAAAAAATCTGGTCTGTAAATTGTCAAATCTGGTCTGTAAATTATTATAACTGGTCGGTAAATCACTCCAATGTTCAACTGGTAATCACAAAAGTTCAATTCATTACAAAATGAAGTTGATTGAGTACATTCCAATCAGGAAAACAAAAGACTAATTTTTAAAAATACCACCCATGGTTGACAAAACGCCCACCCCCGGTAAAAAGGGCGTAGTCACCCGGTCTTTTTTAAATTTTCAGAAACCTTAATAAAAGTTAGGAAAATTCACAAAATTTCAGCGAATTCGGTTAAAGTGTTAAAAAGTTATTTAGATTAAAAAATGCCGCGGGCCAATTTGACCCCCCTCCCACCATGCAGAATAGGGTTAAGAATGAAGGCACGGCTGTCTCGTGACGTAATTCATGGGATGTTCTATTCCTGTACCTTGAATATGATTGACATGAACTGAAAATCATGTTTATTTATGACTTCCGGTCGATTGTCGTTGCTCCATGTGATAGCCATAGAGGTGAAATAGGCTTAAAATTCCTTCAAAAACAAGATTGTAATTTATTTATTTATCGGATTATTAATCTGTTAGAGGCATCTACTATGAATCTATGCAATCAAGATTTTTTATTCGTTCATTCTAAATAGCTATTCTTAAACATCAGATTAGACCTGCATATTTTCTCACGATTTCATGAAGGTAATTAGCTTCATACAGATCTCTCTCCAACTTGTTTCTTCAGGTGAGAAGGAACAAAAAGTTGTTGGGAAAAGTTACTTAATTTAATTTCCGGAGAGGACACAGGCTGAATATGGGCGGTGAGCGACGCCGCCTTGGCGGCTAGTTTTTCATTATTTCTCGCCACTTGCAGCAACCAAAGAATGACGAAATGTCTCCATTAAACAATACATCTTTAACAAAATCTTTCAAATTTAAATAACATCATCACCGTTAGCGTTAAAATGAAACAACTTCCTTATCTAAACTTTACTTTTTCTTTATATAGTAAATGTTTCTCGATTGAAATTGCGTAAATTAATGTTTACTCTAAATGGTTCCTCTTAGAACAAGTCTACCATTTTTAAACAGATTTCTTTATCTGGAATTCGGGAACTTTACTTGATTGTAATTTCTCAAATCAAAGCATCGGTGAATTTTTTAACCTTTTGATAATTTGATAATTTCGAAAGAATTATAAGAGCCAATATCTATCTTATTTCACTTTCATAATATTTATTGCGGAAATCGAAAATCCCGATACCGGTTTCCTAATCTGGAAATTACTTTTCAATAGGTCTCAAATTTTATTTCCAGATAAGGAAATTGTTTCCAACATGTGTGGAAAATATTGCTATTTTGGTGCCCTACTGCAAAGGAGGATCTAGAGGGTATGTCGAAATTTGTGGAGGAGAATATTAGCTATTTAACCATAATAAAAAAACGTGCAAGAAATCTCATTAGTGAAAACAAAAATTAGGTTTATATTGTGCTCCTTCACAATTTTTGACATACTCTAGATCAACCCACTGTACTGACCAGTTATTTCCGTTTTTTACAACTGAGAAACAGACATTGACACAGACAGACATAGAAGCTCAATTATGTTCAAAAAGTAAATTAACAAAATGGCTTTAGTGTGGTACAAACGAAGTAAAAATCATACATATATATCTAGAGCATGAAAATATGCACAGTGTAAAGTGAAGCTGTCACAGGTATCACTATATTACTACTATATTGGTAGTCTCTTGAATGAGATGAGGTTATGTGGATTTCGCTCATTGGAAATGATTTTGGCATCTGTTTGTTATCAAAATTCGGTTTTTATTATATTTTTAAGTATTTAAGTATATTAATAAGCATCTTTTTTGTTTCTGTAGACTGAATATGTTATTAGCCTCTTTATAGCATTTTGGAGCACCTCAGTAGAAACTAGAAGTATACGTCTCAAATGTGACTGTAAAGACGAAATTGCTGGAGAACATCTTCCATGCGTTTATATAAAATGTTAGTTTATGTGTATAAAAAAATTGACTTGATAATGAACGCTGTGTCGTTCGAAACGTCGTCTAAGAAAATACATGGATTAGTCTAAACTCGTGTCGCCTTTTTTCTTTTTACCATCTTTATCATGTTTTTACTGGCTTTTGTCTACTTATGTAATGTTACATAAGTTCTTGGGCCACATGCTCCCAGTAGATTTTGATATACCAGATGTGTCTAAAATAAAGGCAATTTCAGGAAGAGAAAACGTTGTTATCAAGATAACAACACAGGAGAGCCTTTTTCCCAGCATACAACTGCCAGCGCTGAAGAGCCACGTCCTAAGAAACAGAAAACAGATGCAGACCCGTTTACGGCCGCGAGAGAAAATTATGAGGCTCAGCTCCACAGCTATATGCGTAAGGACCAGGAATTGAGGAATCAAATTGATTCTTTGATTTCTGAGAAAGGCCAGTTAGTGGTTCTCAATGCAAATTTGAATGTGCAGATCAAGGCGCTGGAAGCTGAGAACCTCTCTTTACGCACTAGGAATGAGGATCTTGAGTCGAACTTGTCGTCACTTGATTCTCAGATAGGTCAGTATAATGGCACCATAAAAGATTTGGAACAACAGCTTAAGGCAGCACAAAAAAAGTTTGCATCTGCTAAGGGAAAAATTTCTCGAGGTCAAAATGCGGCGAAGAAACTTGCAAATAAGTTCGATGTTGCTACCGGTGCACGGATCACAATGAGCGCGATCTTGTTGTGATTACCTACATGCTGGACGGTAGTAACATCGGAACATCATCCATTTTAAGGGCTTTGTATTAGGCAGGAAAGATGGTGATGTTTGTTTCTCTCGTTTCAGGTTCGTTGGAAGAAAAAGACATGAAGCCGATCATCAGTCATTTGGTCAAGCAGATGCCATGGTTATTGGATGCAGTTCACGAGAAGAAGTTTGTAAGATGTTTGTCTGCGCGCGACGCTGTAGATTTACAAGCGAACCTCAGGATGTCGACGGCTGCATTTCGGAGGCTGTGGACCATGTTGACCAACCTGAACTACCCTATCCTCCCTTCCGAACCAAAGATACGGGCAGAGCAGGCTAAGTTAACCTGCCATGTAGATAAGGATTCACTGTCCGTGGAACGCCTTCTTCTACAGAGTGGTGGGGATGATACTACCTGTTCTCCTGTACCGGTTCTCCGGGTCAGGGATTTGAATTCTTATATCAAGGCGGTGTGGGGGGATTTGAAAGTGCGTAATCATCTAAGGGGAGATGATGGATTTGGGAACGAAGTATGGCTTTTGTTCAGGGGGATAAGGGTGGGAAGCACATGAAGTTCCATTTTGAAATTTTAAATAGCCTCTCCTCTGGATCAGTCTTCAATGTGCGGCTTTTTTGCATTTATCAGGGGTCCGATTGTCCTGAAAACATGGCTCGTGTTTTCAGGCCATATCGAAATGTTCTGCAGGAACTTATCCCAGTGTCAAGGACTATGTTAAATTGGAGTCCCTTTGAAATCATGCTGACACCCCACATACACCTTCTCATTGTGACATTCCCTTGCGCACTATGAAGTCATTAGAGGAATGCTATAATGAAAACCTATGTGAGGATCGGCAAGGTGGGAAACTGATAAGTATCATGACAGCATTGTTAGGCCAGTGATCTTTCCCATTTCTACCTTAGCCAATGTTGTTCCCCCAGTTTTACACATTATGTTAGGTATCACCCTTAAATTATTTGATTTATTAATGAAGAAGTGCCGCGAGCTGGATGCGCGCGATGCTGTCTCTACATCCTTAGATAACAGGGCCAGATTAAGCGATGACTGGGCAGAGCGAAGCGTGTCGCTTAAGGAAGCTAGAGAAGGTTTAAGGCGCTTAGGTTGCCAATTTATTGACCTAATCAATTTACAGGCCAGGTTACGTGCTGCATTAACAGGAAATTTAAGCGAGCTGCAAAATATTGCGAAAAATTCCTCGAATCGGTGTGGTAGTGGTCACAGAAATGATATTGGGTCGTGTGCGAGCAGCTTGTGCCTAATTACTCGTTTTGATTCAAATATTGAGTGGGTTCAGTGTGATACCTGCACAAAATGGTATCACCAATTATGCCAGTTGATTGGCGAATCGGAATCTTTTTTAGATGATGTAGATAGGTATGACTGCTTAGGTTGTAGGGGCAAAACTGATGATCGCAATTCATTTTGTGAGGCCAGAATTGATGATCATCGCGAAAGACAAGCTGCTCTTGACGCAGCGGTTCAGGATTTAGAGTTTGAATGCAAGTCCCTTCAGGAAAAGTGTGTAGCTGTCACGGGTCAGCGGAAGAAAGATCTTCTCCAATGTCTTGATGACATCAAGATTGTTCGCCAGGCCAATCATGGCAATGTGTTTGTTGGCAATCATTGCAAGGTTGTTTTGAAAAACCATGAACTACTTTGCAATGTTGTTGATGAACCTGAGCTTCGCACTTCTTTTTTGTGCGTTTTTGGTTTTTTTAGTCAAATTCAGCCTCTTTTGTTTGCGAAAAGGTTTTTAATCGACCCAGAAATTGAAATGCTTACTAGTCCCAGAAATTGAAATGCTTACTAGTTAGGTAAGGTTCGGTGATGTGTTCAGTGTAAGGCGAATGGCGAAAGGGTATTCTATAGAGGAGATAAGTGCTTTGTCTGTGGTAGTGTAAGAGAAGGTAGATAAATATATGTTTGATATCGTGTAATTAACATAAATACGTACGTATATAGAAGTTACTTTGTTCTTTTGTTCCCTTTAGAGTTGTCGAGGCCGACAAAAATTCAATCTGTCACAAGACGCGTGTTTATAATCTTTCATATCCGCTCCGCATTGAATTTTCCCCAACGATGCCACTTCTTACCTCAACATCTCAAAAACTAATGCAGATTTTTTAATTCCGTAAAATGGAAAGTGATTATCGCGTCTTGTTAGCTTATAGACTTATAGATTCATACATATCAATTTTTGTCTTATCTCTTGAGAGTTGAGGAATGTTGGTCGAAGTTTCTGTGCAAAATTGTTACATGAAATCGTTTAGTGGAAAATGGTGTATTCTTTGAGTGTTTACGACATGTGTGTTTTCATAGAAACATGTCAGTACAAATCACAATAAAAACAGGTACTTTTGTGACTTTTGTGACAACCCTTCGAATGGGAGTCAGGTATTGTAAATAAAATTTTTTTATTGACGCAGTATTTTTTAAAAGATTTCCTGGTGTTGCAATGGTTAATGAACAAAAGAGCTACATAGTTATCCATTAATGATAGTGATTGATTTTATTCTCTGGGAACCTCTAACTATTGAAAAGGAAGTCAGTTCTCACCAGACGTTTATTGGCTTTTATTGCTAACGTTTGAATGTTATAGTGTAAAAGTAACAATTGTCATTCAGGAATGGTGTGTCGACTGGCTAGCGTATCGATTTCGTTACAATAAAGATGAGTTGTTTCAGCATGTGGTCTTTGCAAAACTGAAAAGCCTGTTATTCATGGTTGGTTTCCACTAGGCGTGTGCTAGCGTTTATCATCATTCATTTGACGCTTGAATGTTGCAATTGCTTTGATTTTATCGTTGACGTTTATGAAAAGCCTTATAATATTTGCTGCATATAGACACACTAACGCCATCAAATTGTGATACTCCCAGTGGGCAGAATCTTCAAAATGTCTCTGTGGAGGAATGTTTTCTATAGGAATGGCAAGCAACATGGCTTGTTGTTTCAATAAAAAATTACTCCTCCGCAGAGACTTTTTGAAGATTTTGCCCACTGGGAGGATGCCAGTATACGTGTATACATACGTGCACTGTGCATTAATGTTTTTTTTCGTTGAGCCAGGTAGATCTACATGCGCAACAGAAAACATGATGGCGTTTAATCGAAACACATTTCAATAAACTATTTCGCCCTATATATCAGGGCTCGTGAGCATGCCTAAAACTTCTCAACAGCTGAAACTGCACAAGGTCGACATGGACACTCTGGACCTCTCTAGAATGCAAAACTTTGCTTTTTCACCCAGTAGACACTTTATGGTTTGGAGGTTGATTATATTTATAACAATTTACAAATAATCCAAGTATTGTTTACATTCCTCCCTCCTTCCCTGCAAGTTTTTAACCTACAAAAAAAACAACATATTTTAAGTAACCATTTCCTTATTGTCCAATAATAAACAGAAAATTTACGAAATATAGATACACAGCTCTTTTCACAAGAAAATGTTCACCATTTTTAAAAGCATGTTTAGGAAGTTTACTAGTGACTGAAAGATAATGGAACTATTCAATATCTGCGCGCGCTAGCGAAGGGAATTGTTTGATATACACATTCTATCTATCTAACTAACAGTTTTTCGCCGTTTTCGGATATCAATCGGATACAAGATTTAGGAGTTCGGTTCGTATGGTTACATGTAGTGAAAAACAGCAGACTTAAAAATATACTTTCTCCGTTAAACTTGTAATTGAATTAGTGGAATGCATCATTTTTCGGGTTTAAAATGAAATTAAAATTTTTCAAATATTTTCAAAAATAGTCAAACTGGTCGGTGTGTATTGAAAATCTCGATACACTGATCCATTCCACGAAAAGGCTAGTTAGCCTACGTAACTTATGCGAAGAACGCAGGCTGCATGTTCACTTTGTTTTTTCGGTGGAATGGATCGGTGTGTAGAAAGTTTTTACCAAAAGTATTGCGGACCGATTTTTTTCGCAGAGAAGCCACCAGGAAGCTTAAGCAGAAGAATTCATGTAGGACATTGCAGGTCTTTTATATACTATAAAGAAAGAAGAATGGGAACAAGGTTGTATAAAAACATAAAAAAATTAACCTCGTATTGACGTTTTACCTTTTTTAATGCAATTTGAAATTTGAAATCTGAACGTTATTTCTGTCAAATTGTAACAATCGATTTGTCGTGGTGCAAACTTTGTAAATGTAACCTTTTTTAATGACAGTGTTTTATATAGAATTCAGAATAAGTTTTTATGTTTTACAGACTTTTGTCCTGTTAATACGTAGTCTTGTATTCTTAACGTGATCATTAGAACTTTTTGTCCTTGCAGAAATACTGTTCTTTATGAAATCAACACTCAGAAAAGAAAAATTGTTGATCATTGATGATGTGGTGTGCGGGTGGGGGATATTTCCGTGGGGGTTAGGGGGTAGTAGGGTGATATTGGTGAAAAACAAATGAAGCTGTGGTTGGGAAAAATTAAAGATATATTTCACGTTTTTCTGCATTGATAACACTAATTAAATTACTCAAACTATGAAGTAGTGCACCCACGGTTGAAAAATAGCCTCTATTCTCCAGCGTGATGCGGATTAAGCCTACAATTAGGGACAAAAAATCTCGGACGGACGGACAAATGCTAATGAAAGCTCAGCTGCTCCCGCGCTGACCAATGACTGTAAAGTATAAAGCTAACCTTATGGCTTTTAAAGAAATGTTTTCATCTCCAAAAGTAAGTAAATCCCAAGGTATTAGGTATCCAGGCAATTTTATCTACACCACGTTTCGTCTTAACAAACTCAAAGTTGGAAGAATCAGATGTATAGCTGACATTATTTTTTCCAAACAGCCTTTACGCAATCAACTTTCTTTTCCCACAATGTTGATAAGACTGTAAAAAGTCTTTCTTCAACACTGTTACGGAAATCCATTTGTATCCTCCTAATTATGTCCAGGTATTTCGCTTGCATTTCGAGGAGCACATCACTTGGGCTCCAAGAGTCTTCAACAGAAACTGACAAGTTAGTAGCTTCTCTAATCTCATCCAAAATGATACAACCTGGGTTTGCGGCAGCCATTTTCAGAATTATTATTTGCACGTGCATTTCACTGAGATTTTGGAAGAAGTGTAACCAGTACGATAACCAGGTTATGATGCCAGCAGCCGATGTTGCCACTTTTCTTGACAATTTGCCTATGGATGACTTGGCAACCAGCAGGCGGCCTGGTTATAAAGCTGGTGACAATCGATAAAAGGGGGTGTTTTAACGCCAGAAAACGATCCATCTGGTTACGCATTTAATCGTTTAAAAGTTTTTTTAATTTGCCGTAACAGCCTGGATCATTGGTCAAAAGCTAACACAGACTGTGTACTTTTTTTCTGCCACTTTTATATGCGCTGATGCTGGCGCGGCAAACAACCCGAGTTTCATGCCACAGTATCAAATTCAAAAGAATAGTAGACGGACGTTCTCTAGAAAAATTAGATTTCCCGTTGTCATAAGTGTATACTCGACAAAAAAGACCTGTCGTGGTTTTAAAGGGTTTACAACTCCTGACGTCCTGCTTCTTTCAATGGAGTCTGGGAAAGAGCTTGGAGTTGGCAAGAAGATTAGGAAGCAGAATGACATATCCAGTCATCCAGAAAATGAAAATCTATCAAAAAAGTTTTATTTGGTTATGGTATTTAGAAGATAGTGTAACTAATCTCCTGTTTTAATTGGTGAGAAAAAGGGTTAAAAAAAATTGAGTAAGTACGGGGTGTAATTATTACCGAATAGAGAGATTCTAGTATATATTACAATTTTTATAATTTTTATAGAAGTCATAAAAAAGTTCATTTGATGCATTTCGCAGAAGGTGTTTATATTTAAAATATAGTGCGAATCAAAGTCTGTAGATTTTACAATGTTGTTCTGTTCTGATTTTGCTTCATGAAATTCGTGGGGAGCTTGTACACCCCTCCACCCCACTGTACACGCCCCTGGTAGAATCCTATGACTAGGGTTATTTATAGATATTATATTACGTCGCTTATTCACAACTTACACATACGTACACCAGACATTTTGTTTTACAAAAATTTGTTTTTGTTGGGTATAACGAAAAAACTGATGGTTGATGAAACCTTCCTGTTATGTCTTTTTGTAGGAAATGTTAAGTCAATGATTTTCCTTTTAAATGGTAAATGACTATTTTATATGAAAGATTTGGGTGAAATAAGTCTGTTGATGACGCACACCTTCTTTCTATTGCGTCAATGAATAAAGTTATTGTTTTAAATTAAGAATGAGCGCGGCGAAAAAGTTCGACATAACGGAAAATCCAAAATTAAGTTCTTTAAGAAAAAAAGCTAAAAGAATAAAATAATATAAAAGTAAAGGTGCTTATGAGTTCCAAAATGTTTCACTCGTCCACTTTTCTACATAATTCTTCTTTCCTTCTCCTCCTTCACCTATATCACCTTTACTTACGTTAGCAAAAACGCCAATAAACGTCTGGTGAGAACCGACCTCCTTTTCAATACTTAGAGGTTCCCAGAGAATAAAATCAATCACTGTTATTCATGGATAACTAATATAGCTCTTCTTATGCCAAACGTTAGTCTCTTGTTTTTTTTTCTGATGATGAAATTTCTTTCGCTGAAAGTCCCAGTCCCCCAAAAAGTAATTTCTAAAATCGTGACCGAAATAAATTACAGCTAAGTCGAACTCCCGTTAGCTCGAACTCCAGTTAACTCGAACTCCAGTTAACTCGAACATTTTACTCGGTCACTTGTGAGTGTTCAAGAGAGATTAAGATTTCCTGATTTAATGGAATTTCCTATAGATCTAGCAGTGATACGTAGGTCTCTCTGACGTTTAATTTACCTGGTTGCTTAACCCTCAATTTAAACATCAAAACGACTTCGAAGAGACGCCAACAGAGAAACCTTTTTTCATATGAAATTGCTATTTTCACGATCCATCAACTTTCTTCAAACATTATACAGCCTGTACAAAACAAATGATCTTTAAAGAATTTCAAAATGTTTACTTCTGTCAATAAGAGGAAGTTCGTAAAATTTATACATAGCTATAAAAGACCATTCTTGTGGTATTTTTACAGTTTTCATAGAAAATATTGATAGTCATTTTTTTGAAGATCCATCCTTCCTACAAGCTATTGTTCCTCTCCAACATGTTTGTTATTGTTGATACTACGAAAGAAAAACAACAAAATGTTTTCTAGTTGGAATTAGAGGCAAGTTTTCTTTCTTAACTCTGTAAGAACATCATCAGATCATATAAAATTGCTAAAAATCCAAGCTTATAAAGTACAGTAAACATTTTCTTTATTCTCTAATTGCATATTCACATAAAATCATCGTTAAAATCAAATAAATAAACTAAATTAAATTTTCCCATATCTGTGATATAATCTTTATTTCTCCTTTTTATTCATGATAACGTTTTTGTTTCTATTTATAAATACTGCCTCCTTAAGTTTACGTTTTATATAATCGTTTTCTTTATTTAAAATCGTCACACCATCAAAGTCAATTTCGTGCCCAGTCTCCATTAAATGTTGGGACAGTCCTGAACTGTTTTCTTTTTTTCTGATGGCATCTTGTTTGTGCCCTTTCATTCGAGTTCTTAACATTCTACCAGTCTCACCAATATAAGATCCGTTACAATTTTTGCAATCAACTTTGTACACAACAGCTTGAGTATCGTGACATTTTCTTTCTGACTTTTCATAAGTTGAAACAAAAGGGTTTTTAATGATTTTTTCTTCTTGTCTACTAATTTAACGTGGTATTTTCTCCCCAATCTAGCAATACCTTCAGATACTCCTTTCTCAAGCATAACCGTATCTCTTCATTCTCGTCTATCCCGCTCTTTTTCTCATTACCTTCAATAGCTTCATTTATAGTTTTTTTCACAACATTTCTCGGGAATTCGTTCAATTCCATAGTTTTTTGTATATCTTCTATTTCTTCTTCAAAGTCTGAATTTTTTGCCTGTAATTCCCAACCAAAGATAACTAGAATACTAATGGAAAGGCAATCGAAAAAGTACCGAAAAATTTCATAAACAAAATGCTGTTTTTAGCTTTCTCAAGGAACTTTCTTTTGTGAGTTCAAAAAATCGAACAAGGTTCACTTGTGAATGATTGCAGGAATACTATTATATATATCATAATCAATTGGATAAGTTTTCTTTGGAAATAATTCGAGATGTTCTGCACAAAGCTAATTATGACGTAATTGACAAGTAACATCACTACCGTGTTAATAGCAACACAATATTAGAAAGCATGACCTTTAGATTACACGAGTGTTGTATAGTATCCAAAACATATCAATTTTATATCACCGCCACCACTACCGCTATCAACGCCCCAAAATGCCCATTCGAAAATTTAGTTCCCGGCGTATAATTTAGGATTTATAGTAAAATACACGATCAAACACTCATAGACAAACATCTAACGCCAGCCCTTTTAACGCCAAGTCATTTAAATTAACGCCATTAATGACTGGCGTAAAAAGGGCGTCAGTATAAAAATGAGTTCAAAGATCAAACATTCTCAGAGCCAAACTCAACTGAAGAAAGTACTATGTACGATGAAACAAATGCTATTGTACGATGTAACAAAATACAAAACTATCAACAAATATTTGTATAAGAATTGCTGAAATTGTTAAGTCTCGAACTTCAAAACACACACTTACATGAACTAAAATATTTTGACGGTAAAATATCTTTCTATAAAAAGAAGAGGAAAAACAGATTTGTCGAAGTGCTTTTCTATTGTGATAATAACACACCCACATATATACTCCTAATTTTTTTTTTAATTAGCAACACACCCATATGTTTACTATAAGCTAACTGCAAGTCGATAGCATGGATGTTTATGTGTGACAGCCAAAAAAGATGTTGATGAAGAAAAACCTTACATTTCATCTCCATACAATGTTTTTACCCTGCGTAACTAAAAATTAAACAAAATGCATGCAAATACAAAGAAAGTTTGGAAAGAGTATCGAAAGAGTTATCTCCCTTCAGATAGAACCAACTGCAAGCTTTTTTTGATTTATACTTAGGAACTTCTTAACTTCAACGAATCGTAAGATTTCGTAGCTCCGTTGCATCACGAAGCGACGGAAATGGATTGCTAAGATAATGTTTTCAAACATACGTGTGCATTTTTGCGGATACTTGACCTGCTTATCTGCTTATTTCATGTTGAGACATTCCACAAGCATCGAGCATGCAAAAAGCATTTGTAAACACTAATATACGACAAAAACTAGATTCGTTATCAAACTCTCCCACAGAGAAAAAGAGAGAGGAGAGAGAGATTATAAAGGTAATGAAAAAGATCGAAAGTGATTCAGGAAGTACTTTAGAAGATACGATTTAGCGCTTACATAATAGTTACATAAAGGGCGGGTAAGATACAGCAGGACACTTATAAAAGAAGGTGTCAAGAACAGGATGTGATTTGCAGATTTAGAAATTTCCAATGGAGCGCATTAAAATGTAAATGGGAGGAATTACTTCCATGTCTTTACGATTCTAAGAAGAGATTGTGGAGCTACTAAACAATTTGCAGGAAAATCCAGCTTTTAAAATAGCATTTAATTGTAGAAAGCTTTCAATTTTTCCCTTACGCTGTCGACCAATATCAACTATATCTCATAAATACGGCAAAACAAAATCTCTTTTTGTGGGAGTACAAAATCCATCATAATCTTGGGGCCTAAAGAGTCTGGAGAAGAAAAATAGGAAATTTCTTAGTTAGCTATTTCCCAGTCTTTGAGTTTCTTAAGTTTTTTTTGACTGGAGCTCCAGTCTCTTATAAACCGATTTCTTATAAAAAAAGAGTGGTATTATAGATAGTGCTTAATCACCAATTTCCTTTCTAAATGGAATTTTTCTATTTTCATCTTAAAATCCTACGCTTTTAATATTCCCTCTTTCCGTTAACCAGACGTGACTTCCGAAAATCCTTATTTTTTTAAAATGATAAAAGCAAAGTTCAGAATGTGCAAAGTCTTTCTTCCCGTACTATGCACGTACTTTTCTTTGCAAGAAATCTCAATTATCCAGAGGCAGTTAAATGTATTATTTCTAAACGTAATTAACTTCTCATGTGAAATCTCTTTGTTTTGCGTTCCAGTGTTTCGTCACAACTTTTATGACTGGAATCATCTAGGGGATAATCAATAGCTGAAAAGCATACAAGCTTTGTTTTATTTATAGTGTGCATTGTGAACCACAATCACCTCGAGGCTAACAAAACTAATAGTGTGCGAAAGGGGAATACAGAAGTCATAGCAACAGGATGTTTGGAACCATCATGACAGCCAAAGTAGTGAGATTTAATTATTTCAAAATAATTAGTGAAGTAAGTCGGAATAGAAGATTACAAATCTTAAGAATGTTGAAACAACAGTTTACAGTTCGCGCGACTCATTTGAGTGAATAAACAAAATTTGCTTATTTTGCTAAAATTTTGTTAATTCAGCAAAAATCGCCACGATTCGTTGCGACTGGGCAAAGAAAGGGAAATTTTTTAACTTCCTCGCCTTTCGCCAGCGAGCACCAAAAAAATCTATTTTTAAACTCTGCGCATGTGCATTAGTGAATTCCTTTATTCGCGTGGACTGTAAATCCTTTTATTATCAAACGCATTCTGGAGGATACATTACTTGTATCAAATACATAATGTTTCAGATATCAAAACAAACATCATCTTTATCATGAAGTGGATCCAATTCTAAACTTCTTAAAACTCTTGAAAAATCATTAAAAAGATGCAAACATTTGCACCAAAAATAGGAATTCACAAACAAACAACCAGTGGTATTTTTTGTGTTCTTCATCGAGTGAAATTTGATGATTAACATTTTTTAAAGAACTATTTCCGATTGATAATAAAGTCCTAACATCAAAATTCTCGAAATGCTATTTCAGTTTCGTAAAGGTTTAAAACAAGCAGTTTAATGACCTTTGCAATTATTGTGGAAGTTCTTTCTTTGTCATGAAAAAATTCGTAATGATGGAAATGCAATATCAAAATTCGAAAAATTTGCCAAAAAAGGAGTTTTGCCTAATTCTCTATGGCTCACAGAGAGATGTAGATGGACACATCAAGAATATACTATTTGCTTCCACAAGACTATAAAAGCCTTTTTCAGACCTGGTACCACATGCAACTAAATACGTAAAAGAAAGTGAGAGTATATGCTGTTTTGAGATGGGTGATCACTCGAGGGGAACCAGTCCGATAAGTTTAGCTAGGTTAGATGGGCTGATTTCTTTGCAACTATCACACGAGATAATTTCAGCCCGGTTAACCGATTTGATAAAGGGAGATTCCGGGACACTCACTCAATTTTGTGAGAGTTTTTTTAACAGAATAAAAAAGGTCTCAGCTCTCAGCGAGCCAGCTCATTTTACTGATGTCTTAAAACTTCCCATCCCACCTTCTAAACAATGAAAGACAGATCCGAAACGTTAAAGAATAATGTCTATTTACATTCACTACTTCCCTTTTTTGCTTTATTAGTAAACACAACAACATAAAAACGGTGAGAAAAAGCGCGATAGCCCAGACTTTCTAAAGACCATTATTCAAAGGACAGCTTAAATAAAAGGTTATTTAAAAAACATAAAGTTTCTTGTCATCCTATTTCTAAAGCTTAAACAAATTCCCTTTGAAACTTACATGTCACACAAGTAACTGAGAAATATTTTTGTACGTGTCTTATCCAAATCCCTCCCAACATATTATCAGTTCAAAAATCTTGAAACGTGATAACTGTGTTTACCTAATAATATCAGACAATTTCAACAATTTTACAAGATTTGTGAAGACCTGAAACTCGTGTGATGCAGCAGAAAATCACCGGGCGAATTAGCACGAGCTACAACTTTTGTTTATATTTAATGCAAAAAGAAAATATTTTGACGCATATAACGAACAATGATGTATACAGAAAACCACATACTGGATGACAACTTCCGAATTCAAAAACAATCCTTTCAAAGGCTAGTCTCCATTACACTATGAGTCAATATGAATACAGACTAGCCTTAGCAGGGAATCAGACATGTTAAATTATTGAATCAAAAGACTAGGTTCAAAATGTAATCTCCTATATATTCAACACTGCAAAGGAACTTCTATCCTTTTCTCATACGTTTGGGCCAGCAGGAAAGCCATCTTTTAAGAACGGATACGATCAGTAGCTAGACAATATCGATGACAACAACATACAATAATCAACAATAGGTTTGCTTTAGTTACGAGGGTTCTTGTAAACTGTAATTCTGGTGATGAATTTAAATGTTTTGAATTTCAAATATATTTATTTTGTCAACATTATATTGATGTATATAATAAAACATTCATAACAATAAAAACTTAGTGATACCATGACATCGATTATACATGGCGGAAGCTCTTTTTTTATTCTAAATCGATTTATTACAACAATTTAAAGCTGTACATTTCGGAGGGTTATCGGTGATCATTCTGTTACTTCATATGTAAACAGCGTATGGCAAAGGGACGCGACATGTCTACATTATTAAAGAGACACCTCCCTACGTCATTATTTATATGCTTGCAGTACATTTAAATTTGGAAATTGAGAAGATATGAGAAAAGTCTTTTCCCTATAAGAATGTCATTTAATAATTCGATTTATTGAATCCATTCGATTTCAACAACAATCGAATTGTGAGATATTCTCTGTTTATTTTCGATTTGTAGTAAAAATATTAAAAACTGTTCATCGAATAATATAAACCGTACTAAAAATTTCCAACAGTTCCAATACTATAAGAGGTGGAAATCTAATTCTAAAACAAACCATTTCAAAACTATTCTTCTCATAATAATTGGTTTAGCCAATGACATCATTGCATTTGATTTTACTGTCCTAATAACCTTATTGCATTCTGAAAATTTATTACATATACAATGTTACCTGCTCAACTTCATACTAGTTCGACGTTTGGCACTCTTTCTACATGCGACCACGAATCCCTACCAGTCAATCCCCTAATCTTTACGTCCTCATACCCATTCTCCAATATTCATCCCCATTCTAGTTTTTTTGCTTTTGTTTCTCTTCTTTGTAGTTCATAACAGGTGACGTACATACAATACATACGCTTTTCTGCGAGAAGAAATTGTACGGATGCAGGAAATATATAGTTGAAAAAAAATAAATCAATTTTGATATCAAATTTATTCCTTATCTAAACATGTCTTGACAGGAACCCAAAACCGACGTCAATTATAACGTCGTGTGCCGGCACAATAAAAACCGTTTTTGATTGCAACTAGTTGTTCATTCATTTGTGGCCTATATAATAGTTGATGGGAAAGGGGAAAAAATACATTCAAAAGTTTTGAAACAAGACAATGTGGTGGAGTACGACAATTTACATTCAATGTTTACAGACAGAAACGATGGAGTGTTACATTAAATGATAATTAGACGCCTACTCTCCATCTTATTGTCAAGTTGTCATGTATCACGTGAACAGAAAGGAAATACTATCTACATATACGACACACGATCTTTAATTTGCTCATTATAAAAAACAACAGCATAGCAGAAGCAGTTAAGGAAGACAAGATAACAACTGCTCTTTCTATTCAAGATTATATAAACAACCGATCACAGAAAGCCGTAAACACGCAGATTATATTTTTACTTCAGAAATAGAATTGGCTTCGACAGTGTTGGACTTGATTTTATTTTGGAGAAGAAGAAGTGAAGCAGATGATGTTTCCTATTAAGCAGCACCAACGATTAACATCTGCATCAAGTTTAGACGAGTATGAGTGGCAGTCGAAATGTGTGAATACGAAAGCTGATGGTGTTGTTCGGTTTATCAAATCGAGACACGCGTTACCATACTCGACAAACTTCGAGAAGAAATTGTACGTTAAACGAAATGGCGATGTTTTAGAAGAGCGTGTGTGTTATAATACCAAACTCAACTTGAAGAATAAAAAGGAACTGATCAAGTTGTTGAAGTTACTCTGTCAAACCAACGAAGGTTTCACGAATGTTATGAATGAATTCTTTCATCCGTGGAGTACCAGCACGCAATCACAAGAAATAAAATGCTCAGAATTTGTTCGTTCACAACTTTGTAACGTCATAAGCATAGCGACAGATGACGATGATACAGACGTGTTTCTGCTCGACAAACTCTCGTGTGAAGCGTACAAAAAATTTACTCTAACTAAAAGAAACAATCCGAAAAACTACCTTCCAAAAGCTAATAGTGCTATAATAAAATCCATGTTGTTTAAGAAGAGAAGGGAAGAAATTAGTATAGGGAGATTGAACTTGAAATTCACATGTGAAAAGACGCAGTGTCATTTTTTCGTTACCGTTCAATTATACAAAAGCGATTTTGGCGTCAAACAGACGGTGAAAGAACGATTGAAATGCTGTCTACAGGAGAGCACCGTCACAATTAGACGATTTAATTTACCATTCCCAACAGTCATCGAGGGTGAAATAATGCACCAAAATAACTTGCAGGAACTTTTGGAATTAGACATTTATAACTGGAAAGCCTTGGGTTACAAGTTTCGCAATTCTATAGATGAATCATTCTATAAACAGATTCGCCGAAAGAACAGATCACTATCAGAAGTTTGACAAATAAATTCTTAAGAACATATATATATATGTATATATATAAGAGATAAAATTTTAGAAATAATATTCTTATGTTTGAAACAAGAAGACAACATGATTACCAAACTTCTTTTGAATAGACGTTTATTACAAAGCTTTCAAATATTTTAGTTTTGGTAATGATGCTTTCCTCTCGACAGATTAAGGAAACCAGTATATTTCAGCAATGCCGGTACATTAGCATGAAATAAAAATCAAGAAAAATCAAAGTTAATAATATATAAACCATTTCTCATTCTTTTCTCCGATTCCGCTCATTGTGCTTTGTTTTCTAGAGATTGTTATTATTGAGAAAATTGATAACATTCGAATGTTATCATTCGAACGATGAATAAAAAATTGTGTTTTATAAATAACAATCGCGGATGTATTTGATTGGTTTAAAAAAATTAACTTAACTCGGGCAGCAGCAAAGTTTGTGATAAAAATCTATTTATATATTTAGAAAATCGCTTATTCACTATACAAAACGGTAGCCTCTTAAAAGTTTTATCTGATAAGTCTTTCAGCCACATGGAATTATTTTCATTTCATCGCAGTTCAAGAATGAAATGCTGATCGGAGGAAAATTACATCGCTAGTTTTGAACGCTATGTCGAATATCGAATAACTTGAAGTGCCCTGTTCTCGTGTTATTTCGATCAGAAGGATTTCTTTGGATAACTCCGATCGATGTTGAATAAGCCGGCGAAGTGCAAATTCGGTTTACAATTATTTCTTAATTGGCATTTCCCGTGATCGCATTTACGCACAGGTTACGTTACGTTATGCACAGGTTACGTACAGGTTTCACTTCATTCGCCCAATTTCGAAGTTCCATCATAACTCTTTAATTTTCGAGTAATCGAGTACTCCAGTTAAGTCGAACATTTCGTTAACTCGAACAAATTTCGGTATTATTTGAAAGTTTGATTTACACGACGGAAATATTTAATATTTTGATGAGAAAAAAGGTTCCACTTAAAATAGTTCAAAAATTTCAAAATAATGAAAAAAAATTATTGAGATCTCAGATGACAGAATATAGAAGAATCATGTAAACGTTATGCGCGGGTATCTTCTCCTCTTTGTGGGAGCTTATCTTCTTTGAGAGCAGCTTTAGGGTATGACAGTAGTACAGTGAACCCTCTCAATAGCAGACCATTCGGGACCAAAAATTTATAAGGAGGTATCCGCAAGTAAAGGTTTATCAGATTTCAAGGGAGAAGCCATTCGTTGCTGGAAAAAGTAACATGTATGGGATGTGCATTATATAGAAAGCCTGATTTTTGGTGCTGCACCATAAATCTTTAGATCACGTGATTCGTGTCGTAACCCCTTTAAGTCTTATTTTTCTAAAACTTTTCCCATGTTTCTGCTATATGGAACACGTTTTTATGATTAATGGTGTTGAAGTAAATTACTCACCCACTCGTTTCGCAAACCATCAGGATATAAGAATATATAGTGAGATAATTGGCTCAGTTGGATAAACAACTAGAATCGAGAAAACAATAACAAGAAACCAGGCTGCAAAGCAAAGTAGTCAACATCTTTATCGTTGAGGCATGTTAGAAGTTTATTTTCACAAATTCATAGTTGCTCACAGTTCAACCTGAGGATTTCAAAAATAAATCAGTAAAATAATCAGTCCGTTGCAAAAGTTTATTTGGAATGAATTTAATTGACGTGTTTACTTTCGGCCAGTTCTCACCGTTAGAAGTTTTTATTAAGTACACTCAATGCCCCTTTATACTCAGCACCCTCCTCCAAAAACTTTGGTCAGTTAGCGCCTGTAATACCTTTTGTGCACCAAAGTAAAAAACAGAACCAAGAACAAAAAACAACCCTATTTATCAAGTACAATAACTTCACCTTCTTCAATAGAGCAGCTAGAGTGCTAATGTCAGCATTTTTACAGAATCGAATTAACAGTAATAAGCAAAAAAAGGGAGAATTACAAAATTACAAAATTTGTCCCTTTTGTTCTTATTTCGCCCCTCTTAAAAACGCCTAGGGTCTATACTTAACACCAGTAAGGGCTGGCAAAGAACTGATAAGGTATATTAGTAGTATTTTATGTATTTCAACAAGAGGAGTCAAGAAAAGTCATCGGTCATGTTAACGATGGAGAGTAAAGATAAAAGTGTGTCTTATACAAAAGAAAGGGTGTGTCTCTCATCCTCATTATTATCAACCTACACACAATTAGGGAATTGGATTAATAACCTGATATTGGACAGGATATAAAAATCACTTTCCCCGCAAAAAAAGTGAATCACTCCGTAGGCAGAAGATTGGACTTGAAGGATATCCGAGAATGATCGGGAACCACGAAAAAGGCTGATTTTATTAAATTAACTGTTCCCGATTAAATATTTGGGCAGGAAACTTGTACTCGATTGAACAAACGATTTCCACAAACAGTAACTACAAGTGTGTTTTTTACACAAGGCAATTTAGTCAAACGAATATTAATGAACTCTTTGAACACAGGAACTAAAGGATTTTGAAGAAACCTGTATTTGTTGCCTGGAGTAAGTACACCAAATTTTTGTAAAGTGTGGAAAAGATCAGATACCACGCTAAACTGTGATTAGATACCAAGCTAAACTTTGATCAGATACCAAGCTAAACTTGCAGCAGTGATTATGTCCTAACTATAACAACCAGACTTTTCTTTGCAAATCTTTGTAACGTAAATTTTGATTAGATGACTCGTCCAATATTTATGAGTTTCACACATTCTCTTTTAAGTCAACATTGTGTTGTGTTGTTGTTATTCAAAGACTTAGATATATCATATACAGTAAGCTCTCGCTATCTTGAACTCCCGCCATCTTGAACTCCAGTCATCTTGAACATTTTGCTCTGTCTCTGTAGACTGTATGTCACTTCACGGGGTTGCCAGACAACCAGTTCTAAAATCGGAAAAGTTCATCAGCAAAAAATCAGTAAGCATAAGCAAGCATTTCTACATGAACGTAACGTAATATCTAGCATTGTATCCAATGCTTTTCCCTTGACATTAAATAGCGAATATATTATTAGAATGTGAAAATTATATGGAAGCAAAAGTCCTAAAAATATGATTTATATGGTGAGCTACAGCCTTACTACATAAAGTTTTTATAAAATATCATGTTGCTCGAATGTGCGAAAGGACATCAAAGATGCAGTGATAAACTACCCATGATGCAGTTGTAAATTACCCATGATGCAACGTGACAAGAGGAAAGACGTTACCGACTCCAGTTCCTTTCAACCCTTCACTTTGAACTAATGTGGAATTTTAATTTTTTCCTGATTATAATATACTCTTTTCTCATTATTGTTGCTTTCCCTAAGAGACGGAAATTGTCGTTGCTGGCAGCAATTTTATTCGGGTTTTCATCATCCAATTGCACGGAAGAATCAAGACGACGGTTTTATACTTATACTAAAGGTCATTTTACACTAGGCAGAATTTGTGAGTGAAAAATTCCGCCTAGGTGTAAAATCGCCTTAACGATTGTTGTTTTGGAAAATGTATAAAGAACTTAGAATTGTAAATAGAAGATCCCATAAAACCTTTCGAAAATTACACTCAACTAGACGAGAAACAAAACCAGCAACTTTAGGATGGAAAAGACATGTTGTTACGACATTGCTGCTTCTTTCTCTTTACCAATCCTTTATTCGCTGACAGCGAGTAAACGTAAAGTAGAATCCCGGTAACTCGAACCCTCGATAACTCGAATATTCAGTAACTCGAATTATTTAAGGGTTTCCCTTGAACTAATACTCTCTCATAAAAGACTCTCAATAACTCGAACATTCGGTATCTCGAACAATGTTCATCGGTCTCATGGTGGTTTGAGTTATCAGGATTTCACTGTACTTTCAAAAGTCAAGCGTCATTTACAGTATTCGGTTAATTATGATGACCAATATTGATTTCTATGAAAAACTGAATGGTTTAAAAAAGAAAAATCGATCGAATTCTCTCTGTTTACACGATTCCAAATAAAACTTTCCATGGCGATCCCGATGTTTGGAGCTGTTGAATGGCAATAGAAGAGAAAGCAGAAATCCTAGAACGACATTTTTCAATGATTTTTTTTGTCAAAATAGACAACGTTTAGGTAAAAGAGAGCGACAATTTCTAAGAGGAGTCCATGTGTATATTATAATAAGCTTGTTCTCTTCTACCTAAATATTATCCATACAGTTTGAAGACTGGGATAGACGAAGAAAAAGTAATTTGTTTTTGTTATTCGATTGAGATAGAATTGCAGACAACTGTTATTGTTGTCGTTGTTGCAATCTGATTGATGAAAGTCTTCCTCGAAAGGTTAAGAATATGAATTACTGTCGTCCGCCAGAAAATTAAATCGGTCAGCTCTTTTTTTTACCGCAATGTACGCAAAACATCAAAGCATGCAAAAGGAACTTTGAATTTGGCATGTCATTTATGGTGTTTTCTTAAAAAACGACCAAGGCTTTTATTAAATTTTTAGGGGCGTAATTTGAAAAGAGAGGCGTTTAAAAGTTTATAAAATATTTAAGATTTAGAAGCTGTTCACATGACGATTTTATTTACAATGCGCATGAATTTTAAACAATGAAACAATTATTTCTTTTATGGTTTTTATATTGGCATTGTTTGTTTTAAACAATAAAAGGCCACGTGTGTAAAAAATCTCCATATGAACAGCCCCTTTGTGGGGGTGGGGTAGGGTGTCGTTTATTGGAATTTTTGCCATTTTGAGCTTACTTGATATACTAAGAAAACAGAAATATATCTCCTCAAAACCTCCAAAACCACCAACTGCCTATACCTTAACTTCAGAGAGAAGGATTACCTGTCTCTTAGAGGCAGATAATTTATTAGGAAAAGAGGAAAATCTTCCCTATGATTTTGAGTGTAGGGTGGTTATTTTTTAGTGAATTTGAGCCTCTGCACCAGATAAAGATTCTTACAATAACTTTGGGAAAATACTGGTAGGTAAACATGGATATATTTCTTTCGTTGAATGATAGACGCAAATATCATTTAAAACACTACGTCATACTTAATGACGGCAATTATCTGACGTGTGATATTACAGCTACTTAAAAGAACGTCATCACATGAAATCATCTATTTAGCCGTATTTTTAATCGATCAAACTAAATACCGAACGTTTTTACCATATATGGTGATATTCGGCCTTTATGACAATTTATAAGAACTTCATTAAAACCAATGATCTCTTTCGTTTGACTTCAGAAATTTTGCATTCATGTGTCAAGTTTCTTCTCTATCAGTCTTAAATAACTCCCTTTTTGTAAAGTTGGTAAACAAATATTTAACCAAAAAGTTTTTATCTTCAAAAAACTGTTTTTGACACAACAAAGGAATATTGGCATTTTGAAAAACAAGTTGATATATGTATCAATACCTTGTATACATTCATTTATCACTTCTCCGATAATGCACAAGAAAAACTATTTTTTTCGATATCTATTAATAATAAAACTTATTAATAAAAACATTTGACAACTGACGATGAAGCTAATTGAAACTGAGGATTTTTGCGCTAGCTTGGAAACCATCAGCAACATAGAATGCTACATGTGTCAATCTAGCCAAGAACGTTCAAGAATCTATTTTAATAAAAACAAAACAAACAACTAAATTTTCTTTAATCAGTTGTTGTTTAGACACGTGTTAAAAGCTATGGAATGACCTTTTCCATCTGTTTCAACTGGCCCTACAATTTGTGATGTGGGGCAGAATGAAACACACTCTTTAAGGTTCAGTTTTCCCGCTTATTAAACACGTCCTAGTAAATCTGAAAATGCACATTTGAAGAATGACCATTGGGCTATCATTTGACATAAAACAAGATTTTTCGTTGCCTATGCTCATCGTACTACATGTCCATCAACCAAAAGTATTTCATTAAGCCCCAATCTCCCCTAAATTGCATTTCCTGGTTCATTCGAACGTCCATGTTCAAACTTATGTTTTCATCAGGTAGATTTTGATTTAGTGCGATGCATTGAGGCTCCGTTTTTGAAACAAGCATCAACCAGGCTTGAAATATTTGTCTGTAGCAAATTTTCAGAATAGAAATGACATTAACATATGTGCCATAACGTATATATCCTATAGATAACGTATATATTACTGATAGAAAAAAATACAGTTTGTGAAAAAACATTGATTAATACTAGTAATCAAAGGTTTTTTCCTGGTTGAAAAATCAACTAGAAGAAGCCTGGGGATGAGGTGAAATCTAACAAAAATAAAACTAACAAAATTAGCGAACGTGTATATTTTAGAAAGGAAACAAATACAGTCTTTCAGGATGATTTGGGATAAATCTACACTACACGAGGTTCTAAACAAAATTTGAAATCATGAACAAAGCACTACGTTCTGGTTCTTTTGAAAACCAGCAAAATTAACTCGAGTTGTTTAATATCAATCCGAAATTCCCCTTAAGATCATGCTATTACTAGTACAAATGATATGATTAACTGAAAAACGTAACAACTACAATAATACCAACCTTGTCTCCAGGGCTTCTTGCCATTTCGATATGAAGCCTGGGGACAAGGTTGCAAAAATACACGAAAAACGCAGAATGTCGAAATGAAGGCGGAGCGATCGTTTAATTAATTAGAAACAAGGGAAATATTAATGAACTTAAAATATTCGTAATTAGATTCATTAATGAGTTTTCAATTGCTTATATCTAATTAATGTGACGCAATCAATTTACCACTATATTTTAAGGCTTATTTATCAGACATACGTCATCACAAATTACAAGCAATTCCGTTTGGTACAGCGAGTTCATCTCATTGTTTTGAGTATTAGTGAAGTTCTTAAAAAGTCCAACAAAACGTGTATTACTAAAAGAAGGACTAGGGCAGGGAACCAATCAAATCCATGGAATTATACAAAATGGCGATGGAGTAGTGGATAACATCTTCCAGTGCAACCATGAGGTCCGTGTTCAAGTCTCAGTCATGTCGATTCTCGATACATCACTCCGATACGCTTTAAATGCAGCGTATTAACCCACTTGGAGCCATCATCTGACTGCACACTGGTCTTCGCGCATCCTAGTTGAAATCTGCAGGCGGAAGAACCGTCCAATATACTAGGGCTCAAAACTACTGGTTACTTGCTACTAGTGCTCGAATTACGGAGGGTCATTTACGTAGAAACCATTGGTGAAGAACCTTCTATTTAGCTGGAATTGAGGAGAGTATGAATTATAGAAGTTCGAATCAGTAATAGCTTACAGATTGTTGTTGGAACAATTTCTTTAAAAATTCAGTAAAAAAGACAAGAAAAAACAAGAAAAATGTTATGTAAGTAAATCAAAAAAACATCCGACATGAATGTCATAAAAAGTGCTTCGTTTAAAAAATCCGAGAATTAATTATTCATCATAAAACCGGAAAGTTTTGCTTGGAAAAAAATACAATGTCTAAAAATTAAAAAGATCACCTTTAAGAAAAACAAGGAGGAGGGCCGGCTTGAGATATAGCAGTTGTCAGAAAAAATGTTCTTCCAAAAAAGTTCTACCAAGATCTTCCAAAGGAGCGTATTTAACGGTTTTTATAGAGTCGTCGAATTACGGAGAAAACATAAATGAAGGAGACCTTTCAAATTGATTTGAATAATAGAGAATCAAACTACCTTATTGACCCCGTCTTTAATGGCGTAATATTTGAAAAGATCACGCTCAAACCTTCACATCTGACGCCGGACTTTTAAAGCCAAGCCATAAACATTAAAACCATTAAAGGCCTGCGTAAAGTGGGCCAATAAAGTTACACAGAGGTTTTTCCGTAGCAGGAACTCATAAATGTTTGTGACTTATGGACTGCACGAGTGGACGGACACATTATCACTGAAACGCCTAATATACGGTTTACTATTAAATGGGGATAACATAGCATCATGCAAACAACAAGGACAAAAAACATTAAATTTTCCGGGGTTTCTCTACGGTGATCTGGGCTGAATAACAAACATTTTCGGATATCCTTTATTATATTATGGACCGTTAAAATGCTGATTTTCTCGGAAGGAAGACGTAAGTGAGATTTGAATTAGAAGCCAACGGAAAGATTTTTTGTTGTTGTCAAATTCTACATTTTATGTACTATTTATGTCGGTCATTAAACGAAAAACATTTCACAAAATCCTCCAATATTTTTATGAAGTGATTATTATTAATTAGAAGTGAAGATTAATTTTTTTGAGAAACCACTTTGACATAATTTAATGATAACGTACCAACTTATTTAGGTAAAGGATGTTTATAGACATTGCGTATCACAGTCAAACCTGTACATAGCAGACACATACAGTTCCAAAAAAATTGCGTTATATACATGGTGTGCGTTACATAGAGGTTTTCTTATATGAGGGCATCTTATGTCCATGGTTCAAAAACATACTGTTAAGGATTCTGGGATAATAATTTCAACGCTTTCATGAACATACATTCTATAAATATCACTTCTTTAAAACATCTTTCTATACTATATAGGTATCCCCTATGTACAGGTTTAACTGTATAAACTATTTCAAAGGATAAATTATACTGTCCACCATATTAGAGGTCGCCATTGGAGACTGATCTCAAAAGATTGAACCAACCTGTGCTTGTATTTCTTGTATTTCTTGGAAAGGTAGCTCCAATTACGCCAAGTGTGAAAGGTAGTATATTTCAACTTATTGTATACACGACTTCGAAATGAATATGTTTCAATTAAAAACCGATATGAAGATATTGGGATTTACTTTTTCAGCAATGGTATACAACACAGTGGTAGGAAGGATGTGATTTCCCAGAATTCTCTGGATTTGAAGTTAGGGTGAGAAAAAGAGGGCGTAAAGTTTAAAGAAAAAGAAAGCATAATAGTTTAATTGTTTTTTATTTTACTTTTGCATTTCAATATATACAAGATTATAACTTAACAATTCATCTTTTAAAAATTAGATGTGGGCGGAATTACACTGACTAATCGTCTCGGGGAAATGAAAGATCGGCTGCCTCGATACAAACAAATGTGTTGTTATAAATACCGCCGGAGGTACCACCTCGTGCTTACCGATCCAGGCCTTTCAATTACTTCTATGAAAGTAATCATCAAAACCAACAAAATCGTAGCATATATTTATGACCAATAATAAGTCCTTTTCTGGTCTCTCACCTGCTGTTATTGTTCACGCTCAGGTGCTGAGATCATCATGATGTCAGATTTTGCTATATTTAAAACAACACATTGTCTTTAATGTTTTTTGTGTCCTTGGGAGTTTGCATTCTTAATTTGCTGATTGTTAAGGATTGCACTTAATTTCAAATAACATGTAACAAATACATGAATAGTGTGCAAGCCGTTGTCAAACCTCAGTATAATAAACAATGAAATTATATTTTCGGAATTGACAATTCGAAATAAGAAATGAGTAATGGTTCTCCTTGTTCTTCAAATATTGCAATTGTTTTGAGGAACTAGAAACTGTACTCAATACAGCTCTTTCTAAATGTGATAACGTTATGGTTGCAGGCGATTTTAATGTAGATGTTCATGACTCTGATTGTTATGGGTTTACCTATTTAGAAATATTTTGAGATATTTTTCATTTGAAAAATCTGATAAAATGTAAGACTTGTTTTGTTAAACGTGAAGGTTCAAGCATTGATGTCTTACTGAAAAATAGACCTATGCCTTTTCATAATAGTTTAGTTACTGAAACTAGCCTTAGTGACCACCATCTTTTTCAAATTAATATCTTGCACGTTTAAAACCAAAGAAAATATATTATCGAAAATATAAGAATTTTGGTGAGATGGCTTTTATGATAGATTTCAAAAATGCATGTTTTGATTGTAGCTCAGATGATCCAGAAAGTAATTATGATAATCTGACAGAAGAATTTATTATTATAGTTATATAATATAGCTCAATCAAACCGCAGAATTTTCTAATGACTATTTTTATTTTCCTTTTTTTATTTTTATTTCCTTTTTTTCTTCTACAAAAGAGCTGAAATAATTGTTTGAAATGAAAAAATTGAAATACATAAATATAGTTGGAGTTTAACATGACTTATCTTATTTATTTAGGCTTTCTGCCTATCAACCGTTTTTCTGCCCATTCCGAAACGGGTATCAGTTATCTAACGGTAGATGGCCGAGTGTCCTAGACCTTTACATTTCTCTTCGAGAACATAGTGGTTCAAATCCGACAACAGGCGTTTTTGTTTTTGATTTTTTTTGTATAAGTTACAATTAGTAAATGTAGGTTACAGCCTCCTACTTCTAGGTTACAGTAGGTTACGCTAAAAATGATTAGAGAAAGATTTAGTGCTAAATGATAAATATATTTGAAATAATCCGCCATCGAATTTGAAACACTATTGATTGATACAATGACATGTTTTCACAAAACCTTATATTGGCCCTTTTGGTAGGCCCTTATTAGGCCAAGGCAAAAATCTTTTAAAAAGATATGGGAATAAGGAAAAATGGCAAACCTTTCATTAGTAATAAAACTGTTTAAGCAATGATAATATTATGATTTTTGATGACGAGGATAACTTGATTACAGAAAAGAAAGAGCTAGCAAAAATGACGAATAATCATTATGTTAACATTATAGAAAAAAGTAGTGGCAATTTCGATTAACTTTACTGATGTTAAAGATAAACAAGAAGTTGTCAATAAAATCATTAATAAATTCAAAAACGATGAAGAACAAAGTAACAAATTCAAATTTTTTGAAATAAATGAAATAGATATGAAAGCATTATCAGGCGAAGACAGAATTCCTCCTAAACTTGCAAGTTTAGCTTCTAAATGTTTAATTAAACCATGATCCATGATCCAAACTTCGTTTGCATCATTTCGTGACCTACCTCTCTGATCTGAACAAAATTTCCAGAAAAAGTGATTTAGAGCATACATTTACAAAATCAATAAAGCTCTGTCCTAAAAAGGCATTCGGTAAGTTTTCCTCTACGTAAAAAACAAAGACAAAATTAAGAGTAATGGCTACTGATGAAGACAGGCATGTGGATGTAGAAGATTCTTGTTTGAATTTCTTTAATTCTGAAGGTGAATTTAAACCTTTTACCGATACAACTTACAACAAATTTATTTCTTCACGTGACGAGTGGCTTAAGATTACAGATGAAGAGTCTGAAGGGAAGATGCGAAATTTCCTGAAATTGTTTTAATGAACTTCATGGATTTTAAGATTGAAACAGCCAGAAAAAGGAAAGAAAAAAGGAAGACTGAGACTGTTAGAGTTCCAGAAGCCAAAAGAAAGTCTTCTAAATTGTCATCAGCAGAAGAACCCGTGCCTGCTTCCTCTTCAACTGTGTTTATAACAGAAAATGTTACATTGTTTTTAAAAATACGGACGATAGAAAAAGAAAATAACAAGAACTTAAAGTTGTGCCAGAATCTTGATGGTGGACTGCTAGGACAAACAGCAGAATATAAGAACAATTAAAGTATTTTGTTTCATGTTTGGAGAAAAAAGATTTTGTTGCCATTGAAGTGAGATATATATCATAAAATCTGTTTTATAATGAGTAATAATATACGTAAAAATACCTATCAGTAATTTAATGTATGAATTGTCATTTATTGACAACATTTATTGATTACTTTTACTGATTATTTAAAAGAAAGTTGAAATGTGGATGCTGTTGTCGGTTAAAGTGTAGGCTTATGAAACCTTAGCCAGAACTGGTGTTTCACCAACCAGACAATGTGAGCTATTTCTTTGAAATGAAGAGGGGGTGCAGTTATTTTAGACGATGAAAATAGTGACATTGACTCACAGGACTCAACAAGGCTGACCTTCTTCTTTTGTTGTGTATATTAAAACTATTGCACTTGTAATATACCGACGGTAAATAAATTTCAACAACAACAACAACAACAACGTCATCTAGAAAACTTGTACAAAAAACAGTTTTGTTATGTTTCGCTTAGTTTATATTTTTAAAAATTGTAAAAATATACAAAAATATATGAAAAAAGGAGGTTTTTCTTTGTAATTGGAAAACGATAACAATGTGTTTTTTAATGTTTTCGGGGGAGCGATTAGAGTAAGTATCGTACCAAACGATTTTACACGAAAACATTTTATTTTCTAAGGTAATCGTACGTAATTTCACATTAGAACTACCAGTTTTTGAGTTCAGAATTTTGAAAAATTAAAGTTATCGGCCTCAGAGAAGAGAGATTTCACAGGAAAAATCGTATTTTTTTATGGTAATCCAACGATTCCACACTAGAATTATAAACTTTTGCCAGTTTTAGTAGGTCGAAAACTCGATGTATTTTGGCGCCAATTTCGTGAGAGTAGTATGCCAGACTATAAACAATCCATCAAGAAATTTTCGACATCGGATTAATGGCGTTTTCCAAAACAACTGACCACCGACCGGCCACCGACCACTACCCACCGACTACCGACCACCCAACCATTTCTTTGAAAATTCAGAAATTATACACAAGTATACACACAAAACTTAGTTCTGTAATTTATTAAAAACTGTATTAATACACTAAGAATACTCACCTTTTTTGAAGTAAAGTTTCTGTCACCCACGTTCGAGAATCGTTATCAACAAACCCGGAACTTTACGCCATTTTTATAAACCGTTTTCTTAGCAAACCAATTAGAGATCGAATTGATGAGTAGGCGGAAGGGCGGAATTAACTGCGGAATTACACACTGATTGACTGGACTGACTGACTGACACGGGGAAATGAAAAATCAGCTGCCTCGCGGCGCTGGCCAATAACTCTATAAAACTTTATAAAACTGTTATCAGTTAAAAACATAAGTTAAAACTAATTAAAAAAAAATCATCATCATCATCATCAAAATTGAATCTATCCAAAATTATTGATATAATATTTACTAAAAATATTTACTAACCTATTTTAAGGCAAGAAATGCGCAAATTTAAAATGCTGCAAAATTCATATGAGAAAAAAAAGGCTTGAAAATAAATATTCGGAAATTTTTTCTGACATACCGATTCGTGAAAATTAAAGTTTGCGAAAGTTTTGAAAAATCTTGATTGCGAAAATTAATGTCTTTTAATTAATGTCTTTTAGTCTTCTTTCTTCATTGAAATCTTTAAACTTCCTGCAAACTCACTGTATAATGCATACTTAGAATCTTGAAATGATCATATTTCAGTCAAAATGCAAAATGAAAGGTTTCAAAACAAAAATATCCACAAATTAAAACGACGCTAAAATCTCTGGTGGTTCAGGCAGAGTAGAATGAAATTAGAAATGGAAATTCCCCTCTAATAATTTAAATAAACTAAATTATGTTGAAATGAACATAAAACACACATTAACACATCAAATCAAACAATTATATATACCCTGCTCTTCTCTTCTAGTGATGAAGCTGTGCTCCTTTCACTTTTTTACAGTCCATCATCATCACCACAAAATATATAACGCATTAAAAACTGTACCCAAACACTATCAGATTACTTGCAAATAAATTAAATCAAAGGATTTTATAACTTCAAGTAAGTTTCTGTCTTCTCCACTTCGCTTCCACTCCACGTTTAGAAACGTTATCCAAAAAACTGAACTTTCACGCCATTTTTAAAATCCGTTTTCTTGAGCAAACCAATTACAGATCGAATTTATGGGGAGGCGTTGAGGAAACGGCAAAGAAAGACTCGATATTTAGAACCGATATATAGAAGGGTGTTACGAACGAGCGCAGAGAACTGCAACATTAAAGACACACAGTGTGGTTACACGGACAACTGAAAGGTCAGATGCTTAACGGCGCTGACCAAAAAACAATCACATGTAAAGTTATTAAAATCTGATAAAAATGAATGCATTTGAAATTGTATCCAAAACATTCATAATTTCTAAAGCATTTTCAGGAAGAAGACTTTTTTTGTCCTTATCAAACTGAATCAAAAGAGAGAAAGATGCACAATCGAAAAGGTGTTCATAAGCATATTTTTGAAAAAATGGAATATGGGCCAAGTAATACCACTATAGCAGCTAGTCCTAAACAGAGATTTCTATCGAAACAAATCACAACATTATAAGTCAAGTATATCTTTTTTTCTTTGAAATAATTTAATTTATAAAAATCAGGTCAACATAATATGTACTCATAAATGAACGTAAAAAAACCCAACAAAACAACACGTTCACTTCAAATAATTATAAAATTTTTACGTAAAACGCTGCAACTGTTAGTCTTAGAAAAACGCTAATAAACTCAACAGATCAAAACTGACTGCTGAATACGAGCATACTCAGTACTTGGCTGGAAATAGGTTAAAAATCCCTGTAGTATCAATCGCACAAAAGCCTAAATTCATTTTTTTTCTCCGATAAATTTGGAAGCTTGGGCTTCCTTAGAAATTTAACAATTTTATAACACAAGAGCTTCTCATCCGCTTTCCGTTTTCCGCAGATTTAACAGTGAAAAATACACATTAGCAATACAAAAGTGAAATTTTAACTGGCATGGAAACATTTCCGTATTCGTTGCTTCAAAAGCCCTCGTCATGTGCGCAATCAGTATAACTTGAAAATACTATTTCAAAAAATCCTTGATGAATCTTGAAATAGAAACAGAAAAGCGGCAACAGGAATATTAATTTCCGACAACCACTTCGTGTGTATCATTATTTTAAAGGATGACCCCACATCTCTAAGAAAGCTAGACCAACGACGGCCCAGGTCTTTTTCATAGATAGTAATACACGAAGTATTACCTGATTTCGAGACAAAAGAGGAGAAAATATTGGGTATTCTTAGAAGTGAAACAGTTTTGTATGAAAATTTTAGTTTCCCCCACAAAACAGAAAGCCAAATACCCTCAGCAGCAAAAGTATTAAAGGCAAACCGAACTACCCAGGGTCTATTTTTAATTTCGTGGGTCCCACGAAATTAAAATTTTAGCGAAAGAATTTTCAAACAGAAATTGCTAACCTGTTTCATCAAAAATTTAGTATTTAAGTGTAAATTTCTCCTAAAACAGCACAATAACGCGTATATTATACAATAATGACTGTATGGCTAACCATTTAGCAGAACATATGGTTTTTAAGAGAAAGTTCTGGTAAAAGTTTACCAGAGTGTCTTTGAGGATTGCTCAAAAAAAGATAAATAGAACCAAGAGAAGTTCTGTAGAATTGCACAGAACATAACTAGAAGTATTAAAGAATACATTTTTATAATGTTCGTATGCACTAAACTGTGTCTGTGCGTCGAATATTGCCACCAAAAATTGATCGTGATTCTTCTTTTAATTTCTCTCCATGTTGTTTTGATTTGAAAACGATAAACGAATTGTTGAAATAATACAAACCAACTTACTTTCCATGGTCAACAAATTAATCAAAGGCGCGATTAATAAAAATTATTATAAGTTCAAAATAAAAAATATTATTTTCTGATCCGCTAATTCATGAGCATGAAGCACGCTGAGACTTGCCCCGAGTGTTCGAAAAAAGGCCTGATACCCTGGGTAGTTCGGTATGCCTTTAACACAAACCTATTTAACATGTATCCAAACAGCAGCGAACTAAAAGAGAATTCTCAGATATCAATCAATAAATCTTTTTAATTCCTATGAATAAAGTACAAAATGATGACTACGAATATTTCGGTTCCACAAAGGTTTGGAAACTAAAACTAATCGGGTTAAAGAACATTAAAACAGTATAAATAACAGCCCTCCAAACAAGCTCGGATCAGTCAAGACATTGAAAATGAAGTTGTTTATCTTCATCGCAAGTAAGTAATTTGCACTATGTATTTTTGCATTTAACTCATCTTAAAACTCCCCGTTACTTACTTGCTTACTTACTTGTTACTTTCATCAGTAGGTTTGTCTTTACATCCGTAGTTATATGAATTTTTCTAAATACACGTTTTTTAAATATTCGTTTTGTGAAGCCTTCAAACGTTCTTAAGTTTTCAACTTTGAACCCTTAAAATGTTCTAAATAATGCTCTTAATTTATACACTATTGAATATCTAAAACTGGAAATTCAACGAACTTGGTTGTCATTTTTCGTTTTAATGGAGTTCAATTGATACGGTTGTAAGCAACATGCTGATAATATTCTTGTGTTTGACTATTAAAATGACGTTTCCTTAAGCCTCAAATGTTCTTACTATGTTCTTAACTTCGAAGCCTTATGTCCTTATATCCTTTGTTCTTAAACAAAAAACGTGTAATCGGAAATAAAATATTTTGTCCACGAAACGTCATTGACACCCACTATAACACCAAATAAATTAATTCGCTATTTTATGTGGTCTCTATTCACCTTATATCATTAGGTTTGCTATTTTGGCCAACAGTAACTGCAGATGATGGTTCCGACGATTTTTTGGCGAATGAAGGCCACGTAATCAGCGGAGATTGTAAGGATATTTACGGAATAGTTTCCGATGCAGTTTGTTAACAAAAGGCCTGAATTGGAATACAGATATTCAAACATCCAAAAAGCAAGAAGGCATGCAAAAACGAAAAAGTCCCTTTATTGAATTGTGACTTGATTAAATTTTTATTTTCGCCAATTAATGGGGGTAACACGCGTAACACAGAAAGACAAAGATTTTTAGATTTCTGAGGTACAAAATGAAAATAAATTTTGATGAATGTCTAGTTGATGAATTCTAATAGGTTTCATAAAGTTGTCTATAATCACAGTTTAATATATGAAACTGATATGAAACTGATATCTTCTTATACTAATACGCAATCTTGCTTTTTCTTACCTAACTTTGAAAGAAAGAACGTTAGGTAAAATTTCTCGGGAACTTCGTCAATGGATGTTTGTTTTTTCCGTATTAGTATAGGGGGAACGTCCTCTAGCTCCATCTTACGGGTTTTTATTACTTTGTGGAGTGTTGTGCCTTAAGGAAGACATCATAAAGCCTCCCGGAGGAGAACGCAATGCAATGTTTTTCGCGTCTGAGGTCATCAAATTTTCTCAACGTTCATTTCTTTAAACGAGAAATGAAGACGCTGTGTGTAAAATGTTTTTGTTTTTATTTTTTAATTCAATGCTTTAAGTTCAGTAATGAAGAATAATATTGATAGGTATCAGTAACTATTCCATCCGATGAGATAGTCGATGTAGACCTGTTATGTGTTCGTGTTATCAGTTTATCATTTTCTAATGATGTCTATTTTTTAATGAGTTTGAACGTAGCTTTTTCGTATCAGTTAGTTTTGACTACTATGCCGAAATGTGTAGCTAGCAGTTTATTTGGTATTTCATTGTAGTCCGTGGATTGCTTTAGTTAAAGAGGGATATTTGAAGGTATTATCTTATCCTTCAGAAGTTTAATTGCGTTGAGGTAGGAGAATACATTGTCCACGATCTCTTTTCTAAATCTTTTTTAGTAGTCAGGTGGAAGAAATGTTCTGCCTAGCTTTTTGTTTAACTGTACAACTCCTGGAATCTCAAAATAGGTAAAATGGCTCTGAAAAATAGTATTCTTTGTATGATCGATCAAACAAAACATTTTTGTTTATAAACCGACTTATCATGGCATATAGCGTAAAAACTCATTTTATGGAGAAAAACTGTAAAATGTTTTTACACGCTACACTAGTCTTCTTTATTAATAGCGAAGTGTCATCCACTTTTTAGTTTTGTCAGTGTGAATAAAAGGACTAGGAACGAAATGTTTGTATGGACTGTTATAATTGTAATTTTAGATCGTGCGTAACTGAGTTGTCCAGATATAAGCGATTAGTATTATATAGGGAGTCTGACGTCAGGTGGCAACTAAGTGATACTTAATCTTCACCTTTCTTTGATTTTATTTTTTGTCACCTCCATATTGTATGAGAGAGGGTAAGCACGGGTGTTGGGGGTAGTAACTCATTGGAAAAATCAACCTGTAAAATGTTTTTACCCAGGATACTATATATTAATACCCGATTCTCTGTTTGTTTGTCTGTTTGTTTGTTTGTTTGTCTGTCTGTTTGTCTGTCACGCAAAATGGTACACGCGAGTAGTGAGAGAGATCGGGGAGTCAGTAACGTAAGATTACACATAAATTGTTTTTCTTGTGTGACGTCAATGTGAAACCGATGCATTGCGACCCAAATTGAACGCGAGATTTAGGAAAAATTTTCTCGAGAACCAATAGGAATGACTAACGTTTTTTGGGATCCGCGACATTGGCGATGGGGCGACAAAAAGATTTGGGCAAGATTTAGGGACTGGACCCTGTGACGTCATTAAAATCTTTGATCAAGCATATCTCTGTAACGGTTCGTCGTAGACATATGATCTTATTTTTTTTATCAGTATTTCCAGTTCTACAGGCTGGTAGTACTTTCAAATAGCTTTCCGAGATTTCATTTTTTCCTCAACCAGGAGAACGCACACTGAAAGTTTTCATGGGCGGCGAGCGACGCCGCCTTGGCCGCTAGTCTATATATTAATACTATAAGCGTTTTAAGCCCTGGTTGCGAGTCCTAAGTGAAAAAAACAAAAAACGTCAAATTTATTTAATAGACAAATGTGGCAACGGTTTCCGGATCCGTATGCGTATTAGTATAGGGGGAAACCATTGCATTGCGTCAATTGTTTACATTTTTTTTTTTAAAGATTTTACAAGTTATCTCTTTCCATTCCATTAGACATATAAACAGCTTTTCTTTTCACAGTTCAGATAAACTCTTATTTAAACATATCTTTAATCGGTGCTTCTAACCTTTGAAATCGCGTTGGCTAGGCGAATGTCATTTAGGTTGTGTTCGATTCTAAGCGAGCGTGAACCTCTAACACACAACTATGTTGATCTTAAAAGACTGTACGAGAGTTTTGTTCTTATAAAGTCCGTAACTCTCTGTTCTGTTTCGCCTCTCTTCTCTGCTATTATTTCTGAAAGCCGTTTATAAAATGTTTTACATTCGCGTCCCATGCCGCCACTTGTTGAAAATACCAGGAGTGTGAATGTGCCATTCTCTACATTTGTCACCCGTTCGTTGTAGTGCCTCTTCTTTTCACATTCGTTTCTTTTGAAGCATTTTTCAGGATCCAGACCCCTCTACCTCCGAGCGTTTAGGTCAAAGACCCTTATATCAAAAAATACTCTTTGTCCAGGAGTCCAGAATCCCGTTGCGCTGATGTCAAGTCGTGCTTCTTGGCTTCTGTTAGCGCTGCGCTGTGAAAGATGTTTACCGTCCATTTTCAACATTCTTGGTTCTTTTCGAACATTCGGGCATATTTACATGTTTACATTTCCGTTTGTTAACGAATTTTAAGAAAAAGAAAAAGAAAGATAGTCAAGAACGTATGATAAAGTTAGATTAGTTAAAAGTTGTTAAAATAACTGTAAAAGACTGCTGTATCTTACAAATAGACAAGGAGGTATGATTAAGTTTTTGCTTCAGTTTTATAATTAAAGATTGGCTTTATGCTAAACTAATAAGTTTATTCCAGAAGAAGGGTTCTTTTTCTAATAAGCTGTTCGGGTAAAGTACAGTCATAAAGAAACTTTAAGTGTCTGCGAAGGAATGAATTTTTACAGGGAAACACAAAAGATTTCCGTGGACAGATTTATGTAATATGAAGTCATTATTAAAAATCTTTTGTATTCTACGCAGTTTGTTTTTGACATGCGATAGAACTGGACATGAAAATAACACCGACCCTTCGTGAAAGCTAATTATCTTAAGATGCGGACACGGAAAGTTTCTTTCGGGTTGTACTGTAGACTGCAACTTAACGGGAATTGCATCGGTAAAAACGTTTTACCCGGTCAGCTAATTAAGTTGATTGCCTTATGAATAGTTTCATTTTTATCATACTGTTAAGGTAAAACGATGGGATTACACGATCTGGTGAGAAAAGCAACCTTTTCTTATTAGATCAGGAAGTTCGTATATGTAGGGATATGATATATATGTGTCATCTTAAACTTTCTGTCAAAATCTTTCATTGATTTTGTTCGATATAGCAACTGATATTAAGGGAGAAATAACACACCTTTATTATTTTGTTCTTCACAATTTCAGACCAAGGAGATCATGTTGATCATGGTGATATCATGTTTCGAAAAGGAGAGGAAGAAGCTGTGTTTGGTACTGGAGCACACGATAACCCACTAACGGACGTGATGAAAGATGCAATAAGAAATGAAGCTTATCGATGGAAACTGCCGGTGCCCTATGTTATTGAGTCTAGTTTAGGTAAATATTCTTAAAAAGGAAATTCCTCTTATAGGTTGACCTGAATAAACGAAAAAACATTAAAATTTGTGAAAAAGAAACAGAAGATTTTCGAACCGTTTTTTTCTCCAGCGGCGCTAAAGTAAAATTAATATATATACTATATAATAACATAATAATAGAATGTTAATTGACTAAAATATTAATATTAATTTCATGATGAGAAATAGTTCAAAAAGTTTCTGATAACGCCCGTTCGAAACACCCTCCTAAATATCGGTGTTCTTTCTTTGCCGTTTCCTCAACGCCTACCCATAAATTCAATCTATAATTGGTTTGCTCAAGAAAACGGATTTTAAAAATGGCGTGAAAGTTCCGTTTTTTGGATAATGTTTCTAAACGTGGAGTGGAAGCGATATGAAGAAGACAGAAATTTACTTGAAGGTAATAAATGCTTTGATTTTATTTATTTGCAAGATAGTGTTTGAGTACAGTTTTTAATGCATTATATAAGCAAGTTTTTTGTGTAAACTTTGTGATGATGATGGACTGTCAATAAATAAAAATTAAGCCACAGTAAATTAGTAGAAGGGAATTTCCATTTTTAAATTCATTTTACTGAATCACCAGAAATTTTAGCGTTTAATTTAAGCCTTTTATTTCGAATTTTGCAGCATTTTAATTTTGCAGATTTTAGATCTCCACTAAATTATGAAAATTTCTTGCCTTAAAGTAGGTTAGTAAATATTTTTTCTAATTTTGTGAACAGATTCTATTTTGATGATGATGATGATGACAGTTTAATAAAGTGGGTTATTTACCTACTTAATTGAAGTAGCGTAAAGTTGTGTAAAGTTATACAATGATGAAAAATAAATAATAGATTTCGCAATACTGCTGTTACATATTCACTTTCCCCAAATGAAAACTCTCTCATGTTTTACAGCATAAATGGCCATTGGTTTTTATGGATGACCAGCTTACACAAGGAAATATGGTATTATCGAAAATGCATTTTCATTGATTTGTTTTTGTGTCATTTGATATCTAAATGAAAATATAGAATTATATATAAATATAAAAAAATACTGTTATTCCTCTTTTTAGCGCCTCTTTAGCTGCATCCACCTTAATAATAAAATAATGTATTCCTGTTCTCCTTCGTCATGATCGACTTACCGGACCCACACATGTGGACCCTCGAAATACCGAACCCTGATAAAAACGGATCCCGAAAACTCAGAAAAACTGAAAAACAGAAAAGTTCAATTTAGATAGATAAGATAAAGATATTGAATCGCTTTTCTTATGAACATTCGAATGTTCTCCATATGGACGTGTTTAGATATCGCTCTATATTCTAATACGTGTATTGTCTTAGATATCTTTGTTAGTCTTGCAGCTCTGTTCTCATTTTAACCAGTTTTCCTCATTCCTCTACAGTTTACTTGTTAAAAAATCCCGCAAGAATTGACAAAATGTATAAGGGACAAAAGGTAGAATTTTTTATCGGGATTTTTTATCCGTGATGGTAGCGAATTCAGTTAACACAAAGATCGTCCTCAGTGTGAGCACAGGACCTATCCTGTTTCCAATCATACACGAACTAGGTCCAAGTTAGCACTGACCTTCAAGCCTTAAGCCTATTGTTTTTATACATTGATCTGTTTTGCATTTTTCATGTTTGTTGTTTGGAAACAAAAAATATCGTTGTGAAATTGATAAGTCATCAAACATGTCACCAACAAGATCTTCAAACATGATCTAGTTCTTTTCAAAAATTTAAATTGAATTTCCGATTTTCTAAAATAAGTTAATAAAATTTTCTAAAATAAGTTCAAAAGATTTAAAATAACTGGACGTGCGAATAAGACCTAATTTCGCGCATCAGGGTGAGCTACAATTCAAGGTTAGCAAAATTAAAAAAATGGACATTTTAAGAGAAAAGTTGTTATATAATGTATTTATATTGATTTTGATTTGATCTATTCCTTTTATTTCTTTTATTTAGTAAATTAATGGACAATTTTGATTGATATTTGAGCTTGTTTCAAACTTTTGCATAACTGTAAAAATTTATTAAAGGGGTATTTCAAGAAGTGTACGAAAAATTGAAGCACGAAAAATCAAAGGGAAAGAAAATTGACAAATTTTGTTGCTTATTTACAGCTTCAACAGGAAGGAAAGCAGTAATGGATGCTTTTGAAGAATACAAGAGAAAGACATGCATCACTTTCCGACCAAGACGTATTTCAGATAAGGATTATATCTCTATACAGCAGCGATCAGGGTATGTTAAGACTTCTACGTATCCCATGAAGCTCATTTTTGGTATACTTAAACTTCCATCTTTTCTAATTACAAATATATAAAATATTTATAAATTTTTACGGAGTTTTAAAGTCATAAGTTCTCAAAAAGTGATGTTTCTAATGTTTATATGTTTGTATTTCACACATTGTGGAAAATCAAAGAAATTCGAAGAAATTCGAATTGCATTTAAATCTATTACTTTCATTGCTGCTTTAAAAACTATTACTAAATGTTTTCAAGAGGTTTGATGGGCGTTAGCAGAGAATTTTAACGTGTTTTGTAGAATTTACTGGATTCCAAAAAAATGCCGGGAAATCTACCGGAAGAAGAATATCTTGTCCCTCAATTCTAAAGGCGTGAGGGAGTTTTAAAACTGCCCTTGAAAATTTGTTAATAAACTGAGGCGCCCATTATTCGAATAGTTCAATGAAAGTCCTGCTCATATTATACGCCCATGGTAAAAGTAATGAAATCAATACAACAATAAATTGCACAAAAACGAGGTTAGACATGATTACTCGGCCATAATACAGCGTTTAAACAGAAATGCAGCGAATTTCTATTGATGTCATCTCACTCAAATTTCAAGCAGCTTTTCGTTATCAATTATTGACAATTTTCAGTCAGTACAGTCTTGCCTATATTTCCCGCAAACATTTTTGAAAATCTGCCTTATGTACACCATAATGGATCGTTTTTTATGTTCTATTAGATGTTGGAGCTATGTTGGAAGAAGTGGTGGAAAGCAATCACTCTCCATTGGCAGAGGTTGCCACTATAAAAAAACTGCCGTACATGAAGTAGGTGAATTCAGATAATGACTAACTTGACTTAGAAACACTTACTACTTTTATCAAATACCTAAGTAACATCCTTCGACATTACACAACTTCTGTCACTTCGACATCATGACTTCTAGTATTATAACTTTTATAACTAAATAGAATATAATTATGTACTATTTTATTTTATTTTATACTATACTTTACTATATTATATTATATATATTATATTATATTATATTACTATATTATACTATTTTACTAACCAGTTGATGAAGGTATCCATGCCGAGCTATATATTGTCTAAATAGCTGTGTGTTTTTAATTGCGCAAATAATGTTTACATTCGGTATTTGCTGACTCCAACATATAATGATAGTATACGATTTATAATTATTATATCTCACCTCCAGACAATTGTAGTGACCATGCGCAATGATTTTCACTATTATTATCATGATAGATCCTATGATAGTATATATAATTATATAAATAGTTCATCAGTGAGTGAAGTTCAACGGAATGAAGTAGTTCACAGAAGATATATATATAATACGTTTCACCCTAGCTGACGATGTTCTGTGAACCGCTTCATTCCGTTGAACCAGATGATTTAATCATATACAGTATACATACTATCTTATAACTTCGCCATTGTTAAATTGACGATCGTAAATGGTTTTATAAACGTGGAATCTATAGTCGTCTTTTGTCCATTTTATAAATGAGTTTCCTAGTTATGTTGATTAGACTAAGCACTATATTTGCTTGCTTTTATTTAGCTTATGCATGCATTGGGTTTTTGGCATGAACAGTCCAGACCTGATAGAGATGGTTACGTAAGAATTAATGATGCAAATATCAAACCTGGTATTTACATGTTTTCTCCAAAGAATTCGTGATATTGTAACTCGAATTTTTAGATTCTGTTCTTAAGAGATACTACTTTGAGAAACGGAAGATACTTCTTAGTCTACCCAAAATATAATTAAAATATTTCATTTCAATAAAAGGCCTCTAATACTGTCGTTTTTATTCATTCAGCAAATCTTCATAATTTTAACAAGAAAAAAGCAAGTGACGTCACAGATTTCGGCCATCCTTACGACTACAGATCTGTCATGCATTACAGCAAGTAGGTGTATATTTCGTATATAAACATATTCCACATTAGAATAACAAAAAGAACGTTTCACAATCGCGTTGAATCTAGTCACAATACCAAATATTTCAATTTCATCCATTAACAATAATGATCGAAATTACATTAAATGTAGGTGCATAAATCAGATCTTAGATACCTCCAGGACCAAAGAATTCTTAAGACATTTAGAAAGCATAGAACAGATGCGCTTTTGATTATAGTGTTTTTTCCTTTCAAAACCTTGTTTCGTTGTTATATTTAGGGAAGCCTTCACAGCTAATGGCAAAGATACCATAACAGTTATTGGCAATCCCAACCAACAACTGGGACAACCATTTATTGGTGGTGGTTTATCTTCAATTGACGCAAAACAATTGAATGCAATGTACTGTGGCGCTAGCCGTAAGTATTACTAAATCAAAACATTACGCTTCACTTTCTATAGGGTTATTGCTGGATGCTTTTAAATAAACACAAAGCTTTTTCAACTTCTTCACTTGATGATTTCCTGATAGGTGATTATTCAAGTTATGTCAATACTTATCAGTGATTGCGGAAAATTGCTTTATTGGTCCTTTAATAATTTTTAAATGATCAAGATGTCATTGATGGCAGAAGGATTTCCGGATGAATATCTGAAAACCACGCTCTTTATTTATGCTTTTTTTATTAAATCATTGATATTTGTAAGAAACGTCGCAAAAAATGCCGTTGGAGGAAGGACGCTTACCTATTATTGAGATGAAAACCAGGGCTATGCTACAGCAAGGTCTTGATTTTATCACGCACTAGAATGGAAGAGTGAGGGTCCCCGTTTTCATGGGTCCCACGGACGGGTCCGGGTCCAGTAATTAAAGGAAGCCATTTTGAACGTATTAAATCAATTTCATGAGAAAATCGAATGTTTAAGGTTCGAATTAATTATTATTTCCAAAAAAATAACATTCGAAAATGTATCACTTACTATAAAAGAAAGTTGAAAACATTTTAACAGTGTTGCTGACATTTTCATTTTCTCACTAAAATTTGAATGTTTAAACAAGATAGGAAATACGTTCGCTGCTTTTTGTTTACCCAATTATTGTTACAAAGTGTGAAAAATAGGTAATATAATAGTCGCTTAATATTTGTGTTTAGCAAGACCTCCTACCAGATCCACAACAACAAGGCCCACAGTAACAAGAAGAAGGGTTCCGATCTCGAGACGAAGAGTACCAATTTCCAGAAGAAGAGTTCCGATCTCCAGACGAAGGGTTCCAATTTCCAGAAGAAGAGTTCCGATCTCCAGACGAAGGGTTCCAATTTCCAGAAGAAGAGTTCCGATCTCGAGACGAAGGGTTCCAATTTCCAGAAGAAGAGTTCCGATCTCGAGACGAAGGGTTCCAATTTTCAGAAGAAGAGTTCCGATCTCGAGACGAAGAGTACCAATTTCCAGAAGAAGAGTTTCGATCTCGAGACGAAGAGTACCAATTTCCAGAAGAAGGTCGATAAGAAGAAGAATAATCGGACGTGATACAACTGTGGTTGATACTGCAAGTGTAAAAGAAAAAACTGATATGCTGAAAGAGGATAAGGAAACACAGAAAGTTCCAAATGATAAACAAAAATTCATTGAAAGTAAAAGTGAGAAGAAAGAGATTGACAACAGTTTTCCTAATACTAAAGTGATTGAAAATGTTTTTAATGGAAACAAAGATGTTGACAACGGCCTGCTCGAACGTGACGAGAGAAATGAGGAAGACTTAGACAACACTGACGAAGGAATCGATGAAAATTGAGACGGCACTGAAGAAGACATTGAGAAATACTCAGACAACACTGACGAAGAAATTGACGAAAACTCAGACGACCCTGACGAAGATACCGATGAAACTTTAGGCGACACAGACAAAGAAGTTGACAAAAACTCAGACGGCACTGACGAAGAAAATCATGAAGACTCTGACGACACTGGCGAAGAAAATCATGAAGACTTTGACGACACTGACGAAGAAATTGACGAAAACTCAGGCGACCCTGACGAAGAAACTGACGAAACTTTAGACGACACAGACGAAGAAGTTGACAAAAATGCTGAAGAACAAGACGGCAAAAAGGATAAAGAAATTAATCAAAATACCATTCCCGGTGGCACAGAAACGGATGAAAAACTTGATAGCGGCGAAAACAACGTTAACGAGAAAACCAAAGATGACTCAGGGGCCGGTAAAAATGATGTGCTTATTGGATGGCGTAATTAAGATGGAGTTAGTTACAAAATATTTATCAATTTTTTTGGCTAACACTTATTTTTAATTGTATTGAGTCTATTTTTTGAAGATTGAATTAAATCCTTTGCACCATTTTGCTAAATGCCTATAACCAAATCTTCGCTTGCTCCTGTAAAACATTTTGAGACTTTTCTTCTCTAGATTAACTAAGTACGTTCTTCTATTAGTCGTACTTTCATTTGGGCACTTTAATTTCTTTTAATATTAATATAATATAATATTAAATATAACAAATATAATATTACTGAAATACAATTTTGAAGAAACTTGTCGTGTTATTTTTTACCAATATTTATTTCCTGGTTAATTTATAATTCATCTAGATCACGCTTTGCAGGAACACTTTCCGTAGAGCTTATAACCAGAAGTGTTGTCGAACACAGGAGAACGATAAAATCTTAAACATTGTTTAGTTTAGTATGTAAGCCAGTTAATAAGTACAATTTTGTAGAGTCTTCTCGCAATAGATCATTTTGATTGGTTAATTGACGTCACGTGGACGGTCAATATTTTCCCGTATTGACCGGCTTCACAAAAAAATGTAAACAAAGAAATAAAATCATGAGGAAGACTCTACATTGCAACCACCGAGAATATGTTATTCTTTTAAATATTAGAACAAACATTATTTAGCAGGGCTACAATTCTTCTATTAATGATATTGCCAGGTACTAAATGGCTTTATTAACCTGTATTAGCCTGTAAATACTTGGGAAAATATTGAACTCAGTCGCTCGTATGGACCTCTATAAAATATATTTTACTCATGGTAGGGCAACTTGGTAGGATGTAGCTCAACCTTTTCTGCATTTATTCCAATCATTGTTACCATAGTTAACATTGAATTTTGCTGACGTCACCATACTAGCTGATTATACTAGCTGACAGTGTTCACTAAAATGCCCCCGAACTGACCTTCACATCCCTGTAGTTCGCAGAAGATTCGTTTTTTGCTCCATTTATAACTTGTATTCATATGAACTTTCATTTCACAATGGAGGGTGTTGGGTGTTGGGAGAGGGGGGATAGGTGGGTACCCCTACAGTCAAGGACAACTGTAAATTAGCTTCGAAGCCAAATTAGACTTGTTGCCTAATTAACCTTATTTTGACGCCATGTTAGGCGTCCTTCCCCTAAATTAAGGTTCGATTTTTTAAATCGCAATAACGCACACTTCAACTTCTATTTGAAAATTGGGAACGCTGCAGTTGATAAGGTAAGGCTTACTTGAGGTCACCCAAGGGAGAAATCGAGAGATATTGATGTATAACGCCTTCACGCCAAAATAAAACGAAATACACCTAATTATGATTTGTGTTACAGAAACACAAAATATCATGAGCCGTGTATGGCAAATTAGGATAAAAAGCACGACGCTTAATTAGGCGTACTAAGCTATAGCGTGTTGTCAAAATAAACTTGCAACCAAATGGCATCGAACATGCAGAAAGGTACTTCTTGTTTTAATGAAGCCTTATTAGGTGTATGTGTCCTAATTTGGAATAATAAGCTTAATGTTGATTTTTCGAAGCCTAATTAGAGGCTTTCCCAGACTGCCCTAGTCCCACTGAATGTTTCATCACCTTATTGAAAACTGTCAAAAACTGTCACTGATTTGACAGAAATAGTAAATGAAAGCGACTAGTAATAGAAACTGCTTGGCGTTGCTGTTCCAACAAGTTGAGACGTTTTGTGGCAAGAAAAATTCGCACTAAAACCAGCACTGGTGCAAGAATTAGCAGAAACAACCGAAAAACGAACTACAAACTTATCTTTATCTGAAACAGAGAAATCTCCCATAGTGTGCATAGGGCCTTCAAATATTGAATCAGATCTCATATCTAAAGTAGTAGTAAAAGTTTTATTTGAAAAAAATATCTCTTGTCCTTGTTGTCCCTCTCTTTTGTTTTGGAAGCATAGCTTTGCTTAAAAAAGCTCCGTTAGCAAAATCGCAAAGCATCACGCGAATGTTGCATGATGAACAAAATCGAAAACTGACTTTCGCGTATCTCGTGAAACTACGATTTAAAAACGATTTAGAATTTTTCACCCCAACAAGAAATATTGGTTACCATGACAACACTTCGGAATATTTACCAAAAACAAATATTGCCAATATAAAGCCAAATAAAAGTTCGGAAAAGTCACAGAGTTTGAAGGAGCGACAAAGTTTGAATCAGTCCCCCTGTATGTGCAAGGTTAGTACACAGTGTATTAATATTAGATGTATTTGTACTTTTATGGCAATGTAAATACCTTAAAATCCCGGTTATATTAATTCAAACCCACTTTTTGGGGGGCTTATAACATGAGGGGCCTATAACCGGGAGGATTTTTGTGTCAGAAAAAAATGTTTCAAAAAAAAAAAAATAACAAAACCTGCTACATAAGCTCATTCGGCATTATATTTTCAGAAAAACTTTTGTGAAATACAAAAATTTACTTTTATTCTCATCGTCCAATGCACACAAGCTCTCCTTACCATCTTCTTCGTCACTTCCAAGCGGGAATTCACAGAAGAATCGAGTGAAGATAAGAACAGCACTTCGAAATGTTTCGATGTAATATCGTTAAATAGAAAACATTACTTATAACCGGGAGGATATTTTTTTTGAGAAATTTGGGGGACTTATAATATTATAGTTTTACACAAGTTCAAAAATGAGTAAGATCGAAATGTGTCAAACAGTTACCACACGCTTAGCGCAAAAAGAGAATGTTTTAATCACAATATCAAATTTGAATGAGAGTTTAGACAAAAATACTGCTAAAGTACTTTATTTATGATAAATTTCATTTCTTGTCCACATTCAGAAATTTATAGAAATTAAAAGTGCGTATTGATCATGATGTACCATAAATTTAATATGTACGTGTTGAAATGCATGCGATACAATAAAGAATGAATAAAAACTAGCTGCCCGGATGCAATTTCCGTTAAGTTGCAGTCTACAGTACAACCCGAAAGAAACTTTCCGTGTCTGCATCAAGATAATTAGCTTTCACGAAGGGTCGGTGTTATTTTCATGTCCAGTTTTGACATGCAGTACATGCGATGTCTAAAACAAACTGCGTAGAATACAAAAGATTTTTAATAATGACTTCATATTACATAAATCTGTACAAATCTTTTGTGTTTCCATGTAAAAATTCATTCCTTCGCAGACACTTAAAGTTTCTTTCTGACTGTACATTACCCGAGCGGCATATTAGAAAAAGAACCTTCCTTTACATGCTGCTTCTTCTGGAATTAACTTATTTGTCTGTATCATAAAGATAATCTTTAATTATAAAACTGAAGCAAAAGTAATCATACCTCCTTGTCTATTTGTAAGATACACCGCTCTTTTACAGTTATTTTTAACGATTGTTAACTAATCTAACTTTATCATACGTTCGTGACTATCTATCTTTTTCTTTTTATTGTTTCTTCGTCAACAAACGGAAATGTAAACATTTGCCCCAATGCAATGGTTTCCCCCTATACTAATACGCATACAGATACGGAAACCGTTGGGTACTGACTAAACAACGGAACCACCTGAGACGATCTGAACCGAGCTGAGACGAACTGAAACCACCAAGAGACGAGCTGAGACGAGCTGAGACCATCTGTAAAAATTTACGCACTATATTTCCTAAACCACGTCGGCCAATTTGGGGATTTTCGGAGTACATGGAAATCTTCAACAGATTACGTGACAAAAATATCCTTAAAACTGTTTTTTTTATATATTCGGTATTATACATCTCGAATAACATAGTTTTTTCTTAATTTTTTTTAAAAAATATTTAGGACGATATCTAGGACGATTCCCACCGACACTCGAAACATCCGGCAGCCGAAAGGACGGGGTTGATTTTTTTTCTCCGTGTTTTTTTCTCGTCTCAGCTCGTCTCAGCTCGGTTCAGATCGTCTCAGGTGGTTCCGTTGTTTAGTCAGTACCAAACCGTTGCCACATTTGTCTATTAAACAAATTTGATGTTTTTTGTTTTTTTCGCTTAGAACTCGCAACCAGGGCTTAAAACGCTTATAGTATTAATATATAGACTAGTATACCGTGTAATTTTTTTTTACATCTTTCCCAATAAAATGTTTTTACACGCTATACTAACCATTTGATAATAACTCTATGTAATACAATAAGGCAGTCCAAAACGCCGACCTAAAATCTTTCATCGATTCATATGTTTTGCCCGCCATACTAAGCATTTGATAATCCCGAGTATTGAGGTAAAACTATTGATTTCTCCTTTCTTTGTCGCCAAAAATAGAAATCACAGAACATTAAAAATGTTATTACATATTTACGTCGAATTATATTTAATCTAAAGCTTTACTGAAGAAATCAATTTTAGCCATAACTCAAAGCCAATATGGGCTCCAAACGGCAACAGTTAACACAATAATTATGGGTTTAATGTCATATATATTGGGTCCATCGAAAAAAATCCACACGTATTCAATTGTGACCGACATGTAGTCGGCAATACATTTAAACGTCATGATAATGACGTCATAGTTCCAAGTCCCTTAAACAACTTGCTCCAAAAATTTTTTAATAAAATAAAAAAAATTAAATAAAAGCCTGTATTTTTTCGAGTTCTGAATCCTAACCAATTCTTAATTCTTAACAAAAAATCCTTTCATACTTTGTGGTGAACAGATTTATAATTATCAATACTAAATCTCAGATAAAAATATTCACAAATTGTGAAATATCTCACTCACACACTACACTACCCATCGCAAAATTAACTTTTGGAGTATATACAGATTTACATATATAAGATATAAGGTTTAATACCTAAATCTTAAAAAGAATCACATCTCCGAATAATTTTTCTTTCTTCAAAGCTAAGTTTTCTTTCTCTATTAATTCCAGGAACAGAGAAATCGCTAATTAGAAAAACGCCCCAGCATTAACTAATTTTAAACACGGCCAAAACCAACAGTTTAATCAAATCTCTAATCTTTTATTCCTTCTTAACTTTCTTCTTTCTATCACTAAAAAATATCATGCTAAACACAGTTTTCATTAAATTTTCTTTTTTTTCTTGGAAATCTAAAAAAAACAAACCGAAACTGGATAAAATGCTGTTTGATACGTCTTAAACCTTCAACATTACATATAAGTCGTAAATATGTAAAAAATATTCTTCGTAATAAAAACTTGTCTTTTTGATGCATGTTTCTTATTATTACTTCGTCTTAAAAAATATAAACAAACACTTCGTTTTTCTTCAAATGACTATTTTTCATTCGTTGTCAATAGCTACTACTACGTTCGATTGTAACTCGAAGTCTCCGCCTGAGATGCTATATCATGTCTTCCCTAACGTATTATTTAATATCATAAAACAATTATAAGCACTAAGCCGGAGTGCCTTATTCTAATAAGGAAAAAACATAAACAAATATCCAGTGACGAACTTCCCGAGAAAATTTCCCTAACGTTCTTTCTTTCAAAGTTAGGTAAGAAAAAAGCAAGATTGCGTATTAGTATAAGAAGATATTGCTACGTGACTGCTGCATTGCTGTTGCATTACATTTGCCCGTACTTTTAGCGTGGATGCAACACACAGTAATCGATTGAGAAAGTTCGTGAACAATAGCCACAGCCATAAAAATGCAATAATCAAGCCAGTCTATGGTAATGGAGGAGAACCCCATTTATGTTTATTTGCTGTCTGCGATACTTCCATCGACAAACATACGGAAATTAGGTACTCGTACGGTGACGTGAAAGGTCTTTCTTCGTGAAAGTTAACTGACAATATTAACTCATAGGAGGGATGTACAATGTTTATCTTTTCGATTTTTTAACTTTTATCAATTGCAATTCTAGGATAAACACACTGCAAACAACATATTTTCTTGCTCCCTTCTTCTCTTTCGGACGATGTATCAATAATGCTTGTCCAGCGTCTTGTATAAATATTTAAGGAATCGTGCATACACCAATCAATGGATTTACCTACTTTGTTTTGGAAATCTTACAGATTTTAATCATTACTAATATTATAATGTTATCTTTTTTATTTATTTATTTCAACTTACAACTTGCATGTTTTGTTTTGTTTTTCTCATACAAAATTAAATAAAATTAAATTGTTGTTACAGTTCAGTAGATCTCATTTCTTTTAATTCCCATGCTAGCTCCTATAAAATAAGTGAATCAAAGAACGATAAAAAAGACAAGCAATTAAAAGGAAATTGGAAAATATACTGGACTGTAGATCTATTCTGTTTTCGCCACAAATGTGTCAAAAACCTGGAAATAGAAATAATTCTGGCAGCCCTGATGAAGGACACTGAAAGAAATAATGGTTTAAGAAATAAAAAATTGCAGATTATTTTATTTCATCTACCTGAAGAAAATTAAAGTTATTATAGTCTTCTTCTAGATTTCACATCTAATCTGACTTGATGGGGACGATGAATATAAAGGGGCATAAATGAAATTTTTGAAATGAAAGTAATGTATTCCTGTAAATTCCCCTATTTTTGAAATTGTGCTCTGAAAAATATTTACATATTTATTTTCTTTTTCTTCTAGGGACACTTAAAAGGAACTTTAAAGATTCAGGAGCAAGTCATCAAAACGAATGTAGCAACAAAAATAAAAAATGCACCAGATGCAAAAGGCGGACTTGGTTGGAAAACGAATGAATTAAGCCAAATAAAGCCAATTAATTATGTTTATTTTTGAGTATATTATTAGGGGTTCACATTCAGTAGTTTCATTGTTTTTCAATTATTTATGTTAATGTTTTATAAACCCTTCTTGCAATCAAAATGGTTTTTCCTCTTATGCTATTAGTTAACTTACCAAATTGGGATCATTTGTTTGGAAATTTTAAACAGTTTTATGATTCGAAACAATTTTTTCTTCATGATACTCTGGGTTACTTTAACAATTTTCATATTGCTTGTATTTACAAAATATTTTCATCACACTTTGAATGTACTGACATTTCAAGATTTTAACATTTCTGTAAATGTTTTGTTCGTGAATGAAAAAAGTTTTAACCTTTCATCTAACAAATTGGTATTTCAAATATTTCTGGTAAAAGATTTGTTATTATATTCTGGGATAACCAGGTAATGGTTAGGCCATGCCTCGATTTTTCAAACAAAGAGACTTTTAGCTGAAAAGTTTTCAGATACCAATCCATTCGCTAGACGTTTTAGTGCTTATAAAAGTTTTTAATATTCCGATTGTATTCAGAAATTATTTTTATAGAATTTCAAAGTAAAGTTTATTTATTCATATATATATTACTAAGTAATTGTATCAAGCATTCATGGGGCATTGGAAATAGAAGATAAAACAATATAAATTGTCATGAATATATTGTCATTATTTATCTCCACTTTCGAAGTTTCTTGCTCAAAATAAAAATTGTGTAACGCCTGTTTAGAAGGCATCTTAAGATAGGTCTAAAAGATGTCTAAATAAAGTCTGATTTGTCCGGTTAAAAGATGTCTAATGAAGATATCTAAAAGACGTCTATGTAAAGATGTCTTTTAACCGGACAAATCAGACTACATTTAGACATCTTTTAGACGTCTTTTTGCCGGCTGGGATGGTTGTCCAGCATCTTGTAGTGTTTTATTATAAGATTATAATAATAATAATAACAATCATAACGGATTATATTTCAGTTCCAAATTGGCTATTCTACTGTATTCTACTATTCTACAACAATTTATTATGAGCAAGATACAAAATAATACACTATTAGGATGCTTTCTTCCAAGCTACACAGCTTAGCAGAAGCTTACCCTGGCCTATGTTGGATTTTAAATGGGATTTTCCCAATTGAATGACTAATTGCTTGTGAATCAGTAATGGCGCTTCGTTTTGAATCAGTAATGGCGCTTCGTTTTGCGAACTTTGATATTCATTTGTGCCAGCGGTCTCTGTATTTTAAATGACATTTCCTGAGTTTCTATAATTTATCGAACTTAAATAGATAGGGCTCAGCATGTTGTGAATTTGATGCTTCTAAACAGTTTACTGCCACAATATTTTGTCCAGGATTGTAGATCACACTCCACACCATGTTCAAGTGAGTTTACAGTATTTTTCGAATAAATCAAATATTTGTTTCATCTGATCGAAACAAAACTTGTACCTTCTACTTAGTTGGTCTATTGCAACGCCTAAAACAACGTAAACTAAAAACTAAAGTGAAAAGGTCAATGTTTTCAGCGACGTCAATGGACGGGAAATTAACCGACTATCTTATACAGTGTTCAGTCTTATGCAGTTTCATGGAAAAATTCTTTCAACTACTACGAATATTTGCATTTATTTTAGGTGAAAAGTTCTTTTATTTTAGTCTTAAAACACACCTATATGATTATTTATAGACAGCATTTCCATTGAAGACTTTTGAACTATTGAAGACAATAGTAATTTCCACTTACGCTTTGTTCAATTCATTTTAATTCATTTTTAAGTCAATTTGATTTAATTAAAGGTCAACTTGGTTTAACTAAAGGTCAACTTTGTTTGGCTTTGTTTAAGACATTTTCAGCGAAAGTCAATTTGGTTTGATTAAAAGTCAACTTGATTTAAGTAAGGTCAACTTCGTTTAACTAATTGTCAACTTGGTGAGGGCCGTTTTTAACTTGGTTTTATTGTTGATTAATTTATTAGGCTTGGAGTCCAAGTTAAGGGCAATTGAAAAAAGCATTCGAAATTGTAGATTTTGTAGATTTTTGAAGAAAATGGCAGAATGAAACGGATTGTTACCGTTACTATTACTTGAAGCTAATCGCATTGGTTTAATAAAAGTAAAGTACTTTGGTTTCAAGCAAGTCAACTCGTTATGGTGGACTGTACTAATTATAATCTCTACATGTGATTTATCGTAAGCTAAAGCGACTGTGGTCACTGCACATTTAACGGATTCGCTATTCGATATTACAAGATATTTACAAGACAAGAAAGAGGAACGGAAGGAACTAAAAAAAATTTAGATGGGTTAAAACAAAAGGGAAACTGTATTTGATTGTACCTATATGATTTTATAAAATATCATGCAGGAAATTCCATTTATGTTGTCTATACTAACCAATTTTTAATAACGGTTTTCACTACCCAATAGTAAGCGCCCCCGATTGTAAGAAAATTGTGACAAAATATTGTCGTCTAAGTCTTTAGTTACATTTCTATTGCCAACTAATTAACATCTAACATCTGAGAGAGAAGACCACTAGTTTCTAAAAACTTTCCATTCATCCAGATACACTTTCCTCGTATACAGGACCGTTTGTTTGAGAATATGAGTGAATTTCGGCTCGTCGTCCTCATATAAAAAAGAGACAGACAGTTGACGTTTTGCATGATTGATTTTTCGAATGTTGAAGGGTCTAAAAAAGAGTTTCAAGTCGAGCATAAAGATAAATGTATAAAACGTATTTTTCCGTTTTCAAACGTCGATATTTTGCCAAACTATCCTACCCCGCCTCGCTTTAATGTGTTAATTTGATGAAAATTATCACAAATTGTCACAAAGCGATTTGCAGTTAAGCATAACTTATACAACGAATCCACACGAGGTAAGAATGGATAATTTGACAAAATACTAGCGTGTTAACTGAATTCGGACTTCAATAAAAGAAAATAAGGGAAATAAGTCTAAATATGCCAAATTTCATCGTAAACGGAACATTTTCTAAATTAATTAAAATTAACTGATTGTGCCCAAAACCATTTTGGTGTCAAAATAATTAAAAGGAACGTTAAATTTGCCTTTCTTAGCATGTGTATCAAATTTCATGTCAAAAGGGGCATTTATGATGCCTTTTTAGCATTTAAAGTTCTAAAAATAGATTTTCTTTCTAAAAATAGATAGGGTCCGGTTTTTCCAAAGGTCCGGGTCCGGTCCGGGTCCCGTTTTTGAAATTGCTCAGTCCATCAACCAAGTTGAAACCTAACCGACTTATCCAGACAGACAGTTTTTGGATTAACATATATTGCCTCCAAAGTGACAGCTCCTTCGCCACCGTTTCAGAGTTATTTGTCCTTTCCATTTCAGTGGCATATCAGCTTTTCTACAAAATTTATAGCTATAGGAGAGAGACAGTAAAGAAATTTGCAAGAAAGGCTACATATATACCTTGTGCTGGCTGGTTCATTTTCATATCGGTATCGGCTTACATACCTTTGCGGGGAAAAAAAGTCTACTTAAGCATTTTGAAAATTTGAAAATTTGGGTTTGATTCAGAGTTGCTCAAGGAACATTTTAAGCTAAGTTTATTATTTTGAAGTTAATTCTCCTTTAAAATAACTTTTAAAATAATATTTAGGAAATACTCAACAAATAGTAAAACAAGTAAAAAATCCTGCTTTTGAGTTTTCCTTATTCATCTTTCTCTCCGGTTCATGACCTTCATTCTATCTTCGCTATTATATCATAACCTTTAAGAAGAGGAGGCTGATTGATAGAATGGCTTAATTCTTTTGTTCACAAGCCAATTTTATGTTTCAAAGTTAGCTAGCTTACATGTAGAATGATGTGTTTGCTCAATTCCCACTATAACTAAAATATTGAAAGCACTATACTGCATTTCCTTGAATAAGTGCCCATGGTGGTAGAAAATTAAAAAGCAGGGAGAAATACAGTTGTTACCAAAATCATTATGTTATACCAGCGGCAGATATAGAGGGTCACAATATAATATCAATATAATTTCTGTTTTGAGTCTTATCACCAATGGGCTTATTTGCATGTTTTTCTTTTATGCTTTATCCGCATAAAAGCTGCTGTATCCGCAGCTGTATAGTGAAAATGAAAAAATTTAATAAAAATAACTGGAAAAATAATTGGGTTTTTTCCTACGAATAGGAAATCCCTAAAATGAACCCTTCCCCCTTCAACCTCCCCCAAATAGTTTAAATAGTTTATTTAAAGATGTTTTTATAAATAATTTTTTTTTTCTGTAAGTATTTTTAATCTTTTAGATATTTTCCTTTTTTCTCTTCTATTCTAGCAAAAGTATCGTGGCATATGGTTCTATGAGAGAAATAAAATTGTGTCTTCTTGGAGATTCAGGTGTTGGACAACCTCGATCCCAGGGCTTCTTCTAAAGAAAGAAGGCCCTGGCATCGGCTGGTCAATTTCTGGATTCTGATTGGTTCCCGAAAAATCAGATGTTTTTGAGGGCCGCTTCAAATCTGGCGAGTATAGCGCAAGTTCTTTAGAAGAAGCCCTGGGATCGAGGTTGAGGTGTTGGAAAATCTAGTTTAGTACTACGTTTCGTATCTGATCGTTTTGAAGCACATTCTACAGCCACAATAGGTGCTTCATTTATGTCCAAAACTTTTAATGTAGAGAACCAAACGTTCAAATATCAAATCTGGGATACTGCTGGACAGGAAAAATACAAGGCTTTAGCGCCAATGTATTATCGGGGTGCTGCTGCTGCCATAGTTGTTTATGATATAACAAACGATACCACATTTCAAAGTGTTAAAAAATTGGGTAAGAGAGTTACAGCAACTTGGTCACCAAATATCGTGATAGCGATAGCAGGTAATAAAAGTGATTTGAAAGACCAACGAGAAATTGAAGTTGAAGATGGAATCCAATATGCAGAATCAATAAACGCGGTATATGCTGAAGTTTCTGCATTAACTTCAGACAATGTAAACTATATTTTTAAAGAAATTAGTAGAAAATTACCTCCGGAATCTGCCAATTATTTGTCTGCAACTGGAATAAAAACGTTTGACAAGACACCTACAAAAGGTGTCAGTAATTGTTGCTAAACGTGATGCTGTTTTTTATTTTCACTACACTGTCCGTGAAGTTATTCTTTTATACCACTTTTTTACCACGATGAAAAAGTATTCTTATGTGGCTATTTTTGTGGTCAAAATTTTGTTAGGCCAGTCTGGGTTAACGAAGAACATTATTGCATAATCTCGTTCATTCAAACGATAATAAAATACTTTCAACCAAAAAAGTTTTATGATGGCATCTTTTAAGATAAACACACTTGTGGAGTGGTACAGACGTATGCAAGTTATATGTTGAGAAATGTAATTTTTTGACGGATTACTGTTATTTGATACCGCATATTATCTTCAGGGTACTAACATATTAGCTACCTAAGGGAGACAAAAAGATAAAGGAACAATGATGGAAAATGCTTAGATCTCCCCAGAATGAGATCTTTGTGAGATTAATTTCTGAACAATTGTATAGAAACTTTGCATACACGACAAATAGTTCTCATTCCCTCAATTTCATCTGCAGTAAGAATACATATCTGTGTGCTTCTTTTCACTTCCATTTCACTTGCAGGATAACCTAACAAATATACAACGTAAGAGTTCTTGTATTATCATTTTTTTTAAACACTTTTATTTTGAAAACAAATTCCAGGACTTTCCAGGAAATTTTCCAATGTTCTTCAGGATAATTTAAGATAATTTGCAGGACTATTCCAGACCAATTCCATTTTTTTTTAAATTTTGGATTTTCCAGGACAACGTGAGCAAGTAATGGTGTAAATGCGTGCAATTCGTGGCAGAGAGAAGTTATTAGGTGGACAAAACTACCTTTAATGGTTAAAATGCAATGGAACTAAATTTAAATAAACATTGAATAATGAACAGATCCTCAATGTGATGAAGCCAACAGAGGGCATAAAGAACAGTAAAAAATAAACACTCAATAATTAACCAATGTTCTATTGAAGGACTACTCTTCACAGTAAGTTTATTCTAATCGAGTAAGGAGAGTATCATATCACTGAATATCACTTCTGCTTTAATTTACAGTTTACAAATCCATAAACATCAAAAGAAGAATCAAAATGAACAAATCATATAAAACAAAAAACGAAGACTGATAAAAAGCGCAAAAAAGTCCTTCTAATTTTAGCAAAGTTTTTCTAAGTATAAACAAAACCAAACTTAATGCAATCTTTACTTCTGTTTTTTAAATGCGGATTTTCGATGAATAACTGGGAATTGTTTTATTTTTTATAGGTATCTAAAGAAATTTTTTTACAGTTATTCTACTTTGTTACTTTGGCTCTAACTGTGAAACTATATTTCTGCCATAATCATCAAACAAAAAGCTTTAAATTATAAAAATCTATTTACATCCTTTTATTGGGTTACGGTTAGCGTTGTATATATATTATTGAAGAGGTGCTAAGAAGAGGTGCTAAGAAGAGTAGAGAGTGGTGCTAAGGAAATACGGTATTCCCATTTCTGAATATCAATTCCATATTTTTATCTGGATATCAAATTAAAAAGCAAATCGATGGAAAATGCATTTTACAGACCCTACTATGGAAAAAAGCCAATGAGCAACTCTGCTTTAAGACAAGAGCTATTTTTCATTAGTTCGAAAAAGTATAAAAAAGAAAGATATATTATAAGAACCCATATCTGAAAATTAATATTTCACAAATTAACACTGTGTAAATTGTACTCCAGGTATGAAAATCACGTGACAACCCGGGTGAAAAATGAAAAACTGACCATACAAGGACTTTATATCAAGTGAAAAAATTTTGATTACCCTCTCCACCAAGTTTCTTCTAAAAATCTCCCTGTCTTTTATTACAGAAGTGACATTTTTTAAATATTATTCTAATCTGTAGCCAATGAGAATGTGAAGAAGCATGTGAACCACATCAAAAAGCATCTTGTTGAAACAACCTTGTCAGAGTTTTGGAAAAACACAAAACTTTAATTGCTCATAACTTAGTAAAACATAATCGTATAAAGCTAAAATTTAGTATATAAGCTCTTTATCACAATACTTCCGAAATATAAAGAAAAACAGCATCTTAATTTTGACATAAATTCTTCTTTAAAAATCAATTCCACACAAAGAAAAACAAAGTTCCTGTCGCAAAGTTCCTGTGTATATGTATCCAGACCACGGGTTTGGGATTTCAGAATTAGATATTCCATTTTGTTCTGACTCTAAAACAAACATGTAGATATGTTTTGTGAATCAGATTCAAGTCTTTTACATATCCATAAAAGTAACTTCATTATCAAGTTTTGCATGCTATCAAATAAAATTTAAGATTAGTGAAGGAAAAAACAGAACATATTTAGTATATATTACATACCTGCTACTTTGTGGATTTGAAGCAACTCTATTGATCAATAAAGTTTATTTTTAATTATAATATTCAAAGTACATACAAAATAATCCATCTTTTCATGAAGCACTTACACAGATGGATTGAACATGTGTAAAAAGATACAGCCAAGATACAATTTGGCGTTAACTTTGAGGGGACCTGCAAACTACTTTTAAACTTATTGCTCCATATTGAATAAATTGAGCAGTTTGGCAAATTGGCAAAATGGCAAACTGAAAGTTTTTTGCAGCACCAAAAATCAATCAGGCGAGAGATGCGATAATGTTATGGCTGACGGTAAAAAAAGTAAACAAACACAACAATCACATGTTGTAGCCCTTAATTTTCGCAATCATTCATTTTCATAATTTCCCATGTAATTCATAAAGTTTTTTGGAAAGACAGATTCGCCAAAATTAATGTTTGTGAAATTTTTGAAACATCTTGATTCGCCAACATTAATATTCGCCAAAATTATCAAGAAAATAGAAGAAAAATGGTCACATAGTCTTTGAGGTGTTGAAAACTAAATTTGAAGTTTTTGGCCATTTTTCTCATTATCATCTCATTATCATTCTTTCTTTGCTTTATGGATGGTGTCAGTCTTGCAGTGGCGGTATAAAGTCGAATCGTCAGCGTATTGAAGGTTTTTTGGATTTTGGAGGATGTTATTCGTATCTGCCACATACAAGTTAAAAAGCACTGGTCCTAAAATAGAACCTTGTGAAACTCCAAATTCTATGTTCTTTAAAGAAGATTGCTTGTCATCAATTTGTACATAATGGTATCGGTTGGTTAGATGGTCCAGTCGGGTGGTCCAGTAAAGGAATGATTTGGAAAAGTTCAGAGAATGAATTTTTGTTATTAAAGTTTCAAAGTCAAGAGTATTGAAAGCTTATTCAGGAGTCGGTGAATATGGCCATGGTTAATTCTCCATGTTTCGACACTCCCAGAATGTCATCTTGGAATTTTATTAATAAACTGATTGTAGAGTGGTTTTTCCGAAAACCAGATTGTCTGTGGCATATTTAACCAATCAGATTGTCTGTGGCATATTTAACCAATCAGATTGTCTGTGGCATATTTAACCAATCAGATTGTCTTTCATTGTAAACTATTTGATCGTTTTTTTTCTTTTAAATTCTTGGAGTTCGCTGAGTAGTATACGCTCATAGATTTTTGACAGATATGATAATAGCGAAACTGTGATAACACCTTCGGAATGGTACTAATTTTTTCAATTTTCTAGGCGGATGGAAACGAATTATTAACGAAATTTTCAAAACAATTTTGAGATAAAACAAGGAATTGTAGAATAACAAAGTAGGTACCGTAAAAACGATCTGCCATAATAGTCCAAAAGCAAACACTAGAGATGATATTTCTTTTCTTAACTATTTCATAACTATTACATCACAATGCAAACAAACACTGATAATCGTAAGGGTTATTAAACATGCTGAGATATATCCATGCACAGAGGTATGGAAAACATCCCCTATATGGTAATCTGCTTTCAAAACGGGGATTTAAAAGTCATGGTTTCAAGTCCCATGGCCAATCTTTCCATTCCAGTAGTAAACTTCATTTCATTTGTGTTTTTTTTCTTGATTTGTTTAAAGGGACTCCTCTTGAATCTACCCCCAATTATTGATATTTCAAATTTAAACTATTGGGTCAACATTACTTACCTTAAGCTTTCATTTTAAATATTTTTCAATTTTTTTCATTCATTAATCGTTTCAATTTTTACACGTGTCGAGAATAGAAGACTTGTGCAAAATTTTTTACTGGAAATTGATTTATTTCCAAATAAAACTTTTTCTCATTATTTGATCTTGAGTTTTTTTATCTTATGCTCAAAATGTATTCTTATACTGTATCCTTAAAAAAGTTTCATGATATTTCCTTGGTTTCCACTCTGCTAAACTTTGAGCGATCAGTTTTGTGTGTGTGACAAGAGGAGGCGAGAAAAAAGGTCCCTCGCCACATCATACATCCTTATAGAGTGCATGATAAGAAGAGGAAGAATACAACCCATTTAGCTAGTCACTACAAAACCATACTAACAGTGTTATACCTGCTCGCAGAAGTAACTGCCGCGGATATTAAGTTTAATACATGTTGGGCACTGAAATTTGGCTGGTTTACTGCAACCCGGACTTTCACATGTCTGTTCACCCACAACTTTATCTGACATTTTTAATCATAGTCACGATATGAGCGAGGAACTTTGGAGTGTGGGTTTGGTTGTTTACTACCACTTCCTCGAAAGAAAATGTGCCCAACCAAATGGTTCCTTCTCAAAATTCCTCTAGTCCGTGTAGCAGAAGTCTTGTAAAGCACCAAAGAACGAAAAAAGCGTGTCGAGAGAAACACAAAGCGTACATACACACTGTTTTGAGATGGTTTTAAAGGTAGTGTCCGCTAAAAACTAAAATTTCAATAATTAAAGATTCCAACGTTGATATCGAAATTACATTTAATAATTGTTTAATTCTCTTATATGTTGTCTAAAAAAGCAATTTTTATAATTTTCTGAAAATACAACGTTAAAGATGCTTAAGTCGTACCCCGGATAACTCGGATATTCGCTAAGTCGTACCATTTTTCTCGGTCCCTTTAGCGAAAAAACCTAATGTAACTCAGATTTTCTGAAAAATATTGTGGAATTACTACCCCCTATTCAACGCAGAGGGATTTGGGCTGTTTTATAGAGCTCTTCCCCAAAAGACACTGCACTTGAAAGGGGAAAAATGTAGGGGAGGAAAACACAGTAAGATTCGATTAACTGGTCTTGCTGCTGGCAACATGGCTGGAGAAAAGCTTCCTATGTTCGTGATAGGAAAATCAAAGAAGCCTCGTGCTTTTAAACACATAAAAAGCCTACCTTGTCGCTACCGTGGCCAAAATAAAAGTTGAATGAACTCCTGAACTTAATTGTTGATAACTGCCCTGCCCACCCTTCAATTGAGAATCTTAAATCAATTTATCTTTATTTTCTGCCACCTAACACAACATCAGCTTTACAGACGATGAACCAAGGAGTGATTCGATCTTTAAAGGCTAAATATCGCACTCGCCTCATCAAGAAAATCATTGCCGCAATTCATCAGGGGAAGCAAGCCACGCCCATTTCTATCCTTGAAGCAATGAAAATTCTTGTGCTCTCTTGGGGTGACATCACTTCAACTACAATTGTTAACTGTTTCAAGAAAGGAGGTTTCTCAGAAACCGCTATTTCTGAGGATGATGACCCGTTCGCTAACCTAAATGAAGCGCTGGATCAACTTAAACAACGTGATGAGAATGCTGTGCCCGAAGCCTACAATACCGAAAATCTTTTATCAGTTGATGATGACGTTGCGGTAACAGCCCAAACGCCAACCGATGCAGAAATACTTGAAGAGATCCGAGGCAATACGATGGAAGTGGAAGAAGATGATGAAGAAGAAGGCGCTGCTGAGGATGAAGTCCCTGTGAAACCTTCGAATGAAGAAGTGCGGCAAGCTATTGAAACGCTTCTTACATATTCACTGTTTACAGAAAATGGGGAAGTAGGAACAATGGCTACGAAGGTTTCCTCTGTTGTTGAATCAGAGCTCACTCGCTTCTTAAAACAAGTGACAATAACAGACTTCTTCAAGAAACAGTAGCTATTTAAAAGTTGTATACATGTGTAGCTTTTTCTATTTGATGATTGTTAGGTGATATACAGAGTGGTTAATTAGTACCCCGTTCTTTCTTTTAGCACTCACCTACAGGAAACCTAAAGAGAGACGACTCTTTTTAGTTTTCACCAAAAATCTTTAATAAAATCCTGATAAGTCGTACATTTCAAGAAAGTCCGAGTTATCGAGACTTCGGATATCTCGGACATTCGTTAAAGGGGAAGTCTACTTTTGAAAAACATTTTCCAAAAATTGTAAAAAATGATATATTATACTCCATAAAGCAGAAAAAATATACATACATCACTTAAAAACATTTTTTCAGTTATTTTCACAATGATAAAGTTCAGCGTATCTTTGTGTTTTTGAAACGGTTGCGTTAAGAGCTAAAGCCTGGACCCCAGTCGAATCAATTACGTCACGTCGTGCAAGAGAGTAAACCAGACGTTAAAATTCACTTGAAAAAATTAACGTGTAAAAATGTCAACAAACAGTGAGGACTCCGAGGCTGATGATTTTTCGTTTAATGAAGGATTTTCCTTTTCCAATGATATAAGCAAACTGAAGCCGTATGATTTTGAACCGATCGTTTCCTCGGGTGAAAATAGTAATGAAGATTACATCGACCAGGAAGAAAACAGCTCTTCTGCATCAAATTCTCGCGTGGGCAATATTTTATGGTGCGAAAGCGACGAGTGCAAAAATATGACAACTGAAGCTGAAAGTATATGTTGCGTTGAATCTAACGAAATACCAGACGATTTCTTCGAAGGTAAATGCAAAATATTTGAGTCATAAAGTTTTATACACTTTTACTTTCTTTTCTGATCTTTTTCAAACTTTCAACTTTCACACATCACAGATTTTTCAATTACGATTTCATGAATAATGCTCCATCGTCGGTCACTCTCTTTCACTTCAAATAATAATTAAGGTTTCTTTGGAATAGTAGTAAGGATGGAGAACGAAAATGTGATCTTAGAAAAGTTATTCTTTCTGTATGTAATGAACTATTCAAGATCCACATTTGTAAAAACGGGGGTAAATGTCTGCTTCTTTTTTAGGAAAAAAGTACGTCACCAAAGCACCTGGTTTTCATATGATCTGCATTGAGCAGCGCGTTTTGGAAACAGCCATGACAGCAATTAACGAATTAGCGGGCAGGAAGTTGAAGAAAAAACCGAGTTAGTTTACTTTTGTTTATATCATGAATGATATCAAGTAATCCTATAAAACGAGATTCAAGTAAACTAGTATATATTTGCCATGTTGAAACGATGTTCGGGTGTGTTTATGTCGTTTATTTATTCATTTGCTTTTATTTTCATTTTGTTTTTTCTTTAGAAATTACCGTTATGCTGGATATTGACAATTCATATGGTGGATCCACAGCCGTCTTGGTAAAGGAGTTAGACGGGTGATTCCATCATGCGTTGTTTGGGCGATCAGAAACAAATATCCTTCTCCTGGTCAAGTTTATGTAGATTTCAAACACTCAAATGATCAATAAATAGGTGTGAAAGTTGATGAGCTTTTGTTTGGCGTTCTATTTTAACGGTAGTAAAGTAAAAAATCGTGGCTTGAAAAATTATCTAAAAAACTAAAAATCAAACAAAAAAGAAAACAAACACAAAAACAGTTTTTGAGCTAAGCGAACTTGCCACACAAAGAAAAACATCCTCGAAAACGAACAACATTTTAAAATATCTACAATAAAGCAACGTTCTGAGTTAAAACATACGGTTTACCATCATTGAAATCTTGTTCTCATGAGTTTAATTGCTTGCTCTTTTTCCGGCTTCTCCACTGGGGCAATGTTTTCTGGAATATTTTCCGGCAACAACGGGAGCTCTCCAGCACATGCGTCTGATGTCGCATTTATGGTGGCTTCAAGTAACTCACGGAGATATTCTCGACTTTTTCTTTCGATAATCTTTTTCACAACCCAAGTTTGAGTGACTCTTGAAAAAGATTGTTTGTATTGTAACACGCCTCCTTTGTGCGATCTTGTTTGCAGTCTGCACCACTGTTGAAATCCAGAATACCTAACTGGGTGCGTGCTAACATACCATACATGGAAAAGTGAAGCCTTTTGGGACAATACTTTGTCAACAAGGAATGAAATACCTCTAAATTTCCAGCGTGGCAAAACTTGGCTAAACACTTTAAGTCCCCCAGTGATCGTTTGTTTTCGATAATAACTTTTAAAGCTAGAAAAGCCGGGGAGTCATTCTTCAACCATTTCCGTTCTTTTTCAAGTGCAAAGTGTTCACATTCGTGAAATAATTCGTAACCCTCCCATGAATGTATGCCACGTATATGGTAGAAAATACTCTGCCACTTTTCTTTTAATATTATCGGATCACTGTTGCAGCTGGCGCAGCACCACCACATATGATTGACAATGGATTTAATTCAATCATTTAGAGGTTGACAATCTCTTTTCTTTGCAGCCGATGTTAAAGCTTTTTTGATTGACTTCACAAAATGCCATATATCGAATTGATGAGAAATATGTGGGTAGTCGGTTTTCAGCAAAGATCTTATTTGAAGATGACAATCAGTTGTTAGAGTTGTGATTGGAATATTTAAGTTGGTGAACTTAGCAAAATTTCAAGCCCTTTCTTTTCCATTCGATTAGAGTTTTTGATAGTGCCTACATGGACAACGTGAAAATCTACAACTTTGTTCATCTCAGTGCTAATAAGGCTGTAGGTTCCATATTTGGCACTGTAGCCAGGCGAGTCACTTCTACCATCGCCAATAAAGTTATTCTCGGTGGTTTCAGCGCAAAGATTAATGAGCTGGGAACGATGACGCTTAAAGACCTTGTTTAATGCCGGAAATAAAATTGCTTTCTGAATACGATAAAACAGTGCTCTCGAAATATGGACGACATTTACCGAGGACAGCATCTCCGCTATTCGTGCGTACGTATTTCCAGAATATAATATCGCTGCCGAAACCAAAACATTCCCAGCTGCAAAGTGATTAATGTTTGGTTGTGATCGCCATATATGCTTGTGGTTCTTTTCACATGCTGTTGCAACAAATAGCAATGTTCCTTTAGTTCTGACTTCAGTAATGGTGTTTTGTTTGAAACATCTAAAACAGAATTGGAAAAGTGACACCAAGCTACTCCAAAACACTAAAAATTTCGACTCTGATGAGAGTGTGCTGCTGTTAAACAGTTCAGCCGTTTCCTGAACAGGGTGGTTCTCCTCATCTGAATCATCATCACTTTCGTCTGAAATTTTTGTTGAATCAAAAAGAGGATCGTTCACGTCATTGATCTCCTCACACACTTCGAACTCTGGGTCCGATTCAGTTTCAGAGGCGTTATTTTCTTCTTCTTGCCACGTTACGTAGCAATTTGGCGAAAATGTCAGTTCTGTATTGCAGCTTTTTGCTTTTTGCTTTGAACGGGAAATTTTGACCTTTAAAGTCTCTTTTAATTGTGGAATGGTCGGCGCAACATAGCTGGTCTCACACAAAAAGTGTTTGCGGTCATACTGAGTGCGTTTAGATTTTTGAATGCAAGGATCCCCTACACACTTATCCACGGTTACCGCGGGATTTGTTCCCACACACTGATCAACTGTGTTAGTTATCAAAGGTTGTTCATCAATAATATTATTGGACTCATAGGTCATCACAGGCCCATCCAAAACGCTTTCAACGTATTGTTTTTCGCCAAGATAGTGGCTCTGTTTTGTAAAGATTGGCGGCGCTTTTTCTCGGAAGAAAAAGTAAATAGTGTGGGTACAGCGTCTTCCTTAAGACGACGGGTTTTCTTGATTCCCAAAAGTTCAGCCTTAATCAAGGAAAGAAAAAGAAAGATGGAGTATGGAATTGTGTATCTCTAGTAACCCCCGGTTTTCTTATTTTGATGCTCACGTGAAATGAAGTTGGTGCACATGTTTCCTTGGAAAATCAATTTCTTTGCAATTGTTGTAGAAGACAAAAATGTTACAACAGATTGTTTTGAAAATAGTCGTAGCGGTGGAAAGAAAATAATAATAATAAAAATTTACAGTATTCATCACCCTCTATCGTGGGAATGACATACAATATCTAAAGGAAGTTGGTAAATATGGTGTATTCATATCTGCAAGTCACGTACGAAGCAATGCTCTTCAAAGTGATCTGAACAGATGTAAAAACTACAGTCTTTGGGAAGTGGCCCATCACGTCGTATGTTATGTAGCCATTGCTTTCGAAGATCTTTGTGTTGTTTTGATGGAATTCGATGAAAACTAACTCTTTTTCCTTTCGCTCGGACCGATTCGTGCAATCTATAGCTGAATAGCTAACCATAATTTCACAAGAACTTATTATAAATTGTTACGAGAAAGATATATTTTTGCTTCGCTGAATTCTTCGTTTGCGAAATTTGTTTCTTGCACGACGTGACATCATACAGCGTATTTGGACCCAGTCCTCTTGAAAACTTTTGCTACTCGTATTTCCGAAGTAAATCAAGAGCATGATGGCGGGGAAGTTATATGTTTTGGAGAGTAAACGAAGACTGAATATGTATTTTTTTGGTTCTTCTTATGTTTGAGTACAGACAAAACACAAAATCTATCATTTCATTTTTTAGTAGACTTCCCCTTTAAGTCGGACGAATTTCCTGTCCCCCCTGACGGTCCGAGTTAACGGGATTATACTGTAAATACATTTTAAGGTAACTTGAGAAAATTCTTCACAAATTTTATAACGTCTTATCTGTCGGAGATACGGTTCTGAACAAGTAAATTATACCCAACCTAATCGGATTGATATAAACACATCTCACGAGTCAGCTTTTTATTTTAATTGTAAAGGGGTTTTCTATTTTGATAATGATAATATTGTGTATTTCAGCCTCGTGCATTTATATGGTTCTTCGTTTTTTCTTAAATTGTATATATATTCAGTTATGACGAGGAAAAATTTTCAACCAAAAAGATGTCTTTTACTTTTGAAATGGTCCATATACTACATGTACACTGTTCCGTACAATATGTTGCATACGGTCGTATACGCACGTATACGCGTCCATATACGATAGAATACGAATAAGTATTCTATCGTATTTTCACATATTTTGCAATAATTTCAAAAACATCATGTTTTCGTAAATCGTTTCGAAATATTATCTAAAACATGTTTTCGCAACTCTGGAAGTTGATAACATAAATATCGTAATCAAGAAAACTCGAAACTTTCATTTTGTTCATTGAGAGTTTACCTTCTGTTTTCAATTTTTTCATTATGATACGGAAAAATTTGACAGATGTACTTCACAGGTATACCTACTGTTGCAGCAGCTGCCGTTATCACAGATTTAACAAAAGATAGGATATAATTAAGTAAGGAAAGTACATAGTGAAAGTTCAAAAAGATGGCCACAAATTTTACTTCTGGCTTCTTCACCATCTCGTTGTTGCCTGACAATCAAAGGATGTATTTCACTGTTATCTTTGGAATCAACGCAGTATTTGCTACTATTGAGAATTTCATTATTTTGTTGCTATTTGCAATATATCCACAACTTCGCAATTCTTCTGATTTACATTTCTTGTCGTTGGCAATTGGAGATCTCTTGGTTGGAGCATTTCTTTCTCCTGTTAGTGCATATCAAGCATTGGATCATCAAAACCGTTTAATAAAGAATTTTGGACATTTTCTTGTGCTAATTGCGATCTCCGGATCGGTTTTAGTCATGATCGCTGTTGATCGCTACTATCATATTAAGAAAGGACTTAATTATAAAACATTTATTCGGTACCGAAAATATATGTTGTTTGCCATTCCATGGCTTTGTCCACTGGGTTTGTTTTCAGGAAGGTTCTTTGGGCAAGAAGTATATACATGGTTTATTTTGGCTGGGTATGTATTAATGTATTCTGTAATTTTTACATGTTATTTGAAATTGAGTGCAATCCTCAAGAATCAGCAACTTACGAATGCAAACTCCCAAGGACACAAAAAAACATTAAAATTGCTTCTACTTTTAACAATTGTCATGGTAGTGTCAACTATTGGTGTATTTGCTAACAGAATGTTTATTGTATTGGTATTCTACTTTCCGAAACACATGGAATGGTTTGTTCATCGCCAACCTACAATCATGGCTTGTGGAATGGTGATGTTTCAATGTAACTCGTCAATTAATCCACTGTTATATTTCTTTAATCATCCAAAAATTCGAAAAATATTATTAGCAAAGATACGTTTATATAATTTTGAAGAAACAATATAACACGAGTTATAACCCATATACTAACTGTTTATTTCGGGCATTACCTTCGAATATTGACTTCCGTAACGTACGTGGCACCCACGAAGTTAAAAATAGACCCTGGGTAGTTCGGTATGCCTTTAATTTGGAACTGTATGTGTCTGCCATGTACAGGCTTGACTGTGATACGAAAAGTCTATAAACATCATTCGCTTAAATAAATTAGAAGAAGTAATGAATTCAGTAAAAACAAATACATAATTGTTCAGCAGTTGAACTCCAAACTAACCCCATGGAAATACAGGGAATCTGAGATAGCAATAGAGATAATAAAGAGATAGAAATACAATTTAATTTCGATAAAAACTATATTTTCAATATGGCAGTGATTCTAAATTCTACACAATTAAATAAAATTGGCTTAGAGCAGTTGTTCTAGCTTTTGTTTCAACACATAACAAAATCAACATTATTGATTAAAAAGATTTCCCTAGATAGTGTATCCCAGAATGCTCGTTTGATCAATGTTTATAATAATATTATAATATATTATAATAATATTAACTCCAGAGGAAATGGAACTTTATATAACCTGGGTGTCTCAATAATGTCTTTTTAAAATACGGTACTAAATGGCCAAATCACGATTTTGGGCCGGCCAAAAGAGCCAATATAAGGTATTGTGAAAACATGTCATTGTATCAATCAATAGTGGTTCAAATCCGATGGCGGATTATTTAAAATATATTTATCGTTTAGCACTAAATCTGTCTCTAATCATGTTTACTGTAACCTGGGAGGATAGCTGTATTTACTTATTGCAACTTATTCTAAAAAAAAGAAAGGAAAACACCTGTCATCGGATTTGAACCACTATGTTCTCGAAAAGGAATGCGAAGTTTTAGGCCACCCGGGTTACGTTGCAGTGTATTTATCAAAAATCTATAAAAGATAAACAATTCAAAAGCTGTTGGAAGACGACCAACTGCTCCATATCAAATGTACACACTTAAATAATATAAGAAAATACTTTAGATTAGATACTTATACTTATACTTATATGACTTTAGATTTTCTGAATTTAACGGAATTTTACACATCATCATTGAAACCATGGATATATATTGGAAAAACATACGCTTCTCACTACGGACTTCCGTCATTTAAAAATCGATAACTGATTCGGAATGGGTAGAAAAGCGGTTGTAGCGAAACTCTTAGTCGATCGACAGAAAGCCTAAATAAATAAGATTTCTCCCTTTACGGGGAAATCTTAACAAAGTCCACGGAATAATCTCTTCACCAAAGATAGTAAAAAATGAAAAATAAGGTGTTTGTATGTATTCACCTGTTGTTATATCAACACCAAATTAGAACCTGTTTATATTGAAGATGGGTCAGGACGTTTGCCGAGCCGGGATGAAAACGAGATAATCATATCTCTCCTTTACATGAAAATAGGGCTGGGACGGGGGACAACATTTTTAAACTTTTAATTGTTTAAAGAAATTTCAATGTTTTAAATTCAATAGGTTGCAGCTTAATTTCCATTTAATTTTTTTTAGAAATCCTCCTTGGAGGAGAGTGTTTATATGAGATAAAACGTCAATATACCAGTCAACGGCTGAAGGGACGGGAGGAAATCCTCCGGGACAGAAATTCTTCATGAAAACATAGAAGTAGTCTATAGTAGAAATGTTAAGTGCGGATCTCATATTTTGTCGTCCCTGCAATTTGTCTCAGTGGTTGTGCAGATGGTTCCCTTTAATAAACACTTTTGATACTATTTATTTAAAGAAAATTTTAAAAATTTATGTAAAGAGATCTGTGTTAATGCAATAATTTTTTTTCTTTAAAAAAAATAAAGAGAAATTTTGGCTGTAAAAATAAGTATTACAAAATATTGGAAAATTGTGTAACCTGAAACCATTTAACGATGGGAAAGACATGTGTTTATAGCTGCAATTTCAAAAGTCGTATTGGGCAATACACTACTTGAAATAAACTGGAAGCGAATTAACTATTTTTTTCGCTACTGTCTCAAAACCTTATTTTGAAAAAATATGTTCTTGAAACCAGGCCTTCAGTAAAAAAAAACTTATAGATTAACAATGTAAACAATCAGGGCAAAAAACAGTATTATTTATTTTATATTCAGGAACATTTTTGTATGCACTTCTTTTCTATACGATTCTTTCTCTTTTTAAGATTATAAAATTGGATTTAGTATTAAATAAAAATAACGATGAAAAAGAATGTGTTAATCATGGTTTTATATATCATGGTATATACGAAATTGGAGAATTATGAACAGAAGAATTCAGTCTGTCTGTGTTTATTCGTCTGTCACGCAAAATGGTAGACACAAGTAGTGAGAGAGATCGGGGAGTCAGCAACGTAAGACCACACATAAATATTTTTTTCTTGTTGTGACGTCAATGTGAAACTCATGCATTCGACCCAAATCGAACGCAAGATTTAAGAAAGTGAGGTGTTTATAATTCTGCCCAGTTGATTTTGTAAATCATTAAGACACCAAGAGCGCCACTGTACATATGTTTTGTACAGATGCAGCAAACAATGTAGAGAAAATCTATACGTGTGGAGATTCAGAGTAACAAACATTAATTCCCAATCTGCGAAAATAAATTTCACAAAAGTTTTTTGGAAATAGTATGCGCACAAATCAATTCGACCAAATTAACCATTTCATGCCACTAGAACTATGAAAATAAATTCTGCAATAGTTATTTCCCTCAAGTAATGCTTTGCGAACTTTGATTAAAAAAAAATAAAAAGAAGTTAGGTATATACCAACCTTGTACCCAGGATCTCCTGTCTTTTCGATATACGGATGGTGGCATTTCGTATATCGAAAAGGCAAGAGTCCCTGGGTACGAGGTTGTACATATACAATACAGTCCAAAAGAAACTTGGTGTCCGCAAAGATAATTAGCTTTCATAAGAGTCGTCAGAGGTTAACAATAGCGATACAATGAGGAAAGTGATGATTTTAAAAATGACTTTAACCCATTATGCTTCAGCAGAATCCTTTCTGTTGCAAGACTTTCCAGGCGACCTCTCATGTTTCTTTGACCATCCTTCTCACTCTTTTCGGATTTATATCTTATACTTTACAGAAATTATTTATATGGGATTAATAAATCGGGGGAAAGTGACTAAAATTCTTTTTACCGGACTAATACTTTATTTTTATAAACGTTACTGCGGGCTTATAAAACTTTAGTCGGGGAAAAGTGACTAGTATTTTTCTCCGACTTTTTTCCCCGATAAGCTATCGGATTGTTTTACGAAACCGTTTCCATGACCAGTCTACTGGATTATATAGATTATTCCCTGTAGTCCTGATTTTTAGCTACCCCGGATTTTCAGTTAATATCTTATCATTTGTATATACCTTTATTTGCCCTTTTTACGCCGGTCTTTATTGGCGTTATTTTTGAAAAATCCACCCTCAAACTCTAACGCCGGCCCTTTTTATGACAAGACATGATAATTAACGCCATTAAGACATGATAATTAACGCCATTAAGGGCCGGCGTAAAAAGGGCCAATCAGGTATTGTTGTAAGCATTCCGTCTTTAGCATCACAATTAAAAACGATACAAAACAGATTAACGGACACCACGAGAGGGTGGGTGGTGGTGGTCAAGTTTTGAGGTTTTCAACCAAAAGTCGTTGTTGGTGGCACTGGTTAAATTAACACGCCCAGAAACAAAAAATAGATTTATAAAGAAAACGATTGTTTAGTATCATATTCCTGATCCAGTAAACGTTTTGAAAAGGAACAAAAGAATAAGTTGAGATTTCAGCCTGCAAGATATACCTGTCCTCCCTGTGTTATACTGAGTGGTTGTACAGGATAAGTGAGTATACTTCTTTGAAGATACACTTATATATATATATGTAGTTCATCTTTCCCCTCACCTAAGTTTATGGTGAAAACCTATTGTTTGGGTGAAAAAGGCAAAAGTCTCATCTCGATCTCGATCTCGATCTTTTAAAACGTTTTTCTAAGAAAATTTCTATTAAGGGATTGGGGAATGTTCACGTGAGATTTTTATTGGTGAAATGTATTTCCGAAATCTTGCTAAAAAACATCACAATTACATTAAAAAAATCATCTATAAGAATAAACAAACTTCTTGTCAATGAAAATAAATGAGAAATCCTTAAAACACCTGCGATTAGTGATATGCCTTTCCACGCCTTACTTAACGCTATAAACATGAGAACTCTTCATAAATTACTTCACAACATCCAATGCCTTGCTTTCAAGGTTTATAATTATGAAGTAATTAAGCATGAAAAAAGAACATCGTAAATAAATCTTTCCCTGAGGTATCGTTTCTTTTAGAAAACGAGGGGCTGAATGTTGTGACGCCATTTATGAAAAGGTCTATTGTCTAACGTGATGAAAACAAGTGATTAAATAAAACACGTGATTAAATAAAACACGTGATGAAATAAAACACGTGATGAAATAAAACTTGGAAAAGACAATCTTGAATTTCTTGTTTTGGTGTGTGTGTTTGAATGCGTGTTACTACCTTAAGGAGAGAAATTATCGCATGGATTTATTTTCGCGAATTAATTCTTATTATTATTCGCAAATTATTATTATTATTATTATTCGCAAAAATTGCGAAATTTTAATTTGCAAATAATTTCTCTCCTAAAGCTAGTTTATTCTCCACGTTAGTTTTTTTTTAATGATATTTTATAATTTTTGCTTACTTGAATTCGTTCTGACACAATTCGCAACACGGACAGTAGGGCCCTTTAATACAATATAGAAACAGAAATTCACGAAATTTGTACTGATTTTCGGAAACAAAACAACTAAACTGCTAAACGTGAATTAAAGCGAAAGAGTGTGCTTGGTGATGCAGTGGCCATCAGAAACTCTACTGGTAATAAAAAAAAAAAAGCAACGAGAGAACAAAAATTCATCGAATGTTAATGTTGATTATAAATAAGTCCAAACTGAAATTACAACAGCATATATCACGTGTTCATATATCACGTGTTCATGTATTTGTGTCCAGTTCTCCAGCCTCGTTTTTATTTCTTATAAACTTTTCACTCAAACTTTGACGCTTAACAGTATCTAAAGCTCAGTCGCGTTTTTTTTGAAGCCTCAGTCATAATTCCAAAAAATAATAGGAAAGGAGGAAATCACAGGGCTTGGTATATAACATAATAATGAATAACTGCCCATAAATAAAAATGACGTTCAAAAAACAAAATAAACAAACAAAACAGAAAACATATATGAACAAAGAAACTCGTTAAATACATTTTGGTGCTTGGTGCGTTAGTGTCGGTAGTACAAAAAAAACAGACTATGAACAATGTCAACTATAACATATACATATACAAAGCATTCAAGCAGAACAGGAGTATTGTTATTTTTTGTTATCTGTCAGGAGGAGTGTTTTCTATAGGAATGACAAGCAATATCGCCTGCTGTTTCAATAAAAGACACTCCTCCACAGAGACCTTTCACTTTCTGGATCTCAAAGTAGCTCTCCTGCTTACAGATCTTTCGAAATGTTCTTCTTCGTCGCCATCATAAGCTCTATTGGTTTCCTCCCTGAACCGCAAGTTGTATGTTGTCGCTGGTGGACTTCTCTGGTGCTGTGGCTTTTTCTTCTCCAACTTGGTCTCCAGTACTCTAGATCTCTACAAGATTGGAAAGAAATGGATGAAAAGAACAACATATTTATTTCTGCGAACTGATCTGCCAGACAAAAGTGGGTTCAAAATATGTCAAAAATCCTTGGCGAATTTCGCTGACATGTGTGTCAATCACACATTAATACACTTCCCCGCAAATTTTGATTTGCTTCTAAATCTGCCTTCAACATAGGGTGTCTGGGCATGGGATGATCTGAATCATCACTATAGAAACGACTTTGGTTATTAACACGAAACAACAGACCGAAAGCAAACCCCAACCTTAACACAATAAGGGTAAGGGTCAAGTTAATATTCAAACACTTTCTTCAAACACTTTTATAAGAGTTTTCGCCGGAGAAGTTCAGATACGTCTGGAATAACTAGATATGGCATTAAGTCAACAAGTTGATCGTAACGGATAAACTTAAAACTCCCTTTAATCAACTATCTATTATCGATAAATGTTCGCAAAAAAACCTTGCAGAATTTAGCAGAATTCTCAAAATTTGATTTATGGTGTATTTTAATCAAATTTATAAATTGATAAAATAGATCAAAAATGTAAATAGCAACAACATGTGATTGTTTTAAAAGTTATTCGATCTTTCCCCTTATAATCTCCAGAAAACCTCTACAGCAGCATTATTCCGCCCGCTGATTTGCAACTAGGAAGTTGACTTACCACCAGAGATACGTATAATATTGCTCTAACTTGACCGAAGGCCAGTGTGCAGTCAATCGATGGCTTCAAATGGGCTGATACGCTGCCTTTAAAGCACATCGGAGTGAAGTATCGAAATGCGACATGACTGAGACTCGAACACGGGCCTCTGTGGTCGCATTCGAAGGTATTACACCATTGTTGCACAGACACTCGTAGTACCGTGTGTCCGTGTGTCAACATCTAACTTAAATTTTTGTATATCATACTTTTCCTCAAGTAGATTCAAAGTTATGAGCAGAAAAGTGAAGGCGCCCCCTTGAAAAAAAATAGTAATGAATAACTTCGTACTGACCTTGTCGCCCCAAATCACCAAAAAGTAGAGGAGGAGAAAACAAAGGAACATTTGAAACACAATCCATATAAGCACATTGGTAAATTCTGTCATGGAGAACAATTCTTTCGCATGACGAACTGATAAAATCGCTTCAAAGAATGTTATCAGGCTGAAACAGAAAATGATTATTATTATTAATTCATTTCTTCAACGTCGAACGCTTTACTATACAGCCAACTGTTCGAAATAACGAGTAAAATGTTCGAGATAATGAGTAAAATATTCGAGATAATTATTATTATTATTATTATTATTATTAATGTTTACCCAGTTGTCTGGTTGAGCGGTTGAAGCATACTTGCGGCTTCCGTAGCCCAAATGGGGGCTTTAAATGCTCTGGGACCTCCTTCGCAGGACCCTCATTGATAACAGTTCTATCAGAATTGAAGAGGCTATCCTGGGTAAACATTAATAATAATAATAATAATAATAATAATAATAATAATAATAATAATAATAATAATAATAATAATAATAATAATAATAATAATAATAATAATAATAATAATAATAATAATAATAATAATAATAATAATAATAAAATGTTCGTGATAATGAGAGCTTTTCTCAGATTATATAATTATAATGGCGTAACAACTGAGAATTCTGATGTATGGAAATTACCCAGTGTGCAAAATCTTCGAAAAGTCTCTGTGGAGGAGTGTCTTTTATTGAAACAGCAGGCGATATTGCTTGTCATTCCTATAGAAAACACTCCTCCTGACAGATCCAAAAAATAACAAACATCCAAACCCAGTAGTGAACCCCTTCCCCAAACGGGATCATGTTTTTACATAAAAAATAAAATGAATAAAAAAGATCAGAATAAATTCCGATAGTGTGCCGAACGGAATCAGAATTAAAGAATTTAACAATTTAATACGTGGAGGAGACGCCTGTTTCAAGATTTCTGCTGGTGTATCTATTTCGAATCTTCGCTACCACTCACAACCGACTCAACTAGAAGATAAACTTAATAAACTTAGTTAATAATCTGTTGTCAAACGATTTAAGTAATGCTTGTGATGAAGATAAACGATTGACGAAATAAAGGGGTGGAAGAAATGATGATTTCTGGTATTATTAAAAGTAACAGATAAGACGAACATCGTGTACGGAAAATCAACGAATTACTTATGCAAAAAACGTTTGAATCTCGATAACATCTACATAAACAAGGACAACACCTCGCACATTTGAAAAGATGGAATCCATCTAAATAATAAAAGTAAAGTAATCTTAACAAAAAAATATATTTATTAATATTTTTTTATACAAAAGTAGCCCAGCTAATCCCTGTGTTTTAGAAAACATAAACTCAGATTTAAGTAACAATTAACAATTTAAAGAAAACTTTGCAAGAAATTCGAGTAAAAACTTTAAATAAAGCTGAACTATTGTTCAGTTAAATATTAACTCCATTAGACATAAGTTTGATTATCTTTCTAAAGGTGTCTAAAAAAAATATTGATGTTTTACTCTTAACCGAGACTAAAATTGACCAAAGTTTTCCCTTCTCGAAGTTTAAAATTGATGGCTTTAATGAACCGTATAGGTAACCGTATGGATTACTCCTTTATATAAGAGAAGATTATATCATCAAAACTTCAATATTTTGTCCAAATTTTAGAAGTGCTTCAATTTATATAAAGATTTGCACTCAGAACAATTCAATAATGCTGGTTTCAAATTTGGGCTAAATTGTAAAAGTCCTTCAATTTCTTTTAAAAATTGCACTAAGAAAACATATCAATGGTGTGAAAATTGCAGATAATTTTTGTTATCATAGGCTTTACAGTGCAGAGAAATGAAAGTATTTTCCGTGGCGCTATCGGATAATGCTATTATCCGACCATAAAAAAAAATAAAATTATCCGACAGTAAGTTTATTTAACTTTAAAAGTGGGTGCATTCGAATTCCAATACTGTCGAATGAATGTTCGATTTCACAATTCACAAAAAACAAAATCGAGCGAAAAAATGTTTGAACAAAAAAAGAGAAAGAAAAATAAGTGTATATTTTAGTCAAAGGAGGACAATTTAAAGGAGGACAATTTGGAAAAATTTGGGAAAAATTGAAAAAATTCCACTTCTGCTTTGCCGAACTGTCTTTTCCTATGTGATAATGACCTACATCTCCACAATTTGCAAGGCATATTTTGCTTTTCACGTCCGTTCAACATCAATTTCTTTAAGTTCTTTATTGTTAATATAAATAATAATAATAATAATCTGTTGTTGAAGGCACATTGAGTAATGGCGGAAACTGTTAAAGGCAAAAAGCTTCTAGTTTATTTATTAACTCACGATAGAAATTGTGATATTCGAACCTATCATGAATAAATTATGTACGCACGAATCAAAAATGAACAGTATTTTACAGCATTTGTCAAATTTGTTACTTACACAAACATCCAACATTGCGTACCAACTCTTTTACACCGTGTATCAGTGACATAGAGATACAATTGTCTAAAATTGCAAATACACCATTATCAGTAAACACAAGTCTTTAAACATGCTCACATCCATTTTATGAAAATTCCTCGATTGAAAAATCAAATAAATAAAAAGGCTTTTTCTCCTATTTTTCAGGGTGGCCACACAAATAAGTAACTTTTCTTCAACTTTTCCATGGCATTTTGCAGAATTTATATGACTAGTTTTCATGAATAAATTCCTTTTAGTATGCAAAGAAAGGAAGAAGATAGTACAATGATTAAGCAGTGAAAACATTTTGTGAATGTCACCTAAAAACTAAAACTCCTTTTGACATTTCCACAAAATTTTTATTTGCTTTCTTTCCCCTCCACAAATTTTGACCGTCTAAATCCTCCGTTGAGCACAACAAAATAAAAGTTACCTTAAGGTTGGCATGACAACCAAACTGATCAACACAACTCGTGCGACATTGATCCAATGTCCAGTTGGTAGCACAAATATGTGTTTCAAGAAGAACGTGTTTAATTCTGAAATCTAGGAAGAATAAAATGAAGGTACAAATAGTCTCTTATAAATTTTTATCCAAATAAAAAAACATCAGAAAGATTAAGTCTTCTAATTTTCTCCATATACCAACCATGTCTTTAAAAAGAGTCCTTCTTAAGTATATTCTCACAACATCCCCTACACAGTCAGTCAGCTTGTGAAACAAAGCAACTTTTCCCAAAGTTTAAGGATAAATATATGGTCATGTACCACATTTTTAAATATCATTGAAATATCATTGAAATCATTTCCTTCGTGCTTGAAAGCAAATATGAATACGAATCGAATACGAATCAAAAGTTAAATGGTTTTACTTTATTTATTTGAAATCACAACCCAGGGTATGTCAAGTTAGTCCAACAGACGTACACTTGTTTTTTGCTGAAATATCATTTATAAAAATCATTGTGTTGTTTTCTTAATCTGTGTCCAATAATGAAATGATTTTTTTTACCCGGGGTTCGCATTAAGAAAAAAATTTCACATGGTCGTATTATATTTGTGCATGAAAACTCTGCATAATCAATGTACTGCCACCCTACGCAAGAACATTATCTTTAACTAACTTGTACTTATTTGTGAGCTAGTGGAGTGAAATTTATTAGTGTTAATATATGCAGGTATTGACATACACCCCCTATGTAACTTATTGCCGTTTGCCGAAGTAAGTCCATTTCGTTCTGTCAAAGGAAAAGATATGGACTGATATTTGTTGGTGACCGTAAAATTCGAAACGAATACATCGAGTAAGTCACAAAAAAAATATGGGGGAAATAGTATTTATAATTGGATTGGGGGAATAAAATGAAAAAGAAAATGTTGGCAACGGAGAACCTGTAATCAAATATTTTAATAACAATGAGAATGTTTCTGTCGTATGAATTAGCTCTTTCCGTTAAAATAGAAGTGTTAATCTAGCTCTCTATAGATGATAATGGATTTTATACCCCCTTATGCAATCATCAGTCCAAGTACGTCAACAAAAATATGAGGGTAAAGACAAATACATCAATACGTCAAAGAAAATACGTCAAAAAATACGTCAAGATGTCTTATTCCTTTGGTTATTATTTTGTTTCATTATCATTTTTAAATATGTTTGGTTTTGAAATCAGTGTATGGTTTGTACTGTCTAAATGTCAAGCCATAACAATTTATTGCTTTTTGATCCACATAACTTTCATAGTCCCCGTGAAAAGTGCGACTTCTGCACTTGTAGGAGAAACTTTTTCAATCAGGTTCGCTTTTCTTCTTCAGCTCAGCAGCCAAGTAACTGCTTGAAAGAGTTAGAATTTTATGCGAAAAAAATGATATCAAGAGTTTAAAGAATTGGCAGTCTGTCATAGAAAGAAAAGTAAGACAATGCTCTTCCTGTTCAAATGCTGGTTGATACCAGAAACTTGTCTCTGGTCAACTCCACAGAAATGTTTTGGCTGAGTCATACCTCCCAAATGATTTAAGAGAAGATAAAGAACACATTTGGATTGCCTTAAGTTAGCATATTTATTGTATTTTGTCATAAAATTCCTATCTTTGTCATAGAGATAATGAAATTTGAAATTACTTTCGTTTTTGTGGTATATATGTTTTGTCATGGTCCATTAAAAACAAAAACAAAAAAGAAAAGATGGTGGTTAACTTTTATTTTATTCTGCCTTCGGTTCCTTTTATAGATTTACAGCTACTGGAAATTGTATTTTTAGTGTGTCAATTTGTTTGGTGGGTGATAACTTATTAGTGTTTGATTTGAGAGTTCTCACAATCATTGACATGTACTTGAATGCTTCGTACTATTCTGATCATCCATATTTATTAAGTTCTCATCCTGACATGTTTACATGGGTTGGCAACATATAAAGCCTTACCCAGTGGGCACGCATCCGCCCTTCAGAAGTACCCTGGATGTCCTCTCGTCCATGTACCACTGTGGACGTCCTTTGAACGTCCTCTTCAAGTCCCTGTTGGACATCCTTTTCGAGCGGATGGATTAGACTTCACTTTCGATGTCCCCGATCGTCTCCGGGACGTCCTAACTAAACGTCCATGGGACGTCTCTTACCCCCTCTTGTCAGTCTTTGTGTCATGTTAAAGATATGACATCTTCTCAGTGTGTTCATTTTTATTATATAAACCCAGAAATAATCGAAGTGTTGCACCCCAAAAAAAAACAGAAAAAGGGAAATTTTTCAGTGGTTTGCCCAGCCCCCACTGGGAACCCCCAGCAACCCCCAGCTGATATAACAAAATTTTGGGTCGCTTTGGAACATACTTCTTTTTAGACCTGCGCCCACCCTAGCACAATAAAAAGACTTCTTTCCAAAAAAAGTTATGATTTTTCAAAGAAAAAAAATCTGATATTTAGTATCTCAAAATTTCTCATATTTTCAAGAAACTAGTTTTCGATTGGTGAAAACTGCAAAATGATTATGTAAAAACTTTTAAGACAGTAACTAAAAACATGTAGTCACCCTCCTTGAAAAATCGATCTTAGACAATCAAAGTTATATTTTTCATGCACAATTACTTCTGCATACTTTTGACACAAAGAGTTGATCTCCTATTCAATTTTTACATAAAGGAAAGTAAAATTTTTTAAAAACTTTCTGCTCAGTTACTATGACAACAAGATAGCATTGATTACCATATTTTTCGTTAAAATTCTAAAGTATTTGTAAACAAAATATGTATCCAAAAAGAAAATCCTAATTTTTTTCATATTTTGAACTCAAAAAATATTGGTATTGGTACTATGTGAAAATCCATAAAAGTTTCAATGGAATCATATGAAAAATTGACTTTTCTCCCCTCCAAAAAAAAACCATATATTAATCCTTAACATTTCTCACACCACCCCCTATAGTAAGTCAACTTTTAAAACTTATCAGGAACAATTCTCACCTGCCAGATGATGCATAACAAACTCAAGGAGACAAATCTCATCTTCACACATTTAGGATCGAACCAGCGTACTTCTGTCCAGCTAAAAGACAAAAAGAAGTTAAAGGTCATCAGTATGGTGGTTTTTCAAAATGTTATTATATCTTTATAAAAACTACATTTTAGAAAAGACTATCATATTATTTGAGAAAAGAGTTTGAGCATTGTTTTTTTTTCCCAAACTATTCTGCTCTGTGCCTCATTTCAGGTGTGAAAAATTGCACATTACATTGTTTCGTGGGATGAGCATAGGTGTGTCACTAAAATTTTGTTGTCATATAGAAATGAAAATGCAAAATGTGCTACATCGCTTCCATGTCAATGGAAAATATTTCCAATAGTAGTGACATCTTAAACCAGCTTGACTTATATAAATACAATCCTTATTATTTGAAGTTAATTTTATAATAAAGTTATCACCATGCAAAACTAGAAAAGGTTGTAAATTAAAAATATATTGGAGGCACTTTATAGTCCTGAGCGTATAGGAACTTGTGTGACTCTCTCCTAATGAAGAACATTCAGATGAACTGAGGGATTAACAGTAAAATCACCTGATTGGAGTAAACTGCAACACAGCTCTTCGAAATTTTTTAGAGGTCCCTTTGATATCCCTAGGAAGAAAAAAATGAACATAGAAATTGCTAGATAGTAACAGAAAAAATGAGGAACTACAAGACTGAATTTACCAACAATAACTTCATTAAAAATCTCTTGCTTTCTGAATGACATCAAAAGTGACTTTCAAATATTGTAAGTTGTAGCCTTAACCAGGGCTTATGCTCCTATATTATTTGTAAGGAAAGGCTATTTTGTCAGGCAGTTTTAATAAACCCTGTTGCTTTGATCACAGAGCTTTATCACAAACAAAAAATAATTTCAATAGATTAATCTACATTGATAAGGACATAGGGGAAGAATGAAAAGTTAATTCCAAACACACTTGATACTTTCCCATCTGTACTGTCGCATTTCAAGTTTCTGACACAGCCACAAACCAACATGAATGCCAGCACCGTTGCAGATGATCACATCCAATATAATCGAATCCCACCAACATTCCTTGAAGTTTTCAAGCAAATGTGAAAATGCTATCTAAAAAGAAGAATACCATTCATTGGCAAACTTTATCCTCTTCAATTTAAACATGGGGACTTTACTTATTAAATAGGGGAATCTTTTGGAATAGGGAGCTTAATCAATCATTTGGGGTAATGTGGAATATAAAAATGACAGAATTCAATTTGTGTACACAGCACTTAAGTCACTTACTTCGGTAAATTCCCATGTTATACTTAACAGCCACAGTAATCCCGCATGACGTAGCATCAAAGCTTTAACCAACCAACCCAGAAAGTGTGCCACCACAAATATATCAATGCGTGACCACACAACTTGCCAAGAGCAATCTTCAGCATATACCTTTGAGTATAAGCAGGTATAAAAAGTTCACACAAAGCACCTTGGATGGCATTTATAATAAGGCCAACCCAATATGATAGGTGCTACATATCAAATACAATAATAGTAAGTGACCTTTAATTCTCTTCACACAATAAACCATTGATTTAAATTTCTTAATTTCAAATTTTCCGATTATCCTGATCCACTGGAAATCACTACATGTAGTATAACAAATCTCCTAATGGACAACACTAACAGTACACTATGTTTGCTCTTGAAACACAAGTCAATATTCAGGTGTTCACATGCAAAAAAATCTGAAGTACTTTCTGCTGCCCAAAATAAATTCGAAATTTCAGGTTTCCTGTTATATATGAGATTATGACCATTCCATACAAACATTTGTAGCATTATTGCAGTGAAACAAAGCCCAAAATATAACATCCAGTCAGTCTGTGCATTAAAATACACGATAATGTCATGATAGGTATATGGATCAAAATGATTTGAGATGATACATGTTTTACCTCTGTATCAGGTTTGGCTTTCTTCAACTCTGGATCTAGATACTGCAACATTGTAATGATGTCGTCATAACGTTGAAACAACAAATACGTAAGAAATAATGTATATATTACACTTGCTCCTGTAATGCGAATAAGAAAGAAATCAAGTTTTATTCCATCTGAAACAAACTCAGAAACTAAACTTCCACAAGTTGCAGAACACTGATATCTTTCTTACCTAAAACAAGTCGCCACACAGCAGGATGCGGTCGGACAAAAGGTCCTAGAAATCATGTTGATTATGTATAAATAAGACTGTTACTTAGCAATACTTGCTATAGTGTGAAAAACAAAACAAGGTTCCTTGTTACTAGTAGTCTTATGGATTGTAAAAGCTTTCCTACCATTAGGGCATATCAGTAAACTGATTAGCATAAACACAGCACAAACGCCAAGTGAACCATGCCAAAAATTATCATGTTGATTCAAGTTGGCGTCCCTGTAAAAAGAGAAAATTCCATACAAACCTGATAGAGATAAGCTAATTTTCATGAGAATAAAATAAAACTTCATGTAATGTGAAAAATGAATGGACAAATAGTTAGGAAACATAATTTAAAACTCACAAGCCAATAATTAAAGTGAAAAAAGTGAACTCTTCAAAAAGTCTATGAGGAGAGTTTTCTATAGAAATGGCAAGCAATATCACCTGCTGTTTCAATAAAAAAATACTCCTCCACAGACTTTTTGAAGATTTTGGCCGATTGGTAGAAAGGAAGAATGCATGTGGTGCAAGAATAATGAAAATCTACAAACACGAATCTCCCCCTAAAGAATCTTTAAGGGGAGTAAAATTTGGTTATATGGCATGAATAATAACAAAGAATAACAAAGAAAATAAAAAACAGTAAAGAAAAAGAAGAAGAAAAAAGAAAAACATCTGGCTTGTTGTATGGAAGTTTGCATGGAAGTTTGTATAGAAGTTTAAGGAATTCCAGATGAACTCTTACATGAACGAACTTGTGAGAGAACACCATATGTTCCTTGTTTTGGTTTCGGCAATGTTCAAATATTTAATTAATAAAAAAACAAAGATTCTTGATGCCACGCAGAAGAAATGCCATATCTTCTGCTGCATATTGGGTTGCAGTGTATTTTGCAGAACCTTATAAAAACACCACAATCATTGTGTGGAAATCTTGAAACAAAGAAAAATGAACTCAAAATATACAGAAAAAATTTGCCAGTTGAGATGTTTCAATGAATGGTCAGAGATTAAGGTTCGTAAAAAAAGTTTTTCTCTACTTCAAGATTTTATAGAGGAAACATTCTAGAGACACCAAAAATCTTTCAAGTTTGTTTGGGTTGTTATGGGTTATGGTAAAAAACATATTAATGATTATTGATGTATCCTGTCACATATGGGGCAAAGATGTAAAAGATACATACACATAAGGTACATTCTAGTAAATATATATTTTGAGAAAAAATTTTTAAAGTTTTTTTACACATTTTGCCTTGCAGCACAGTGCCACTTCTTTTTATTTCATATATAAAATCAAAACAGGTATAAAAACAGGTGTCTACTTTATTTTTACCAAAAGTGACCATACTAAAGTAAACGATTTATAGGCGTCTGTTCAATAGTTATTTGAAAGGAAAACGACTATGTGAAAATAAATTTTTGTTGAAAATTTTGAGAAAAAATGTGTCTTTGCTTTCTTGGTATTTATCGAAGCCACATGCATAAAAAAAAGAATTAGAAAAACTATTTCATGGAGAGTTCCGGAAATCATTGCATTGTACAGACTTACGAAAATCTTTTGATGTGAGAGACTTCTTTTTGTGTGAGTTTTGTTACTATCACATTTATTTTGCAAAATGTTTTATGCATAAAACTTTGTGAAAGGCACATATTTACTTGAAGTCTTTCTATTGGTTGAAAAATAGGAAAACGTTTACTTATGTTTTTAATTGGCTTTAAAATGAAGGATTTTTAAATATATTGACAATAGAGCTATAATAAAATTAGAAGAGAAACTTCAACCAAGTTGCATTTTCTTACTTACTTAAATCCTTTAAATTTGTATACTTTCACGAGTTTTAATACTCAATATTTTGCTTGATATTACCCCCTGAACTTATGTTTTGGATTTAAAATATAGGTTGAATATATAGGTTGAAACCATCAATAAAAATTGAGCCTCTTTTGTTGGCCAACATGTTCACCTTAAACACTGTGGAGGAAGGCTACCTATTTCATCTGTGCATTGGTTTTGATGCAAAAGAAGTAAATACAAGACAGTAAAAGAGTCAGTCTTTCAGTTTATTAAGGATGTACAAGTCCTGAAAAATCTAGAGAAATACATCTTATCACCTGAAATGGAGGGTCCTACCAGAGTCCAGGTCCTTTGAAACTAGACTATTTACCTCACCATTTCCCTGACAATACATTGACACCAACCAACATCCCAGCATCATTAGAAATTTGTCCCCTTGAGCCCTGGTCTAGAGTTAATACATGATTTCGGAGATCCTGAAGATATTATGGTTTTGAGTACATAAATGGGGCAGATTTCACTGGTTGTACGCTTTTTTCGCTATGTTTACATAGGAGAAGTAAGGTCCGTCGTGCAAAGATGTCTATATTGTTGATTTTCTTCTTCCTCTTGTACCTACTTTTATTCTGGACTGTTTAGGAGAACTTTCTACACTTGGTCGAGACTTTTGGAAAGAAAAATGAATTTTCTCAATCTTTCCTTTACTGTCAGGCGAAGCTGGATTTCAATTTGCCCCATTGCCATAATCGTAATCACAATAGTATCCATAATGGCTGCAGGATCTTGGAAATCGTCTATTCTCCAAAATAAGAAATTTTGTCACTAAAAATCTTTTCGAGGAATGACGTCACTAATATCAATAACATTACGAAATAAAGAAAAATTTTGAATGATCAGTTTTGGGCTACGTTGATGTATTTATGCTATGGACCTTGTATTAAGCCAAAGGGACATCAACGTAGCCGAAAACTGATCATTTTAAAATTTTCTTTATTTCGTGGCGTGTAAATATTATTATTATTATTATTATTATCAGCTATACACAAAACAAAACATTATGAACAAGTCATTTGTGAATGTTTAATAAATATTTTACATAAGTCCAGAAAACGTAGTTCCTGCAAGAGATTTAGCTAAAGAAACAAAGATACAAAACAAACCTCACAAACGCAAAATACAACATGGCAACGAGAATACCACAAAGGAGGGTAATGGTTCTAGGTTTATAAAAGAACTGTATCGTAACATCCTCGACCCTTTGTTCTCCAGGATCTTCGTCATGTTCATCGCACGAGGTAGTGAAAGACCCATGACTGAGAGTTCTTCTGCGCAATCTACGATCGTCGAGGTCGTCATCGGAGGACGCCATTTTAAATCAAACACAAACACATGGAATACCAACTAGTCTCGTATTAGACTCCTTATTTTCCCGCCTTTCTTTTCGTGACAAAATTTTTTCGATAGAAAAAGTATACGAGCAGCGCCAGTGAACCACCCACAACAGCGGATTTCCTAATGTTTACAATTATTTCAGGCATCTTCAAACCTCCTCCACTTCCTCGTCAACGGTTAGTTCTTCCGCCCCCACGACTTGTAACTGGGAAATTGACTTACCGCCAGAGATACATATAGCATTGTTCTATCTAAAACCTGCTGGGGAGTGACAGTGGCCAATATGGATGGAAGCCCAAGGTTACTCACTCACTTACTTACCTAATGAGTATTGAAGAAACAATTTATTACCTTACCACGTCATAAAAGTATGTGTCGAAGGCTCCAAATGGGCTGATTACTCTGCTTTTCAAGCGCATATGGGAGAGGAGTAGTATTCAGATACGAACTCAAACACGGGCACTCGAAAGTGCTATCTACTACACCATCGCTATACAATTATAGGCTCTTTCCTAGCCCTGATTTCCTAATGTTTAGATCACGCCTCAGGACGAATATTAAAGGCAAATACTGCATAAATAATTCACTATTCTGGCTTAACTTCCAATATCGGACACTGCTATACACCTTTCCCGAATTTCTGTTTAAACGTTATGACCTAGTCAACAAGTTTTCAATATCATAATTGCTTTTAACTACCTCCGTCGGGAAATCGGAATAATATGTAACTATTACTACGTAAGTAATGTAGTCAGTAAAGCAATAAAATGCATTCAAACCAGAATCACTGTTATCGATTCGTAAATGTGGAACTGCGTGAAAAAAAAATTGTGCGCCAAAATAAGATCTAAATTTCGTACATCAGGGTTCTCGAGAAAAAAAAAGGTCAGCGAAGTTGATAAAAAAGGCTGAAAATAACGTACATAGGAAAGGCGCTTCAACATCTATTATAAAGGACAACACGCAAAAGATGAATTGACCGCTAAACATGTAGTCAACGAGTAAGTCAGTAATAACAATAGTTATCACAGAGTTTGCGTCTCCTGGTATCACTGGCAAGTACAAGTTCTTCTTATTCTCTTTTATTCATACCGGACAACATTTACGGTGAGAGAAAGGTAGGTCCCAACACTGGCTGCTTAAATTCAATATTATTAAAGTGAAGAAGATTTGAGGGAATAATTTTGTTTTCTTGGAATATCAAATAACCTTCCTTAAGCACCATACACGCTTTTTTAAAAGCACCATAGTCCAGGCTCCAGTGGCGGTTCCAGTGGCGGATCTAGAGTTAGTAAAAAAATGCGGAGGAGTGCGGTGTCATGAAATTTCTGTTAAAAAGAGTGGTTGACTGCAGTGTCACGAAATTTCTGTTAAAACTTAAGTGTAGATTAAGTCATTTGCACGTTTTTCTTTTATACTCCTAATGGCCTTACTCTGCTCCATAAATTTCGACTAGGTTCTAGATCCGCCTCTGGGCTCATTGGTGCTTATTTTGTTTCCATTTTGCGCCTACTGTGGCGCTGAAGTGATGCCAGTAAAAATGAAATAATGCTTATATGGTAATATCAAAAATAATCATATCAAAAATGTATAACTTTCAAAACCATTGACTATCTTAAACTTAACTTAAGAGAGAAGGATTACCTGTCTCTTTGAGGTATAGAGAAAGTGTAAGAGACACAGAAAATTTCTATTCATCACTATGATTTTTATCATGGGGTGGTCCTTAGGTGGTGCTTATCGTTTTAGTGAATTTGCGCCACTGGTGCTTAGAAAGGTGGTACTAAGAAAAATGCTTGTAGGCTCAAAATGGCAAAAGTTAGCCTGGTGTTTAATTCGGAGTCAAATTCGGAACAATTACGAAATTCAAACGAAACTCGAGCTAAAACCTTCTAACAATATTTCATTATACAACAAGGAAACTTTTGAATAATTTAAACACAAAAACATTGAAAAATGATCCGAATAACAACGAATAATAACGAATAACAACGAATAACAATCTTTCGGTCACAAAATGAAATCGGATTTCTTTAGCCTGCTGTTAAAGTATTGAAACCAAACTTCAGAGAATTCGAGCCTGATACACACGTTATTGTTTTAATAAACTACATTATAGCTATGTACACATTATGTTATTTAAAAACTTATCACAAAATTGGGCGTGGCAAAATAATTTACAGATGTAAATATGATGCAGTGCGTTTTGTGATTTTTTATGATTTTTTTTTGGTTTTATCGTTTCGTTCCTTTATAGTTTAGTTTTTAAGTGGGCGGTATTTCCGTTTTTAAGAACGCCAACTAATCTTAGGGGCGGTGTCATGGGCGGTTCCTCTGTCAAGCTCCTCAGGTCTTGGTGACTGGAGCTGCCTTCCGTTTGAACATATAGTGTTTTTACTTGGGAAGTGGAGAGCATTTGCGGACAAGAGTCAGGCGGTTTTGAACAAAGTATCATCTTTACCTTTTGACCGAATAACCCACACAACGTGATGCTACCGATAATGAGGCATATAGCACACATAAGGTATTCTTTGACAAAATGTTCAACACCGGTAGCCAGGAAATATGCCGGCAGTAGCACAGCCCACGCCACGCATGTGACGTATAATGTTATCCCAATATATTTTGCCTCGTTGTAATTCTTTGGAAAGTGTCTGGTTTTAAATGCGAACACGGTACATGAGATCATAAACTTTACACTCAGTGCTAAATTTAGTAACATCAAGATCGGACTGGAATCCCCTTTGCAATGTAAGGTTATGTATTTTCCATTTTTCGACACAACTTCATTTGGTTCTGGTAGCTTGGAAGCATACCAGACTGTTGCGAGTAAAACCTGGACGGCAACTATTCCACACAGCAACAGCAGCTGTGACTTGGAGCTGACTAAGTTGGGTCTTGTAACAGACTTTTTGGCGTTTTGAAAGATCCGATAAATCCGGTTCGTTTTCAAAAACAATGGTGCGTAACATATAAGAAAACCCAGGCCTGGCAGTGTTCCTCGAAATATACAGAAGAGGTTGGAAGGCTTCACCAAATAACTGATTGGACAAATAAACACCAGGCTAATTCCAAATAACATGACGTGACATAAATCCCGACCTGATGCACGTACAACGTTATGTTGGTTGTGATAGATGAAGATAAAACAAACCACAGAAGTCGACAACAGACCGACAACTGAAAAGAAAATAACAATAGCTGAAAAGTGATGCGTGTAATCCAGGTGATATTGCGGTAGCGCCTCGCACACATTAGTCTGTTTATTTGCAATTTCGGTATGCTTGCATCTTATGCAGGTGTAATTGACGGCAATATTATGTTCAGGACATTCCCGACACGTCCAGCAGCATTGTGCCTTCAAAACATTTAAATTTTTTACTTGCCGGTAAGTCGGTGGACAACGACGGCTACACACGGCAAGTTCCCGGAATTCTTTTTTCCCTCCGTGGACTGATATCAAACTATGAAATACTTTCAAAACTGATGTTTCCTTTGCTAAAACCTCTTCGGCATATTTGAAATTATGGGATCTGTTTATCTCCCACTTGCCAACGTAAACATTCTTATAAGTACTGCTTACACTACGAAAATTATGTATGTCATATCGAACAGATCTATTGGCTTTTTTCTGCCCCAACTGCGTCGTATCGAGGGTGCCATCAATGTAAGAAATATTACGCAACATAAGGAAAGACGTGTGTGAGTAAATCTTCCGATCGGACGCATTAATTGCACACGGTTTCATTGAGTCACCTTTGGAACCTGTATAGCAGAAATGTTCAAGTAATAATTTAATAGCGGTTGCAACCGCCGTTACTGCGTCAATTACCGTGTGAACAGGGCTTATTGGATAATACCCTCGACCAACGGATAATTTTTCATTGCCATTACAAGGCTTTAAGTCATCATTCGCATTGCTTACTACAGAGCAATTGAATAAATTCGACCAGAACTGTAGAAAGTATGGGCTACGATTCGTGGAAGGATTCTGGCGAAGAAAATACTCCTTGAAGTCTTCTATTTCGGGACTATGTAAGTCTAAACTCAACGTACCCGCTGCAACCTCTTCTAGACCCTGTGTAACTTCAACGTAGTTTGTGCAACCATAGGCACACACCAAATAAAAACGTTCTTGCAGGTCTAAGTTTTGTATTGCTTGCAGAATTTGCCGAGAGTCCTTATTAGTGGTGAACAAAAGTATGGCTTTCAGTCGCTTATCGAAATGCAAATTCCATATGGCTTCGTGGTAAGTGTTTTGAGTGGGTTGTCGTATCAAATCCACTTGGTCGGCCAAACAAACGTTTATGGTCGGTAATTTTGATATGAAGAATCGTGCATCTCGTTCGCCGTTATAACCGTACGAGTTAATAACAGCGACGTAGTTCCATTCCAAATACCGGAGAAATTCCAACATTGCCTCTACACGAAATCGATTCGACGGAACACTGCGAACCATATACGTTTTATCGATTCCCGATTTGTCGAAATCGCTGTAAGTGGCCCCGTAACTGACAACAACTTGTCGAAACGTGCCGGTTAGAATACTTGTTATATACGAGGTCTCTGAGGAGTATGGGCCTATCAGAAACGGTATATCGGCAACAAACGTCGAAAGAATAGCATCTGAGACTCTTCTATCTTCTCTTAAATCGAATATTCGTTTTATGCCTAATTTATAGCCGTACATGAAATCTGATTGGTTATTGATTCGATTGACTGCATACTTCATCGCTTCAGCTAACATAACACCAGATTGGTAATTGATTCGTCCGTCCCGATGGGTTATGGGAAATATTCCATTTAAGAAGAACATGCCTTTATCTGAAAAAGACGAATGAAATGAAATGAAATGACGAATGCGTTGTGGTAGAGTCCTCGCCTCCAGAGCGGGAGGTCAGGGTTCAAATGCTGGTCGAGTCATGTCGGCGTCTATAACAGTGTGAATCAATCTACTCAGCTTAGCACTCAGGGGGGTTGATCTCTATGTGAGTTGTCTAGATGAGCGGTGGAGGCTGACTTGCGGTTTCCGTAGTCCAAACGGGGACTTTAAATGCTTTAGGATCTCCTATGCAGGACCCTCATTGATCAGAACAGTTTGATCAGAACGGAAGAGACTATCCTGAGTAAACAAAAATGTTATTGGAAAATTATTCCGATTTTCCCGAAATATAAGCTCGACTTCCTACACTTTGAGCCAATCGGGAGGATCAAAATAAAAGTAACAAAAAAAAGTGATACCTTGCTTTACACGGCTCCAAGTAAAATGAAAACCAAATGTGATAAATAATAGCAAAGTGGAACATGTGCTTGATTTCTTATATGCCATCTAAATAATTAAATGGAACTTGGAATTATCAGGGAATGATCCTGAGATTACAAAAAGTGGGAATGATACTTCAAAAGTTCAAATAAATATTGATCAGGAAAAAACTTTAAATGAATTCGAATGCGAATGTTCTTTTGCACGCGTTTTAGAAATGAAGATTTGATTCGTCAAAAACCTGGCTCAAGGACATTACCCCGAATCGACCCTTCCCCCGACAGACACAACCACGAGAGGACACATTCCCAAGTCATGGAACTGTCGATTCGGCGTCCATCCATCGGGGATCTGACCTCGGAGAAGTCTCTATCGGGGAATTTCGGTAACCAAAATGTTCGAAATGTATAGCGACCGCTTTCATTCACTCTGGTAGTTGGAGGATGTTTTACTGATCATTTCTTCTCATTTAAAAATGTATGAAAGAACACGAGGAATGTAACCCAGACAAAATTGCGGAATAAATTGAAGTATTTGTATTACATAGATACTACATAGTTGCTCCATAAACATAGGCGAGGAAAAATTGTTAGTTAAACTTTAATGGTTGGCTACCAAAAACAATCGCTACACCACCCAGTTGGTTAATTACAATAGTTGATTACGTGATGAAAAACAATAGATAGATAGAGTGCAGCATTTCCTTTAAAGCGCTTTTCAATCCACTAATGATGACAATACATTTTACCATTTTATCTACACACCTGGTTTGTACTAATATGTTAAGAACATTCAAATAACGCCCCATCTCTCCTTAATTTCTATCTCACCAGTGTGCTATATTCTCAGGACATTAACCGTTTAGGATTTACTCGATTAAGCGCCCGGGCGCTTCCAAACCAATCAACTTCCCCCGTTGGTAAGTCGTACAAAATAAAGTGTTTGAAAAAGCGAGGCATGACCCGATTATTAAGTCTCAATGACCCAAACAATTATACAAAGTCTACATCATGAACCTTTGCTGATTTGAAAGCAAAATATACTTGCATTTAAGAAATCAATCATTCGCCATACATTTCATTTCTTTTCATTGAACAAGACAACTATCAAACCAGATTTGATTCCAAACACTTTTCCTCTTTGTTGGTAGTTTCATTTTCCTTCCTTTCAAGTTAATCTAAGATTTATCTTCCCAAATATCTTTTGGCAGAATTTTATACTTTGTACAATAATGCACACTTCGAAACCAATCCCCTGGCAATTACACCTAAGATACAGGAGGTGTAAGTAACCTGTGTTCGAAATTTCTTTTGGTTTTTTGTTTTCGTTAGTGGCATGAGAAGAAAAAAAATTCTTTCTCAAGGTGTGATCTTATCAACAAGTTAAGTGAAGTTTGGGTTTAAAATTAAATAGCAGATGTGATACCATTGTTTTGAATTTAAGGTATACCATTGTTCTAATCCTGATTGGATAATTAAAACTGCTTTCGAATTCAGCTATTATTACCACTGTCCAATAGGGATTGAGGAATAATTAGGAATAATTAGAGTTTGACTTAAATTAAATATTTTTTTTCAGTAAAGATCCGAAATGTGCTATACTTGTATCCAGGATATTAACTTATTTTTTCCGTGATGTTGTGTGATACGACAAAACTTTATTCAACACCACTAAAGGTCAATTTACAATGAAACTGTTTAATTATACATGCGAATTCTGAATTTTTATTGGTTGATTCAGACATGAGCTGAAAGTTTACGCTCGTGAAAGTTGAATATTTTCAGCTTTTTTTGTCTGCTGACGTAATTGATAAAAAAATAGTAAAAAAAAATAGTAAAGTTTTGTCCGCGCGGACAATGTAATTGCGGCGCTGACCAATAAGAAATTAAATCTTCTTATACTAATACTAAATCTTGCTTTTTTCTTACCTAACTGTTAAAGAAAGAACGTTAGGTAAAATTTCTCGGGGAGTTCGTCAATGGATGTTTGTTTTTCTGTATTAGTATAGGGAGAATCTCCCATTATGAGAATCTCTAGCTCCATCTTACGGGGTTTATTACTTCATGGAGTGTTGTACCTAAGGAAGACATCATAAAGCTGCCCGGAGGAGAAGGCAATGCAATGTTTATTGCGTTCGAAAGTTCATCAAATTTTCTCAACGTTCATTTCTTTAAAGAAAAATGAAGACGCTGCGTGTTAAATTTTTTGTTTTTGTTTTTAATTTTTCTATTCAACGCTTTAAGTTCAGTAATAAAGAGTAACAACCTTGATAGGTATCAGTAACTATTCTAACCGAGAGATAGTCGATGTAGACCTGTTATGTGTTCGTCTATTTTTTAAATGTGTTTGAACGTAGCTTTTTCGTATCAGTTAGTTTTGACTACGATTCCGAAATGTGTAGCTAGTTTATTCGGTATTTCATTGTAGTGTGTGGATTGTTATTATTAAGGTTCGCCTTTTGGGGAAACGAAGGTATCAAGATCATTATTATATTGTTTTGATAGTGTTTGATTGATATCTTTTTGTTTTAGATTAGAAAATTGAATAGTATAGATGAATGTTATACAAGAAGGAATGTGTAAATCATGGTTATATACATATTTACATGTTTTTTGTATCATGATGCACAAGTGGAGTTTTGGGTTTTGACTTTCCACAATTCATAGCAGAATAAAGATTTGAAAGATTAAAACGTCTCAGAAGGTATTGTTTTTGTTAGCTTTAGTTAATAGGGAAATTTGAAGGTATTTTCTTATATATCAGACGTTTTATCGTGGTTAGGTAGGAGTATCCATTGGTTAGGTAGGACTACTATGTATTGTCTCTTTTCTAAATCTCTGAACATTGGAATTTTAGCTTTTAGATTAACTGTACAACTTTAGAAATCTCTAAATAGCCCAAATAATAGCACTGAAAAATAGGGATAATAGCATTCTTCGAATGATCGATCCAAAATATTTGTGTTAAATATGATATAATTCCAACATGGAGAAACACAACAATTTTTGTATATACACAGACTTAATCATGGCAGTATTGCGTGTAAAAACAATTTATGGAGAAAAACTGTAAAATGTTTTTACACGCTACACTAGTCTTCTTATACTAATACTAAATCTTGCTTTTTTCTTACCTAACTTTGAAAGAAAGAACTTTAGAAAAAATATCTCGGGAAGTTCGTCAATGGATGTTTATTTTTTCCGTATTAGTATAGGGGGAATCTCCCATTAGGAGAATCTCTAGCTCCATCTTACGGGGTTTTATTACTTCGTGGAGTTTTTGTACCTTAAGAAAGACATCATAAAGCCGCACGGAGGAGAAGGCAATGCAATGGTTTTTGCGTTCGAAAGTTCATCAAATTTTTTAAACGTTCATTTCTTTAAACGAAAAATGAAGACGATGTGTGATTATCTCTCGGATAGAATAGTTACTGACACCGATCAATGTTTTTATTCTTTATTACTAAACTTAAAACGTAGGAAACTGTAAAATGTTTTCACACGCTACACTAGTAATATATAAATACAGGCTTTTATTTTTATAAGCAACATTTTATTTGCAAGTCGAAGCTCAAATTTATCAAAAAACGAAGCAACTGATAAGAAACAGGCCAGGGTCAAAAAGGGACATAATATATGGAGAAACGTGTTAGAAAAAGTTCCATCATTAGTTTACTGAAACCCGTTCTGACCTACCTGAATAGACAAACACGCAAATTTGGTCTTTTCACGTAGTAGATAGTCAACAAGCAACAAATCAGCAACAAATCAGCCTGTAAAAGAGAGCAACTTCAAAGCAACATGGAGTCTTAGATAACATTTTGTATTGCTTTACAAAATCGGGTGTATGTGTACAAGTATTACCTAAGTATCTTAATCATCTTTTCAGTTCAGTTCTGTTATAAGAAACATTTCATATATTTATTTACATATATTATATTTATTTACATATATTATATTCATTTACACTTGTTCCTATGCTCTGTACAAGTTCTTCATCAGGAACGAAAGCCTAGGTACGAGTTTGTAGCCTATGACAGCTTTTTTTCAAACTTTACAAATATTTTATTCAAATTTCTGGTCAAATTTTGCGTAGGTTGATTGCACCACGTTCAGCTGTTTTTCATATTTTTTTCCTTTTTTATTACAAGAAAAAAGAAAAAATCCCTATGAAATCTCTTCACAATCTTTCTTTATTTCTCACGATGGTACAGGGTAATACGTAAATGGTTATGTCGTTGTTTTAAACAAAAAAGAGAGACTTTCAGCCAAAAAGTTTAATGATCGGATCTTGTTAGCTTAACACACTCGAAGGATATTTCTGCCGATGTGATATCACTTCACAAGGGAATTGCAGACGGATAATCCCTTTGTATTATTTGTTGTTTTTTTTGTATTTTTTCTTATTTCAAGAAATTTTGCTACCGAACGTGTTACAGATAGGTTCTTCCCAATCACAAAGGTTGTTGTTATTAGATTAATCATCATGCGTTCGTTTAATTGCATATTTTTGATGTTGTGATTACAACATCACCAGCATCCAACGATTAAGATTTTTGTCGGCCACGATTACCTCAGTACCATGGATCTGATAAGAGCAAAATTTGTATCATTTCTTGGGTTAAATTCCAAAGTAGGGGACCGAGACGTGCCTTTGACGTCGGTATTTGGTCGTATTTAAGTCGTGACGTCAGTTAACTAACTACTAACTTACGTCAGTTTGATAATTCAATTTACGACGTCTTAAGGATATCATTCTTCCCTTTAAAACTACCCTTTATTGAACATTTGTTGGCACTTCAAGTGTAAAATCCTTTTGATCTTGTCACGCTATCGCCGATTTCTCATCAACCTCGGATTTCGTTCAAAGCGTTCCGCTAGACAACTTTCTTTTGTTGTTGTTCTGTCTTTGGTTACGAGAGATTTTTATTCTTTTAAACTAATTCAAATCTTTAATCAATTTTCTCTCCAAACTTCTACCAATTCAGTGCCCTAGCTACGGATTTAAATCTGGTGGTAATTAGAGTTACCCTATTTTCAATTTTAAACCTCCCTTAACGCTGTATAACAGCTACTATTTCACATTTAAACAATATGAAAGGGATAAAATTGACGCTTTTTGTGACAAACTCAAGTCTTTTTTAGATTTAAGTCGTATTAAAAGGGTAAAAATGCATAAAAATGTCATGTCCTCTGCCCCCACCCCCGTCGACAAACGGACAGGATCTTTGTTTCATAGATATATTTTTACAAGACCAAAAAATTGTAAAAAATACTACTTAAAAAACCCAAATAATGCTACACGGTTTTCTCGTGTTTTTATAAACTCGTTCGTTATGTTCGTTATGTTATGTTACGTAATAGTTCAATCTTTTGTCGGTCATCTATCATCGGTCATCAAGGTGCTTTTATTTGTGTTCATAAGATATTTTATGCAATTTTGGATGACCCATAATTGGTAAATATTCTGGGTGGCACGTGTTTCAAACCTTGTGCGAAAACAACAACAACAATAACAACAACAACAATTTTGCTAACTGAAGAATATTTTTGCACAATCTTATAAACAAAAATATTGAATTTATTTGCTGATAGGAAAGTCTAAAATATGTGGCCATTTGAAGGCCTAAAATTTCTCTAAATTTCCCCCGTTGGCCGAGATTCCAAATTCCACTCACACCCTCACACTTTTGATTTCGTGACGCCACTCCTGCAACAAGATACAAAATCAAATGTTTCAACAAATGCCCGATTTTTAGTTAGCACCTGGGACTCGAATTCATTAAAAACATAAGCACCCCTTTAGAAGCTTAATTTTCAAGGCACCTAATTTAAGTGCGCACCGTCGTTCCAAAATTCAGTAGAAAAAAAATCTTTATGCTTAATGTGTGTTAGTTTCGACATGAATTTTGGGAGGTGGTGTGATTCGTTTAGGATATGAGATTGTTACATTTTTTCATTTGTTACATTGATTGTGGTTTTGCTTGTCGAAGATAAAAGAAACCCTAAAAACGCAATTTTTGCTAATGCCACAACCCTATACTAACTGGTTATGAGGGCATTACCGGAGAATATTGACTGACATCATAGTAAAGCCCGAGCTTGCGAGTGCAGTACGTAACAGAAGTCAATTTTCGAAGGTAATGCCCGTTACTTATAAGTCATGTTTATACCTATTATATATTTTTCTATGAAAGAGGTTTCTTATAATTGGCTTTCTGCGTAACGATGAAAGACATTACAACCGGCCGTGTTTTTCTTTTTTCTTTTTTTCATACTGTCCAAACCTTGCGTGATTACTATACGTCCGCATTAATTGCCGTGAAAGAAAATGGCAGACATGCAAGTAGAGAATTAGGCAAAATTTGTGCCAAATTTCGAAAGTGCTTCGATTTTCATGAAATTTTGCACATAGAACAAATTTAAATTTGTTTAAATTTGTAAAATGTTTACCGTATTTTGGCGAAAAAGGGGGATTTTAAGAGGAAACCTTTCTTTATTATGACAGTTTGGTTACAATTAGCTCACTACCAGAAAGCCTTTTGCCCGCCCGGGCTCTAGTTCATACTAGTTCATAGTCAATGCTCCTGAGTTTTCTGCATATACGCCATTTTTCTCGATTTCCATCCCTAACCTCCGCCCCAACTCCCCCACCCGCCCGTTTACCATACACACCCCTGCCCAAATCGGACCGAACAGTATCCGAATAAAACATTACAACAGATCGAATCAGAATCGAAAACACAAAACAAAATTCGAATACACTTATCAAAACTTATCAAAAAAATTGAATTACCTGTTATCAATCGACTTTTAGTGCCATGCAACAGAAACTATGCATATATCATATATTTTATAAGAATGAATTAAACTTCCACAAAATCACCAAACGCGTATATATTCGTATAACTCGATACTATTTTCAAAGAAAATGTTAACATGAAATACTATAAACAGATACTAAACACCTGCCCTGGAAATGTTTTATAGAAAATAAAATTCGCATATCAATGGAAAATAATACAACCTGATAAACACACAAAGAGGTTCTGTCATAGAGATAACTGTTGAAAAATCAAGTGTATTATAGCGGATAACATTCGACTGAATCCCTCAAACTTCTGGAAAGATAACTAGGTCGAAAATAATGTTTCATGATTATATCATTTTGGAGCGGTTTACTAGTTTTTGGACGCGTTAAAAAATTCCAGGTCATCTTTTCAGCACTCTGTTTGTTATCGGCAATATCTTTACAATATATACCTATATGTTAATTTTCACGTCTTAGCGTTAAATGAAATATGGAGTTAGATTAGATAAATAATTCTCTGTTGTTGTTGTTGTTTACTACACGAAACCAGTTTACTACTTCTACTGCCCTTTTGTTGCTTCAACCCGCCCCCAACACATACGCACACTTAATTAAAAAAACAAACGCAAACGCTTTCGGAATTGATGGTGTTTATATATTTTCTTTGGTTACGTAAAAAGTTGCAAATGTTTTTGCACGTAAGGAACTGTAAGGCAAAAGAAAAAAAAAAAGAAGGAAAAATTGTGCAATCACGTTCGAAAACATGTCGAACTAGAAAATATTCAAAATGATTGGTTCTTTTGGGTTTGATAAAAATATCAAAAAGCAGTATGGAGTTCAATGAATTGTCCACGGTTGTTCAAAAGTAAGAAGTTCCGGCAGTCGTAGTGTTGACATTGAGATAAATGCACCTGTGTGAGGTCTATGAACGTTTGGAGGCGTAAATCCAATCAATGACTTTTTATGAATCATCATTTTTTATGAAACCCTTCCTTACGTAAAAAAATACGTACATGTGATTTTATAGCATACCTAGTTTTTTCTGAAAATTCATTTCTTACCTGTGATCATCTGTCTTTTTTAACTTTTGGACATTTTTTCATGAAAGTAGTAGGAAAAATATTTCACAATACCTGTTGTAACTACTTCCGTTGGTTATTCCCAATCTTTTAAAAACTATATTTTCACGAATGATAAAAAAAATAATAGTAGAAATTTCTTCTTGTGGTGTTTGAAATAATTATTTTCTCGTTGGCAAAAATATTTTTGTTTGAATGTCGATTATTTGGTTTTTAATAGCGTTGATGAAATATGTCTGCTGTAAAAATTAATTTTTCAAATAAAACAAAAAAGAAAGAAAGAAGAAATTGTTTTTATTTCGAGGGTTTGATCTGTCTGTCGTGAAATTAATTTCAGTCATTCATAAGATAAGTTTCTTAACACCGTGTTAACGTCGGCCGTCAACGTCGTCAGCTTTGATATCCTAACACCGGCGTTAAAGACCGTTACTGTTTAATGTTGTTGTTAATGCCACCCATTCACACTGCGTAATCTTGTTAACGCCTTTAACGCATTTAGCTTCTTTATTAACGCCGCTAACCCCATCATTAGTGGGGCTTAAGGATTACGCGTTCATTTTATGCAAAGTTTTGTATTTTTTCAAAAGTTCGCGTTAATTTCCTTCGTGTTGCCTGTTCTTCATCTGAAAAAAATTGGGCAGTTATACCCCAATTTGTCGAACACCGGGAGTTTTCGAATAAGTTTTTCGGTCCCGACGGTCTAATGACAAAAAAGGTTTTTCATTTTTCTTCAAACTAGAAGTACTTCAAAATGTTTTCATAATATCTTTCAACTCATCTAAAAATACTTTCGGTCCCGTAAATTTGATTTGACATGGGACTTGCATCCCATGTCTGTTCCCAATGATTTGTACTGCTGCGGAGTTGTAAATATCAGCTCTCAAGATAAAGCTAGCTCTAGCTAGAAAAATTAACATTAAATGGAATTGGAAGATTTTGTTTGTCGGACCAGTATTGTTCATAATAAGTGAAGAGTTGATCATGTCATGGACCTGATGATTTACGTTGAGCTACGTTTCATCATATATATACCTTATATACGATTAAGATGGAATTGAAATGCAAATTTTCACACCTTATCTATATCGCACGTATATGGAATGTGTATGGTAGCTACAAGTACGTCCGAAAGTCACAGGAATTTTAAGCGGAAATATACATCGTACGTTTACATCCGAACTTCACACCAATTAAAAAGGTGGGAAAATTTGCATTTCGATTTCAACGTTTTCGGCAAACTGGAACCACGTCATCCACAGTAGCAGTGATACACATCCAATTTCATGAGAATCTAGCACTAACAACTGCATCTAGTCCACCAAAAAGTATGGAAAGACATGGAGATGACATGTTCCTTACCATTAAGGAAAGGTTTCTGAATGATTTCTACAACCATGTGAATGACCTTCACGCTCAAATTCAATTCACTATTAAAATGGAAGCGAACGGTAATTTACTGGACCCGATAATCAAATGACATCAAATTTTTCCTTCCGTAAGTTGCTGTTTTTACAGTTAGTACTTTAAGGTTATTTATTCTGGAAGATCTAATTGGTCGGTTACTTTCTTGCAGGTGAAAAATATTTTTTATATAATGATAGATTCATTTTTTTTAATTTTTTTTAAATATTTCAATATATATAGATTTTAATCTATTCCCATTTATTATGAGTTTACTGGATTTTATAAGTAAATTTTCATTTTGGCTTTCATAATTGTTGTAAAGAAATCGCCCCGTTTTTTTGTATTCTCTCTATCTTCCCGAGGGATGTAGCAGATGAAAAAAGCCAAATTCGTGAACAGCAAGAAAAGTTGGTATCGAGGAAACTATGAATCATAATCAACTTTGCACAAAAACTAAGGAATTACCTAATCTTGTTATTGCATTTAACTGTCCAGCCACATTTTTGCACAGATACTGAACATGACAATCGAAATTTAAATCACTGATGCTAATGCGATCTTCGAGAGGAAAAAGATCGAATAGTCAATGGCCTAACTGCAAATGACTATGGCATGACACTGATAAGAAGGGTTTTAGATAAAGTGGCCCTTCGGTACAACCACTCCAAGAGCCGAGAATGCAGGAATGTGTATGGTAGCTACAAGTACGTCTGAAAGTCACGAGAAGTTTAAGCGGAAATACACATTGTACTTTTACGTATAAATTGTTAAAGGAGCTACGACACGGATCACGTGATATTATGAATTATGGTGCAGCACCAAAATTCGATTTGAGGCGAGAAGAAATGAACACAGAGATAAGAGAATAAAAATTGGTTAATAAGGGCAGGCCAAATAAGGGCCAATAAGATATACAGTCTATTGCCTATTAGATAGAAAATTAGGTCTATTGTCTATTACTTGTGGAAATTGTCCACATAAATAAATCTAGAAACAGATAACCTAAGAAATAGTGAAGCAAGCAAAAGTTGTTACTCCATTGAAAATAATAAGAACAAAGATATTGTTTTTAGTGTTTTTAAAAAAGACAACCAGGCTATATATGGACTTCTATTTCCTCTGTAGTTATTATTATCACAAACATAATGTTGATAAAACTTATGAGTATTCTGGGACACACCTGTCTAGGGAAATCTTTTTAATCAACAATGTTGATCTTTTTAATCCTTTATCACAATCCGGTAAAAAAATTGACAAGATCTAATAAATAAATAAATAAATAATAAACGAAGCCACGGTTGCTTTAAAATATATAATAAATTCCCCATATGTGCAAAAGGATTTCTGCATATTCCACCTTATCATATATTGTGCGGTATCCAATTAAATTAATTATTCCCTCGACGGGGCTAATGGAAATAGGTGGACAAGCTCAATTGTTTTCGCCGTCCCAATTTAAGGTAAAGGCGTTTACTGCCTCGGAATTTGGGTATACACATTTCGAATTAAACCTTGAAACTTTGTTGGCCAAGATCTTATTCGACTCTTATTCAACTGTGATCCATTGTGAATTCGTTACCAATATACCATTTTAAAAGTCGTCGAATGGTTTCAGAAGTATACGCGTGCAAATAATGTCAAAATGATTAGTTGTGTGGAATGGTTCATCAGGTTATCGTACTTTGCCTACCTTTTCGGGGACAAAAAAGTCAGGTTTAAATTTAGTCATTTTCCTCCAACCGGTCGCCACATGCAATTCCGCGAACTGCGTGGTCATTCCTTTCTGACAGTCTCGGTTTTCTAAAAATAGCACTATGGCCTCTGATTTATAGGTTCTTAATTAACAGATAGTTATACTTGTTTGAATCGTTGTTCCTTTTTAATTGCATTTAAGACATTGGTGTAAGAAGAAAAAAACAGCAAGCTGCAATCAAACTGGACAACATAAAAGAAAGAGTCGTCAACCGAAAATATTTGGTGGGGAAAAATCGGGAGATATTTGTCGGGAAAAAAAACAGTCAGTTTTAAAAATGGTCGGGGAAAAATTTGGTCATTTGCAAAATAATTGGTCCTCTTTTATCCCTACATACTTCACCATTTTGAGACGCTCGCTTCTTTTTGGAAGTTGCTTTGCGACGTGCTCTTGCCGCCTTCAGAGCCGGAAGCCACTCTCTTCCTCCCTGTCGGCAATTTCAATAATTTTTTGGCGTTTCGTAAGAATATTCTTAGCTTTCTCGATTAGAAAGAAATATGTTCTTTCTAACACTCCCTTGTATATGCAACCTCGTTCCCAGAGCTTCTTGCCTTTGTGAACTTCGCCGTGTTCACAAAGGCAAAAAGCCCTGGGAACGAGGTTGTTATATACGCGTTTAACTATTAAAATTTAGCGCGCATTTCTAATTTAGAAAAATAGTGGCACTTGGCCAAAATCTAAGAGAAATTTTAAGTGCAGAGCTACTTTCCTTCAGATTTGTGTACAGCATAGTACCTGGTGTGTATGTAGGATTATCAATTTAAGTGCAGTAGACGTCCGTTATTTCCAACTGGAAAGGGACCAGAAATTTCGTTTGAAATAGCGAATGTTCGAAATAACAGAAGTTAGTATAGCGTGTGAGTTAAAGTGATGGATAAAGAGATTTTCATGAAAGCTTTTAATTTTTGTACAGTCAATTCTTGCTGTCTCGAACACGCACTCTGTTATCTCGAACAAAATGTTGGTCCCTTGAGCGTTTCGTAGTTTTAGTTCGCCGTAATTATTAATTAGTTTTTAAGATCCTGTCAGAGGGTAAACTATTAGATAAATTAAGCTCAAAGTAGAAACACTTTCATAATGGAAACTAATTTTTTGTCTGACGTCAATTAATTAACATTTTTTTTTGAATAATTTAGGTATGATGGACGATTTGAATAATTTAGGTATGATGGACGATTTGAATAATTTAGGTATGGACGATTTGAATAATTTAGGTATGATGGACGATAGATAAACTAGTACGTAAACTGATCTATTTAAAAGCAAATAATTTATCAAATAGTTTACCGTCTTACAGGACCTTTTTGTTACGTTAAACTAAAATATTTGTAGCACCCCCGCAGACTTTAATTATACTCCCGCATGTTTAATACACCACTAACATTCAACTTTACGCATTGACAAAGAGAATATTTCTTCTTTTCATATCCATATCCCTCTACAACTTAATAGTAGCACCTTGATGAGTTAGTCCGTCATAAATATATAAGTTGTCAATAGGAACAAATTGCCGCGTCACGAGTTTAATGACTTCCTGTGAACAAAGTCCACCCATAATGGCCGCAGTTGTATGGATTTCGCTGACATTGGACCGATATAATTCTTCCAGGTAAGTTGACGGGACTGCAGTTTGCAATGAAAGCTCCGTAATTAGGTCGCCAGTAATTCGTTTCAAGTTTTCTAATTCTTTACTCGCCTCAGATTGCTGTAAGCCTGGAAAGTTTCCCCGATTGGCGTAGTGATTTACCGCACGGAAAACCAGATAAATACCAATACAGTTATCACTCACAGCTTCGATACCATCTTTGATTTTGTGGTCTGACATGTCCTGTTTGATTTCGTCGTGAACAGACAAACCACGTTGCACTTTCAAAAAGAATGCATTTTTACAGAACTGTTTAACTTCGTCTTCAGAAACATAGGATTGAGGCAGCTGTAAATCGCCCAAAGCCTCTCGGACGAATTCATCAACAAGCTCGGTGTCGATGTTCGCCTTGCTCTTGTAAATATTCTGCAGGTCAATGTATCTCTTCGAATCTGAAAACATATCTGGTATAGCTCCACGTAAAGGTAATACGCCTTGTTGGTTAACGAATTCTTTTAGGGCTCTCACTAAAATCCAAAAACCCGCATTTGCTCCCGCGTTCATGGGATGATTGGCCATCCCATCTTCTAAAATCGATCTCAAATCACTCGGGATATTCGTCCTCGTAAACGCGCTATTTACGTTTTGAATGGCCTCTTCGAAATTCTCCTCGTGAATAGTCACCCCATTTTCATTCTTCAAAATGTCACTACGGATGAGTTCTTTAATCTGGCGCTTCTCCTGATATGTTTTTGGCCAGGTAGTATTGTTCAGTGTTCGCCACTTTTCCAGATATTTATATAATATCACCAAGAATGGAGTGTGTGAATGTTCCAGTCTGTCCATATCGTCTAGCTTCAAGCAGTTCATATACTCCAGTAATTCCGGGAATGGACAATCGAGACGTAAATCATCAAAAGTGTTGTCAGGGTGTGATTGCACAACAACATGTTCCTTGACAACAACTCTTAACAATCCAAAAAAACCCAAATTCTCGCAGACAACAAGAGGTACGTTGATGTGCCAGAGGAAATTACCGAGTTTCAATAAGTCGTGTTCGTTAACACGAGAACATATGACAACAGTGACAGTCTTGAAAAATTCCGGATCGTTATCCAGTAACCCGATCGGATCACGATTCAGAAAAGTACCAACACTGTCCGGATTCAATTCCTGCAGTAGTCGATGAGCTGTTTCAGCTTTGGATTGGCCGATAAATTCACTACTGAAAAAGAAATTATTACCCAAATCTTCCTCGCTTACCACACCATCGTCCACCACAGAAAACTTCCCAATGCCCGGTAGAATTAAACATTTCAAGGCTTCTGTGCCGGCTGCCGTTACGTTAAGTAAACACACGTGAGCCTTTTCGAGATTTGCTTGGCCGTTATGACCCCACAAACGTAGCTGGCGGTCGTATTTTTCATCTTTTTGTTGATCATCAACCGACACTTCCATTCGACTCATTTTTTCGGGATTTGCGGTGGCGTTAATCGTACTGATATTTTCAGGAGATGGCGCCTCCTTTCTTTTCATTGTACAACATACTAGAAATAGAAAGTTTAACATCATAGAGCATACAACAAAACGCAGAAAGTGGTCAGTGAAGCTATCACAATGACTATGTTGTTTATATTAACAGATGTCAGAAGACACAAGTAAAAAAGAGTGTTAAGAGCATATGAGAAATAAAAACGACATCCATACACCTGCACCTATAAACAAACAGTCGAATAGACATCTGAACAGTGTAATTCACAATTTGTTTGAAGGCTACTAAAGGTTGACCTGAACTCCCTCTCACGTGTCAGCTATTCCTCTTGATGCTTATTGTAACAATGTTATCCCCACAAAGAAACTTCCCTGGTCTGAAAACATATCAAAACAACTTATTGTCCATTATTTTTCCTTTGATCTTTTCAATAGACAAACGTTATCATGTACCCACTTTTACCGACACTTTTTGATCACATGGCAAATTACAACCAATGCACGGCAATTATTAACTACCATGTGATCAAAAAGTGTGCAAAACTAACTAACTACAGTTAGACAGTTTTAAGTTAAATATACCGACAATACGACGTGGCAATAGGCTTCTAGACCAGGTAATTTTCTGGCTATGCAGAATAACATTTTCATTGAAACTTTACAGATGGTTACAGCAAAATTGACAAAAAAGAAATACTGACGTCTAGGATATATAAAAACACAATCCTGAATTCAATACAAAGTGAAGATTATAAAATAAGACCTCGCGGTATGCTGAAGCTAGATATACATTTGTATACATTTTTTCACAACACTGATTGTCGATTTTTTTTGGACAGATTCATCTACAACTTTCTTCAAGTACAAACACATGCAATATCTTCATAATGGCACAAAAAAATATATTCTACAACGACAAACGTAAAGGGATCATTCAAGCCCAATTGGGTTGGGACGTGCTCCACGTTTGACCACGACTGTTCCATAGTTTATTTCCAGTGTAATAAAGTAATGCCAAACCACCACCAAGACCGCCTGCAATGGCTACGGCACGTGGTCCAGCTAAAACAAAATAACATAATTTAACAAGTGTCCCTCAACTGTGCTTTAAAGGGGCTACAAGACGAATCACGTGATTGTTGTGTTTGTTTACTTTTTTTACCGTCAGTCTTGAGCATTTCTGGTGCTGCACCATAAATCAAGATCATGGGATTCGTGTTGTAGACCCTTTAAAATTCAACTAAGACGAATGATGGAACGCCATAAACATAAACAAAGTGCTTTGCACTTGAATCAATAATTGAACTACCTACTACTGCTAATGAGTATGATCATATGACAATTTCTCCCCACTTTTAATTTACAGTGAAAAGTCTTCAATGATATTTTGAAAGAACGAGGCATACCGTGACTCTAGCCTCACTTTCCCAGACAAAAAAGGTATTCACCATAAACTTTTGGCGCGGAGAAATTGTCAGATCAATCAAGACAGATTGGTCCTCTTCCATGTTAACTATGTAAGTGATACATTAGTTTCCAATTAGTGTTAAACTTGAGCATTTATCCATTCAATATCATCTGATTTCCTTATAAAGTCCTATTGGACGCACCTGTTGATTTAAAGAGTACACCCGTGGTAACAGCAGCAGCAACTGAGTTATACTCGTCCTCCACACCACGAATCTTCTCAATTGCTGTATTCGTACAGCCATACATCAGAGCTAGAACAAATACATGTCAGAAAGTCAGAAATTTATCCCGAAATTGGTCCAGACCTGTGACCTGCTTAGATTGCTTAGAAACAATTCAATTAAATTTCTATTCGGTTTTTACCGTATTTGTTTTCATGGGCTAAAAACAACATCTCCAAGTATTTTCAATTATGGGATTTTCATTAAATGAGAATTTGTCAAGAGAAAAACTTTTGACAAACAGCTCCAATTTCATTGAGAACTGTTATGTCAATTACAAAAACTAATTTTAAGTCTTAAATAAGCTTAAAATCAAGGATTTATATAGTTTATTCAAACCCCAGTGCACATGACATTGTTTGTAAATTGAAGTATGTGCAGAAAACATATCTTATAAATATATATCCTATAAATATGTAAATCACGCCTTACTATTTTTAAATTAGAAATTAACACAGAACTTAAGAGAGCCATGTGTTAACATCATATTTAACATTATATAAAAAACCCATGAACAGTTGAAAAAAATCATCCGCGTTATAATGACGTCACGATTCGCTAAGTTTGTAAAACTTCAAAACCTTGTCTTTTGAATTAATTTACCAAAATAAATAAAATTTGGTAGGTAATCATATTTTTCATAGAAGAATCGATTTATGCAAAAAAGTGGTGTGGAAATTTAAATATGAAGATAGTTAAAGAGATCTCTGTTACCGCCAAGGTTACGAATCATAAGATTTTTTATTTTTACATTTTTCAAAGACTTTTTTTTTTGTTTTAACAGGAGAAACTTAAGTTTAGGCTGAATATACACAATAATGTTTTGGCTAAATCCAGCATGATCAAGAATTCACAGAATCAAAATTTTATTTTCATGGTTTTCCAAAATAAATTCCAGGACTTTTACAGGACTATGTTATCTAATCTTCAGCTTGTCCTGTAGAACTGAAATGCCTTCCAGAACAGGAGGAATGACCACCCTGATAATGACCTTGTTATTAGAGGGAGAAAGATTTCATCACAAACAAAATGATTTAAATTAATTTTTGCAATTCAGTAGCTATAAAATACAGTGTTTTCTTGCATATATTAGCGCTGATTATGGAATTTTTGTCAAAATGTTTTCTTTTCAGGTACTTTTAATTCCACAATATTTTTTTTGTCAAAATCTATACTCTCAAGATGTTTGTATGGATATGTGCTATAAATTAACAAATTTACCCACCTACAATTCCTAGGCTGTTTGCTAAGAATGGTCCTCTCCTAGTGCAACCATTTAAAACGCTGAAACAATAATCAGAATTTGAAAAAAATTAGTTCAAGTTACATACAGAAGTATATGATAAACATGACTTAATAAATACTACTCAGGAAAAAAATTCACAAAAATTATTAAATTTGAAAGTGGTCACAAACGCCACTAAATGTTGCAAAATCGATTTTGTGACATATAGTGTCACAAAAACTGGGACAAACCTAATTGGAAAACAAAAACTCTCTCAAATTGTTAGTTTAGCCGTAAAAGATGAAATGAGTAGTTCACTGACCTGTTCAATCTTAATTTGGATGTTGCACCATCAGAATTTCTGATACCTTCAACTACTCCCCACATGCCACCAATAGTTAAACCTGAACAAAAATGTAAAATGTTCCCCAAATATTAAAAAAACCAAAAAAAAAACCAAAACAAAACAGAACAACAATGTGCAGAAGTAGATCAAGGAGGGTGTGTGCGACAGGGAATGAAACTCTGATCGTAAACACCTCTGATAGTTGCAACATCAATAACAAAATAAAAGAAATAAATAAATAAAAGAAACTGCAGACGAATAGAATTTGATCCAATAGAAAACTTAGATAACACTTGTTTTACCACACTTAGTATTGTTTACAACTTTGGAATCCTGTCAAGGTTGGAGCAATACAACAACTGGAGTTAGTTCAGAGAAGTTTTTTTCCAAAAAATAAATAGCTCCATCAATCTATCCTTCTGTAAGCAACTAAAATATTTTAAAGTATATTCTCTTCAGAGAAGGAGAGAAAGGTATTTTTGCCTATGCACATATCAGAAGAGGCCGTTTAGGTTACATACCAGCTGTAAAAAGAAGTCCTTTTCAGATGTTGGTGCAGGCTTCCTTTGTTCAACTTGGTTCAATATCCTGCTAAGATATCTACGCTATCTGCCTGTAGCGTTGACAGTTTCAAAGGCATATTAGACAAGTAACTATCGAAAATCCCTGATGAGCCGCAGGTTATACTGCATGTCGCAGAGCAGATACCAACAGCCAACTGGATATGGTAAAGGATATTTAAGGCACAAAGAAAGTGATGGCCATCAATGGAAACCTGATTCTTGAAGAATCAAATCCCCCATGAGGTACACCAAGTAAATAAACTGTATCATTTTACCTGTCATATAACAGCCTCCTACACTTGAAAACATCCTTTCTCCCCAGCCTCTTCGTTTGGTGGAATCTTCCGCGAAGACAAATTCAGCTCCACCATCCTGTATAACGTAACAAAACTAGAAATTTGTCTGCAAGTTGAATGAAAAATCAAAAATTGGGGTGATCTGACCATATGCCTGTTTTTTTATTACATTAGTAGGGCAGATTTCATTGGATGGGGGGAGGATGGTGTAAGATCGACCGCCTAATGCTGCTATAGTGGATGGAAAGGCTATTGTTGCCATCAAAAGAATTAACTGATTCGCTTTCATCATTATTTTTGAAATCAACAGAAGTGAAAAATATAAAGAATTTCATAGGAGAAAAACATATTTTTTTTAAATATCTAAACCTTCATCGTATAGAATATTCTAAAAACTCATCAATCAATTCATCTTTGCAATTGTTTTTGATGACATTAGTGTAGTTATTCAGACATTCCAGAAATCACTACCTATCCTAAATCAACTATCTATGGTCCTCCAATGGAAAACAAATTGTGGCAACGGAAGTTATCAACGAATGTGTTCCTAATACTCTATTCAGGGTTCGTATAGGCTTGCACACAAGAATTTATTACCAGAAGTAAACTTTTCAGGGTTCATAATAGAAATTATAGAAATTATATTTTTTTGTTGTTGTTGTTTTTGTTGTTTTGTTTATAACAACTCACCTACCTGTGTTAAAAACGATGGATCGAGATTAAGATATGGTGATAAGGAATTTAGTCCAGAAGAGTGTACTAAAGGATGCAAAAAAAGAAGAGAAATGAAAAGAGGAAACACACAACATCATCTTTGTCTATATTGTCATTTTGTACCCAAAGAATACTCACCTGAAATGTTATTAATGCCCGAATAATCGGTCTCGTTAAAATTAAGACTCATTCTATATGTATAGAATTAATTTTGATTAACTAGCATATTCAATTCACTTCATTTTTGGGAAAACATTTCAGCAACCTTTTGCCTCGGATGTTTATATTTCAAAGAATGTTCTCGTGCAAACAACTTCGCTTTGAAAGTGACGTAATTATGAAAGCGAGGTTCAATGCTTACACACCATTTTGAAACTTTCGTGCATGAGTTCTGTAGTTCACTGATCTCGGAAAAAGAGGTTTTGTACATGAGTTCAATTTAATGAGTGCACGAGTTCCACCACACCACGACTAAAGATTAATCGTAACAAAGAATCTTACTGTTGTCACAAACTTCCCCACCTTATCTTCTTCCATTCATTATTTGACTTCGAAGAGCTAAGAAGCGCTCAGCTAGCTCAAAATAACTATACACGGAAAAGCGCATGCATACAGCAGAAACATGGTAAACGTGTTAAAAGGAGTATTAATTGAATGGTTAGTTTTACATGATAATTTCTATAATATCGTTTTCCTTTTTCTTTTACATTCTTCGATTCTGCTACTATTATTTGATGACTAGCTACATAGTAGCCATATATAAATGATGATGGGGAAACTCCATATATATATCGTCGCCATCTCCAATGGGTGAAACTTTATAAAGCAAGATAAAAAAGAGTATAAGGAACAAATTTGAGTTTTAGTTGGCAACTTTTGATGCTTTGTTTTGCTTTCAATGGATGACGATGTGATATATTGGAAAGAGAGATGGGAATTCAGGATTTTATAGCTTTAGCACTAGTTTAGAGATATTGAACATCGTTAACAACTGATCAGTTGTAAATGATGTTTGAAAAAGTCTGTTGATAGACTGAAGAAAATTTACCAATTTTAAATTCAACCTTGTTTTTTTTTCTTCACTCAAGGTAGTTTCATCTATGCGCAACAAAACAACTTTAGAATCCAATAAATGAAAAAGGAAACCTAAGTTACGTTCAAAAGGATGTAAGATATGAAATACAATATCAAAATAACATTAGTAATAAAAATATAAAGACAGTTCTTTCCTTTGAAGATTAGATAAACGGAGGAGAAAAGGAACGGGAGGATATGTCCATATATTCTTTTCTCGACAAAACAATTTTCAAAACAATTTAGAGATAAAACACGGAACAGTGGAATAACAAAGTAGATACCGTAAAACAATGTGCCATTATAATCCCAAAGGAAACACTAGAGGTGATATTTCTTTTCTTTACCACCAATTACCCTTAAACTACTCGTAACATTTTCATAACTATTACGATGCAAACAAACTCTAATAATCAGCTGGTTTTTTTAATAACCTTAAAACCTTAAAAGCATGTCGAAAACAAAATATCGCACCGGGGAAGGGACCCCCTATATAGAAATCTGCTTTTAAAACGTGGATTTAAAAGTCATGATTTGAAGTCCCATGGCCAATCTTTCCGTTCTGTACAAAATGTAATAATGTAATATATATATATATATATATATATATTATATATATATATTGTACCGCTTACATTCGTGCGAACCTGGTTTGATTCCCACTGCTTACCGAGGCAAAAGGGGACCGTGGGGTCCGGCTTTCGCATACGAAATCAATAATCAAATGCTTCATCCTAGTTGATATAAGGGCATGTAGTCAAGCAGTCTGGGAAAACTTTAAAGTCTAAGTTGCAACGCCGCCATCTTGAAATGAAAGTACAGCTTGAAAGAAACTTTACATTTCCTTGTAAGATAATAAGATCTTGCAATGAGTTGCTATCACAGTCTTAATGTGAGATTTGATAACATAATGGTAACATAATGGCTTTATGTAACAGGTAACACTTTACACGGAAATTCATACCTTCGCAGATGCATAAAATTTCATTTGGGCTGTACTGCATTGAAGCATTTGACCACACATCTTTTTCCAGTCCAATAACCATACACACCCCAATTTAAGTGTCACTTTTTAGATGGTAGTACCTTGCTCATTACAAGGTATAATTATCCTACCAAGAGATTTCCATGACAAAATCTGGTGTTAGAGGTTATAAAAATATAAAATTATGACATAAATATTAATGGCTTCAAAGATTTGGTTGCAGTATCTTTTTAAATATTTTTATTACGGACTGATCTATTTTGAGACCCTTAACAGTCTGGGACACTAGATAAAATCAGCAATTCTTTTTGTGTTGGGAAATATTTCCCAATTCTGCATTGTTTTATTCACTTGATACTGCAAGTTTTTTTGTGATTGGGAGACCATGAAATAGAAAATTACATTTATGTGTAGTTTTTTTTAAACGCTTCTGCAACCATCCACCCCTGCCCAAAAATACTTGTTTACTAGAGGAGGAAAAGGTGTTGGAAAAGCACAACTACTGGAAGTAGCTGTCAAATCTTCCACTGAAACTTGATCATCCCAGTAAGTTCCCTTTGCTATTAAGTTATTCTTTTATTTTTGTTGATATTTCATTGGGAAGAAACTTGTTTTGCCAGTTTGGAGAGTTTGAGTATTTCCCAATGGAGAAAAAACAAAATATTCGAAAAAGAGTTCCTGGCTGTTACGGCAAGAATTGCCAATTCTGTCTAATGTCCCAGACTGACTCAAAACTTTACCACCAAATATATATATGTGTGATACCCGCCTATAATGTAAATTTTTTGAATAAGCTGCGTGTTCATTTCATTCTGTTATTGTTTATTTTCATCTAGTGATCCAACCGTGAAGCAATTTCTTTTACATATGGATGAAAACAATATTCTTGGCGAGAAATTTGTCATTGAAGATTTAGATGCAACACACTTATTTGTTGCTCCAAAAGTTATCAAGACATTAGAAGCGAAATTATGGGAACTCATGGATAAATTGTCATTTCCTGTTGGCGATGGTCAATAAGATGTTACTTGATTGCTATTTTAACACACCTGCCAGTGTTTTCCATGAACATGTTCTTTAAAGTATATGTTATATAGAGAGTAGTCGATTAAAGGTCGGTTCTAACTACGTGTATTAACGTGTATTAACGTTTATCAACGTTTATTTAACATTCAGTTAATGTTTAACGTTACAATTTCTTCGATTCTTCATTGAATTTTATGTTTTTATATTCTCAAACCATTCCTGTACGACATTTGTTACTTTTACACTGAAAGATTTATGTTCTCAATTGCTTGTAAACATAAACCTTAACGACAAACGTCTGGTGGGAACCGACCTTAAAGCGTTTCATGAGTTCTTCTATATATCATTACTTTTGCTTTATACTCTTCAATTCCACATTTCACAAAATTTCTTTTGAAACAATTGGATTAAGTGGATTGATTGCAGAGGCGGATCTAAAAGAGGGTGTGGAGGAGAATGTTAACTCTTAAAGCATAAAAAGAAAAACGTTCAAATAAGCCCACGGGTGATGCAGACTGAAAACAGAAATTATGTTAAATGTGCTCCTCCACAATATTCGTATAATACAAACCCTGGATCTGTCACTGGATTGGAGAGTGAATTCCAATGCATCCTTACCAGTTTTATAATATTCTTTGCATAAAGTTATTTTCCCTGAGAAGAAAACCATAATGGTATACCATATTGTATATAAATAACCTAAACTATCTAATGAGTGCATTTATTTATAAAGAAAAATCGATAAGACAAGAAGAGACCCTGGGTTGGTTGTTGTGTATTGCTGCAAGTACTTGAATGAGTGCTCTTATTTAATACAGCCCCTCCCTCTTGAATTATTGACCCTACCTCGTTTTTTATAAAATAACATATGTCTCGTTTGCTCGTTGACCTAGCGGTTAAATACTGTTGCAGATAAATAAAAAAGTGAGCAAACCTGTTTCTAGAACCTTTAACGACAACGTTAACGTTTTCCTATAACTTGTCAGCCATGATATTTGGCCCCTGGACCTAGTCCAGTGACCAGTCCAACGGAGTGATTTTTTACCACAGCATTTGTAGGGAATTTTTTTTACAATTTTGCCCAAGAAATTTCTTGAAATTCGGAAACAAACAAAGTGGAAAAGTTACCAAAAGTCATCCGTCTTTCAAAAAGACAACAAGCACTTCGTCAGTTTATCAAAAAGCTGGGTAAGATTAGCCCGTGTACGAGGTTTGAATTAACTGCTCTTCTGATTAACCTTTTTTAAGAACCATGGCTTTATATTACAAGCATTTGCCTTCCCGTCCTTTCACAAAAATATCAACTTGGTGGTGTATAATATGTGTATGTATAAGCTTCAGAATCCAAAAATAATTGCAAACAGTAACCTGAAGGGGCCTGTCTCGATGTTATCGCAATGTGTTTGCTTGCATAACAACATTGCACAATAACATTATTGTTGATTTCAAGAAAGTAAACATAACAGTGAAACGAAAAGTAAAATAATAATCCCTCCTCGTCATTGTGTATGCAATGAAATTCTAAGAATTCCAACTTAATGCTTGAATATTATTTTGAATTGAACGTTTTTTGAGATGGATAATTAGAACTTCATGAATTCAGAATAAGAAAATAAATTGTACAAAATATTCCCATTTTATTAAGTGATTTGAAATCTTGAAATATGTAGTTTCTTGGAATGTTCATCGAGTCACAAAACTTTCATGGTATAACTGTTAAATATGTTTGAATGAACAAGGTATGGTCTTTATATAAGCATTCTCGTTTTCAGCGAATTATTTGGAGCAGCAAATAAAGATAAAGACATCCAGAAATGGAGGAGGAGAGTGTAGATGTACTGTCTCCCTCTCACATACGATGCTAGATTTTGTAGGGTATATAATTCTTGCAACATTTTTTATGAATAGGAGCTGTAGTACTATTTTGATGGCAAGAAATTTCAGCGGCGGATCTAGCTTTTGTCAAAAAGAAATTTCTTTTCAACCCATGGGGGGTTGATCAGGCTACTTGCACTTTCTTTTTTCTACTCTAAATAACTTAGCTCTCCTCCATGAATTTTACTTAAGCTGTTGATCCGCCTATGAATATAGCTGAAGAATTTGAATTTGTGCAATAATCTTTTCTTGCTATTGAAAAAGATATTTCTTCACTTCATGCCTACCTTTTCAATACAAGCACATTAGCCTTCGAAATTACCAATAAATTAATACATGCAACCTCTTTTCCCAGGGTTGTTTGCCTTTGTGAACATGGCAAAAGATGAAGTCACAACAAACCCTGGGAACTAAGTTGTTAAGCAAAATAAAACGTTTCATAAGTTGAAACGAGGTTTGAAGGTGAAAATGTGCTTTTGCATGAATTAGTTTCCACTTCGACTCTCCATTTACTGGACAAATGGTGCAGGACCAGCTTAGAGGTGAAAAAGGTTGCTAAAACTGGGAAGCAGAACCACAAACCTTAACAGGTGGGTGTATGGTTCGATCTTTGAAAAGATTTAATTCTTCAAAAAGAGGAGGAGTGTTTTCTATAGGAATGACAAGCAATATCGCCTGCTGTTTCAATTAAAAAGCACTCCTCCACTGAGACTGTTTGAAGATTTTGTTCACTGTGTAGCTGTGTTGAAATGGTCAGACAAACACATTCTGACAGTCTAAACTGAAAAATCTCAACCACGAACCCAGGACCGATTGTCTCACTCTTTGTTATGAAGACAAACGGGCCTGGGTTCGAGATTGTAGAGGTTCCCTGTTGTTTTTTTTCGTCGTAGCAAATTAACTATACTGCAGTAGATTTGATGGCGTTCTTCAACATACGAACACATCCGGGAACCGCCTACGGTAACAAAAAAACAAAAGAACAGAACATTAAAAAACAAATGAACAAACATTGTTATACCGTGCCTTGGCATGAAAGCGACTCTACAATCCGTATTGAACTACTTGACGAAGAACTAGCAGAGATATTTCACGTGCATTCAAGCATCTTATCCATTTCGTCACCAGTCTTTGATAAAATGTTGAATTCCAATTTGAAAGAAGATAACATAACGAAAGAAATCATCTTACCAGAGAAAGATCCGAAAGTTGTTCTGGAAATGTTGAATATAATTTATCCAATGGCTTATAGCTTAAGTGGTAAGTGTTACTTAACAGAAAGTTCATCTGGACAATTCTCCTCGCCTACCCTAAGTATATGGTAGAATTTTATTTGGGTTGGCCAGGCTAGGGCAAGGTTATGCCTCGTTCTTTCAAACAATTTTTTAAGACTTTTCACTGGACCTTTATAGCAAGCAAAAATTGTTAATTTACATAATATTCCAAGACATTTCTTTATATATGTTGGAATCTCTATAAAATGGACAACATTGGTGAATAATTCGCTTTCGAGAGATTTTACCTATGAGAGTTTGGCTACAAATCCATCCATCCGTACATGGAGTATGTGTCCGTTATACTGGGGAGATGTCCGTTTTGTCTCTATTCCACTGTAGTGGAGTGGTAATTAGGAACGAAATGATAATCTGTTTGACTCATTGGGAGTGATAATCATTTACTTTTTGAGATGTGTTCCAGTGTATTATTCAACAAAGATTGATGCAGAGATTCAAATGAGCATAGTTTTCAGGGGCGGCGCCGCTAGGGGCCTGGGGTACTTCATTGTGTCGATAGCGAGAAAACGATATCATTTCTTGTCAAAAAGTTTGTTAATTCTTTCTAGAAAAATCTGAATGCGAGAAATTATTGGAGCTAGCAGAAGAATACGACATTAAAAGAGTTTTTACCACTGTCGATGAATTTCTTGCAGGCGACGCCATGCTCTGTCAACCTAAATTTCTTCTCTTAGCTGAGAAATTTCAGCTCGAAAAAACCAAAGTAAAACATATGAACCATTGTTTCACTGTTGATGACTTGTGGCCAAACAGTGGCGATATAGAAATTTGGGCGGAAATAAGCGCTGAAACCAAGTTAGAAATTCTACTGAAGAAAGCAAGAAGCATGTTTGTTGATGGTCAACCGGACTGCGCAGAGCCAGATTGCGATTCTTTCTCCTGTGGCAATGACCAACATGAATCTCGTAAATTAATAAAAAAGGCTTACAAAGCAACTCAACAAGCAGCACGTCAATTGTCGTCACGTGTCACCAAAGCGGAAAACGTCACCATATCACGCGAACATGTCACCAGCGATGATGATTCCGATTACTATAACGACTTTTACGATGGTTGCGATTACAGTGGATATAGCACGTGATTTAAGCAATGGACATCAGAGTCACGTGATTTAAAGCAATGGATATCAGAGTCACGTGATTTAAAGCAATGGACATCAGAGTCACAGAAAATAGGCGACAGAGTATATGCTACGCCACCGAAAACTCTCTTCTCCTGACTTTCATGTTACAGTTTTAGCGATTCAGAGTTTTCGTATTTCTAAATATGTAATTTTTTGTTTCCTAATTTTCTTTCTACTCAGTGGACAGTGGCAACTTCATTCTTGTAAGAACATTTTAAAGATGTATAAGAAAACTTGTCAATGGAGAACATCTGCACAGAGATGGCAGAAAAAAAATTGTGTTTCGGTGAAATAAAAAGACATAGTTGTGATAAGAAGAAGAGGCAGAGGATTTTCGCCTTCCTTCATTTGTGTCTTCGAGTTTCTTTTGCTCACGTTGAAGCGGTTAATGTATCATTTCTAGGCGAAATTACCTTCTTCGTAAAAACTCTTTTTAAAAGTGTTTGGAAAAACGAGGCATAGTCTGACCCTTCTTCTCATTGACACAAACAAGTGTGCTAGGTATTACTCGGTTTATACCACGAAGTTAGTACGTCAGGAAAGGATACATTCACTGTATGCGTTGATGTGTTGTATAAAAGGTGCTTCTTGTATAATAACAGGGATATCCATGAGAAAGCTAAGATGAATACAGTCAAACCTCTATACAAAGGACACCTCGTTATATAGCGCAAACCTTTTTGCAGGAGTGGATCCTCTTTCTCCTTGAAGTCAAACCTCTACGTAATGGACACTTCTTGAAGACGTTATTGAAGACGTTTTTAAGGTCCCGATGGTGTCCGCTATATCGAGGTTCCACTGCAGTTAGTACGCGTTCGGGACCAAACAAATGTGTCTGCAATAAGGAGGTGTCCATTATATAGAGGTTTGGATTTCAAAAAAGTGTCCGGTATAGGGAGGTGTCTGGTATAGAGAGGTGTCCGGTATGGAGGGGTGTCCGGTATAGAGAGGTTTTACTATAAATTCAGGCACATTTAATTTTTTTATTCAGTGAAACAATGTCCACGGGAAAAAATGACAATCAATTTTCAAAACCTTGGAACAACTCTGACGCGAAGATTATTGTTGGGGCTGACCCCAACACACGCGTGTACCACGTTCATACGGACATCTTGTCGATTGCGTCACCAGTGTTCGATCGCATGCTGAGTTCGAATTTCAAAGAAGGAATCACCAAAGAAATTCGTTTTGAAAATGACCCTGATGTTGTTTTGGAGATGTTGAGCCTTCTCTACCCAGTGAACTATAGTTTGAAAGGTGAAAATTTATCGTCCTTTTCTATAATAGTCTTTTTGTCTTTTTGACTGAGATCGATTGTTAGCGTATGGGAAATGTGCACCAATAAATGTGTTATGCGTTTTGCATGTTTCTGAGAACGTGGCGATTACTTTGTGCAGGTACATTTATTTGTAAGGGTATTGAATCACCCGCCAGGTGACCCGCGTTGCGCTTGCTTTATATTATGGAGACTGAAAGATTGTCACCACCTACACTATTCACAGTAGGAAAATTACACGAGCCTTAGCTGAACGCAAAAGAAGCAGCTGCTCAACCAAGAACATCATAGGGGGTTTAGAAATTCTTTATTTAAATTTTCAAGTTGTTTGATGTATTAAAGAGATCACTAAGATGAGAAGAATGACCAGTTTTGTTTCTGTCATTTAAAATAAATAAACGAATAGAAGTATCTCAAAAAATGATGACTCGACAACTAGCTGCCCAAATAAGAAGAAAATGTAACCGTTGTAAATGTAGCTGCCCAAATAAGAAGAAAATTATAACCGTTCGCGATCCCTGCCAGTGGCTGTATACTCATTTATTGCCTTGAACATAAGGTCCACCATGAATAATTCAGCTTCATTAGCTTTCTCACATTTTAATACTTACAGATTCATCCAACTACGAAGCGCTGTTGGAAATGGCCGACGTATTCGACATTAAACACGTCAAGTGTCTTGTAGACGAACATCTGTCAATACACGGAGTTGAATGCTCGTTGAAATATCTCCTTTTAGCAGAAAAACATGATTTAAAAAAGACGATAGCAAAGCATGTTACAGTATGTAGCAAAAATGAACAGTTGTTGATTGGAGACTGGAGCCAAGTCAGCGCTGATACCAAATTGAAAATCCTGGCGAAAAAAGTGGAGCAGATTTGTGAAGAGGAAAGACCAAAGTGCACAGAGAAAGATTGCTATTCTGGATATTGCAGCAATGAAAAACACAAATTCCTGCAAGTTAACAAAGATCTTTACAAGTCGATACGCGAAACAGTGTATAGTTTTAGCGGAGGCCTTGATGTTTGAAGACGCAGTTGGAAAACTGTTCTCAGGATGAGCTTCAACGGCTAATGATAACTGTAGAAAGAGATTTTTGTAAATAACGTAATAACATCGATCGCCTCCATTTCGCCCTGAAACTTAATGACCCACGTCCCAAACCGTTTAAAGGGATCCTACCATCTAAAATTAAAATTTTTTATTTGTTTATAAACCAGGAAAAAACAAGATTGCCATCTGACTTTTTTTGACAGAAATGAATCACTGCTATGCAACACTGCAAAAACGTTCACAAAATACAGCCGCCATTACAGCCTTTCGCTTCGCTCCTTCGATCCAAAATTCAGTTATAGCGTCCAGTCTCCACTAGGGGCTACTCTGAAGTTTGTTTTGATGAGGAAGAAGCGAATTCTCGGAAAGTCAGTACACTATTAAAAAATAATGTTGGCTGATTATCGACCCTAGCGTTTATTTTATACCTTATAAGATATGGGGATGTTTTATTTATGGTCTGAGGAAGTGTTTTACAGAATATTGTTTTAGATGGTAGGATCCCTTTAAGAGAAACGATACCTCTGGGAAAGATAATTTTCACGTTACGGCTTCGAGTTAAAAACTTTCGAGGTGGGGACGAAAAGTTTCCCGAAAAAACCCCATTCTGTTCGAGGAAAAAGTTTGTCTGTTATGGATATTTTTGAACATGTAACATAGATGGTAAACTAGTTTCTATTTTTTAAACGAGGTCATTGATTGGATAGTTACAAGCAAGTGAGGATCTTAAGTCACACAAAATCCAGAAGATTTGATTTTTTTTATGATCCCCACAGAGTCAGAGTCTTCTTCAATGAATATCGTTAATTGGTTAATTGATGTCACGTGGTTAATCGATATTTTCTCGAAGAGACCGCCTGCTTACTGCAGGATTTAGTATATTTTATGAATGCAATGGTAACAAAAGGAGGATCCATTCGGTATGACGGGGGTTGATTGATTGATTGAAAAAAGGTTATCTGATGACATTCTGGTGGACAAATACACTACAGCTTTTCCAGCAGTAAGAGGGAATAAATCTGCTGTTTTCTATCCAACTTAGGAGATGCTTATAGGGAAGGAAAGACGGGTCGAAAAACGAGATCCTACCTTTCTACAGAAAATCATTTTGAGGCATATGAGGCGAGTGTCACGCATGAGAAAAGCGCAGGATCCCCCAGCCAGCCGGGACGTTTTTTCTCATGAAGACTCTGGAAAACTGGAAAAGCTTTGAATTTGCAACAAAAAATAATTTGTTTTAAAGAATAATAAAATAAAACGATTTTGTACCGCCCTGGCTGTACTTTTTTCATGTAAATGCGAAATTTATTAGGCGTCCCGGTGGATTAAGGGCGGGCGGAATAGGGACGTTATTTTACAAACGAAAAGGCTTGTCCGGCGTTAAATTTTATCATACGCTTCCTCCTTTTACCGTGGCGATATTTTGGCTTGCCAAGAAAATTATATGGGCGTTATTTGAAGTTATAAGCCAAATAAAACAAATTGTAAGATTTTCAAGAAAAACAAAGTACCTCCAGTTTTTTAAAATCAGAAAATCGATTAAAGTTAATATGGGCGTTAATATGGGCGTTAACGGAATGCCATGCTTTTCTATTTCTTTTCCAGAATATTGAAATAGTTTCTGGGCTGGGATAATTAAGAGAATTAAAAAAATACAAGAAATTGAGCAAAAAACTAAGGTTTTTTTCAAACAAATCATGAAATATATTCATGAACAAATACATCAATAACACACATATCGAGTCTTCGTTCGTATTAAATTTTAGTTTTAGTTCAGTTTTCAATACTTATTTCTGTAAAAGGGTTTTCATCTAATTTTACGAGTTCCTCGGCTTGAAGCTTGAAAAATATTTGCGTTTTGAAAGCTGGTTTCGAAAGCCACACAGGTGGAGGATTGCATGTATTTGTGATGATCGATTATCCATTTGGTATCCAAGGAACAAGGCATCTGTGACCTAATGCTCACTGACCCAAACGAATTTAACAAGGTTTACACCGTGAAGTTTTGATGATCTCAAATTACCAGATAGCTTGTATGTAGGGGCCCCTTTAATCATAGACAATATTGTCGTGAAACAAAACAAAAGATTTACCAATTAAAATTCGAGTCTTTGAAAACGACCATTATAAATAAAAGGCTTAGATTGCAGTCAGGGTAGCATCAACTTTTAAATCATGTGGGTCAACACCCGTTTCCAATTGATTGCTAACTTCAGTAGCATACCAATCTTGGTATCTGTTTGACAAGAAGCTATATCCAACGGTTGAAAGAAATTTGGAACTATGGAACTATTATTGGAGAAAATGAAAGAGTTTATTTAAAAACAATTGTCAGGAGCTGAAGAATCGTTTCAGTTTAACTCAGATGACGAAGAAATTTGCAGTAGCGACGAGGAAGATGAAATAATATTAGCGGATAAAGAAGAAGAGACAGCGAAGAAATCAGAAAAAGATGAAGAACCTGTAAATTGTATTCCTTATGAAGCAGTAAGTAAGTAAGTAAGTAAGTAAGTAAGTAAGTAAGTAAGTAAGTAAGTAAGTAAGTAAGTAAGTAAGTAAGTAAGTAAGTAAGTAAGTAAGTAAGTAAGTAAGTAAGTAAGTAAGTAAGTAAGTAAGTAAGTAAGTAAGTAAGTAAGTAAGTAAGTAAGTAAGTAAGTAAGTAAGTAAGTAAGTAAGTAAGTAAGTAAGTAAGTAAGTAAGTAAGTAAGTAAGTAAGTAAGTAAGTAAGTAAGTAAGTAAGTAAGTAAGTAAGTAAGTAAGTAAGTAAGTAAGTAAGTAAGTAAGTAAGTAAGTAAGTAAGTAAGTAAGTAAGTAAGTAAGTAAGTAAGTAAGTAAGTAAGTAAGTAAGTAAGTAAGTAAGTAAGTAATCATTTATTTAGTTTCTAACTCTCATACTTACAATTACAATGAAAGAAAGAATAACTAGGAGACCACTCCATATAGAAAAATTCCAGTCAAAGGGAGTGACCACCTAAAAAAAACAAAAGTGATAAAAATGATAATAACATATGTAATAAGTTTTCGTCAATTAGTCAATATATTGAGAAATAAGATACGACTTAGTTAAGACTTTTAATTTTGGAAATGTAAGCACAGATAAGTCGTCAAGTTGAAGATGGTTTTGAATGAGATTCCATTGGCAGATCGACTGATATTGGATGGAGAATTTACCAAATGAGAAAGTCTTAAACGGGTGTTGAACTAAAGAACCTACGTTCCTTCCGCGAGTATTATAATTCAAATCAGAGCGTTTAAAAATCAAATTGTTGCGAATGACTTTGGGGAGTTTATCATTAAGAACCTTGTGTATAAAAGATATATTTAAAAATTTTACAATGTCAAAAAGCTTAAGGAGACCTAATTTCCGAAACAGAGGGTATGTATGAGCTAGCCAGTAAGCATTACAAATAGTACGTATTGCACGTTTTTGTACAGAAATTAAAAGAGGTTGTGGCATAAAGTGACGAAGTTTTGCTAAAGCTCCATTTGCTCTTCTTAGTTTGTAAGATAGCTTGTTGACATGCACAGACCAGTTCAAATTTTCATCTATATGGATTCCAAGATATTTAATGGAAGAACTCTTAGACATTTTTTTACCGTCAATCTTAATACACAAATTAAAATCAATATTACGACGCTTGTGTTTAAACAAAACATGTTCTGTCTTAGTTGCATTAAGAGAGATTTTGTTTGCATTTAACCAGTGCATCAAGAGTTTCAAATCAATGTTGACCCTCTTAGCGAGTTGTTTTATATTTTTACTACAATTTAACATATTTGTATCATCGGCAAAATGGAATACAGAAGAAAATCTAACTGCCGTATGCATGTCGTTGATATAAATTAAAAACAATAAGGGTCCCAGCACTGAACCTTGAGGAACTCCATGAAGAATGGGAGAAATATTTGAACTTTGACCTCCAATACAAACGAATTGTTTTCTATCAGTTAAAAAGGAATGAAACCAATTTAACGCATTACCTCTGATACCATAATGATTCAGCTTAGCAAGTAGTATTGAATGATCCACTGTGTCAAACGCTTTTTGTAAGTCTAAAAATATCCCACATGCAGCTTCCCCATTATCCAGCGCTTTTAAAATTGTTTCAGTAATGTTAATCAGGGATAAAGTTGTTGAATGGTTCTTACGGAATCCAAATTGCAATGGGTACAACGTTTGATGAAATTGAAAAAAAGAAATTATGCGCTTATACATTAACTTTTGAAATATCTTATCTATATTAGATAATAGGGAATTGTTGATAATTAATGAAAGACATTTATTTTTGTTTCTGGTATTGCTTGAGATTAGGTCTCGAATGTCTTTCCACATTTTCCGCAAATTTTTCTTATTCAAATTAAAGTAGTTTGAGAAATACTTTCGCTTACTTGTCCTAATAAGCCTCACAATAAGATTACGATAAACTTTATACTCCGATAATTTAGTAGGTTTTTCTAGAGGGTCTTTGCATTTCAGAAATTTTTGGAATAGTTTATTTCGATGGTGGATTGATGAAAGGATACCTCTAGTTATCCAGGGTTTATATCCTTTCTTTTTTAGTTTATTGCTAATTCTTTTAATAGGTACATGTTTATCAATTAGACGAGTGAACTGGCAATAGAATGTATCAAAAGATGTATCCATATTATTTGATTTATTGTTTATTATATTTTTCCACTCACAAGAAAAATAATCAAGTAAAAAACTTTTCTCATCAAACTTACTCCAGTCTCTCATGGAAAGATTGTTACAATTTGGTACATCACGTATGTTATTTTGAGTATTTAAAAGTACAAATTGGGGCATATGGTCAGATATTGGAGTTGTGAGGTTACCTGAGATAGATGACAAATAAATTTCAGGACTGATGAAAATATTGTCAATGAGTGTACTAGATCTGTCAGTGACTCTAGTTGGTAGAGAAATTTGTGGAACAGGGAAAGGACCCTAAAATATCTAAAAATTGATCTTCAATACCACAACAGCCAGATTTTATAAGGTCGATATTAAAATCACCAAGTAGAACTAGTCCTTTGTTTTCAGCCATTAGTTTATCAAAAAGTGGATTCAGGTAAATGTCAATAAATTCCGAAGTAGACATACAAGGGTGACGGTAAATGCAACCCACAATTATGTTTTTAGATTTCAAACAAAGTTCAATGAATACTGACTCAAGTTCTTTGCACTTATAAAAACCGGCTGAAAGGTCAGTTCTGATTTTATAATCAAGAGAATTTGAAATATACAATAACGCACCACCTGAATTTGATTCAGATGGAGTATGTTCACATGTGTAATTCGCAATGGAAAAGTTTTCAAAAACAGGAACAAAACGACTAAACTTAGTTTCAGTAATGCCTATAATCTTAAAGTTATGAGAAAGATCCTTTAAGAGAGTAAAAAATGTATAAAAATGAAGACTTAGACTGGCGATATTTAGATGTAGAAAAGAAATATCAGAAGAAAAAGACTTACAAGTTTCAACAAATTCTTCGGGGTCATAATACTTGCAATTTGGTGTGTTAACATTTTTCGACGATAATGAATTCAATTCAACTTGAACGTGCTTGGAAGGAATAGCAGGTTTCTTTGTTTTCACGAGTGAATATGGAAATAAGTTTGAATTACAGACTGCGCAATGCCAAACCTCACACAAATGATCAAGTGAAGAGATAATTATTCTTGACGGTTAAATAAGTTATTTTAATTATCATCATCATCGCGATTTTGGGCTGTACAACGGGCTGTGTTCTTTTCATCGTGTCCAAACCTAGCGTGATTACTTGGACACTTGTATAGTACTATACGTCCGCATTTCATTGCCGTAGAAAAAATGGCGGACATTTAAGTGGAGAGTTAGGCAAAATTGAAAGTGCGGAATAATTCAACAATGCTGGTTTCAAATTATTCAATTTTTTTTCATATTTTGGCCCAAAAAGCGCAATTTGGGCACAATTTTAAAACTGCTTCAATTTTCATGAAAATTTGAAATGAACAAATCAATGGCGAGGTTTTCCCTTATTTTATTATTTTATTTTATTATTTATTATTTTATTTTATTATTTTATTTTATTATTTATTATTATTTTTGCAGTTTGGTAACAATAAGCTCACTCGCAGAAAGCCCTTATGAAAAACGAAGAGAATCCAAATAAAAACGCGTCCATACGCACTCAGTTGCCAATAGTAACGGGAAAGAAACGACTTTGTTGTTAAAAAGTAAATTATTCCTTTACGCGCAAAAAATTTAATAATATTAACTACTATACCCATCAGGAGAGTAATCAAAATTTATACCATTGTGAAGCAAAATATTTCGTGCAATTTCCCTTTCAAGAATCTGTCGTTTAAATATCTTTACTCTTTCATCCTCGTCTTCCTCTTCGTCTGCCGTCAATTTCTTCACAGCGTCTTTTGCCGATTGATATTGTGCCTTCAGAACTCTGCAAGTCACGTGATAATCGACGTCACAGTGAACAACTGAGCAACCCTTTTCACCACATTTTGGCGCTCCATCATCGTACAATGCTTTGACCTTCTGAATAAGTATTTTCAATTTTGTTTCTGGACGCACGTCTTTCCAACGACCAGCTGGAATTAGATTTTCTGCAATGTATTTTTGGATGCATTTAGACTTTGTCTTTGGCAGATCAAATTTTTCGGACAATATAAGATACTTTAGTTCGCATGTGCGTGATTCTGATGCAAGATGTTCATCCAATAGGAACTTCATACGTTGAATATCGTATTCTTCTGCAAGTTCAAGTAGATTCTCATAACTTGAAATGTCTAAGAAAAATGTCAGACGTCAATCGTCTACCCTTTCTACAAATAGTGGTTTCGTTTTTATGAAACGATAATACGCTTTTTACACCATCTCTATAATTTCTATAAGTACCAGAGACTCACATTCACTCAAAAAATAAGTACTACCCTAGGCTCAAAATCATGGGGAAGAATATTTTCAACGGCTGCCGAAAGAATCATCCAAATGGTGTGTGGAATAGTAGGGAAGAATTTTCATCTTCAACCGGGATAACCGGGATAAGTTTGCAGGTTACTTAATCCCAATCTACAGAACAGGCATATGAAGTTAATTCGTTGCCAATATTCCGTTTTACGAGTCGTCGAATGGTTTCAGAAATATACTCGTGTGGTTTTTATTAGTTACTGTTTACTCTTATTTTTACTATCATTTAGGGCCGTCTTTTTTATATATGTAAGGATAAGTATTAGGAGACGGTTTTGGAAGTTTTGAGGATATATTTCTGATTTCTTGATTGAGCATCACACTTAAGCACCAAAATAGGCTCAGGAAAAGGAAAAAAAACCCACAAATCCCAGTAGGCAAAATCTTCAAAATGTCTCTGCGGAGGAGTGTTCTCTTATTGACACAGCAGACAATATTGCTTGCCATTGATATAGAAAACACTCCTCCTCATAGACTTTGCCCACTGGAATGAGTTGATTTTTACTGGTGCTTATTAAAAAAACCCAACGTGTAATCAAAAAGATGTCATCTCACCAACTACCAACATGTTTAGAAGCGTGAGACTTCCTTTTGTAGTTCAATGATAAGCTAGCATTTTCACCGTACTCTTCCAATTTTAGTTGTAACATATTGTAGACATGCTCGTTACTCATTCGCTATTTTAATGAAACACAAAAGTAATATCCTACCGTTTAGACTGTAACCCGTGGGATAAATCATATTGAGCATTTCTAGAACGTCTTTTGAACGTTTTTCCTTGATGTCTATGACCATATTGGAACTACCGGCATTATTCAAATTCGCTTTGATGATTTTATCAAAAACTGGTGACGCAATTCTCAAAATGTTTGTATGCACATGAAACACATCCGGTTCTTCATCGTCGTCAATGGTAACCACAATTTTTGCATCACTTTCATTCCAAGGTTGTGAGTATCGATGTTCAACTTGTTTCTCTTTTCGCTTGATTTTTTTATTTGCGTTCTTCAAAATCAGGGGTAGCGTCCCTCTTTTTCCTTCCATAGAAAACATAGAAAGTCACGTGTTTGATCTGTGCAATGTGTAATCTCTATAAAACGTAAACTTCTATAAGACAGACACAGCAGTGTGAAGGAACGAAACAGAAAGTTTTCCTGGTCAAACTCTTATACAGTACAATTGTGCTAAGCAGACACTTTGAAGCTACCACAACAGAAGGATCATATATCAAAGAATAGAAAAGGGAGATATATGTGTCCATCTTTTCTTATTTTGTTACCGAAGCTACTATTTTCGAATTTTCAGTATAAATCGCTTGAAAACAAATAGTTTGTATGAAAAAAATAAAAATGCGAAATCCATGTTAATTCGAATGAAAATAAATGATATAGTCTATTATGCCCTCTCATTCTACTTACGAAGTTTCTTTCTCAGAACATTTTATCTTCCACAAACAAATTAAGTTGTTGACGTGATGATATGCTGAAACACATCAACTGTTTGTTACTCGTAACGTCAAAAGAGAATTCTTAGAATTCCATCGTGTTGCCACACAACAAAATCATATCTGAGCATAAATATTACTCTCCATCGTAAATCTAAAACAATAATAATGTCCATGTTCCGTCGAGGTTTTGCAAATAAGAGTTCTTTAAATTAACGATTTGAAAGCAATTTACCTTCACAGTTAAAACTCTATAAAGTTTGGATAAACGAGACATTGATTCTGACCAAAGACTGCTTTCAAATTGTTAGACCAATTCTCCGATTCGCTATGACGAAATTCAATAAAACCTTTACTAGAGAGTATTAGGAACATATTTGAGTTTTTGTGGAAAACAACATTTTCAATGGGAGGTTTTTTTGCATAATCGATGGAAATTGAGATATTTCAAAAAATCTGTTTTACTCATTATATTCTTCACCTCCTTTGTTGTCTGAAGGTAAGCGAATCAGTTAATACAACCAAACCAAAAAAAACCTAGTATATTTTATTATTATTATACATCACAAGAAGAATAAACAATTAAAATATATAACCATCAGTACAATAGCATACTTCTAATTGATATTCAAAGTTATCTCTCAAATAATTCAGTCAAAAATTCAAAGTGGAGGATATGAAGATGATACAATCCTTCACCATTTCATATAAATTCACCACACTTGATCTACCCGGGCCACCGTTATGGTAGGTATAATATCTTATTGGGAAAAAAACGTTGAAAAGTGACTATTAAGTTACTCAAATTTTTTCCGATTTGTTCCCGAATGTGCACTTGATCATAGTAATTAGAAAAAAAACGCGGGTCTGGAAGTCTATTGTGAAGCTTTATTGTCAGTATTTTTAACTTGAACTAAGTGTAGTTTGTTTTGCACAGTTTTTGATCACATGATATTAAATAACTACTGCAGATTGGTTGGAACTTTGTCATGTGATCAAAAAGTGAGCAAGTTTACCTATTGAAAAGATCAAAGAAAAAATTCACAATAAGTTGATGTAATACACTTCCAGTCGAGGGAATTTTCTAATGACTATGACATGATCAAGATCTTTTTGGAATATGTGAGTTATGTGAGTTACTGAACAACTATTTTTACATAGCTCTTGAAATGAGTATATATATTAAAATAAGAGTACTGCCTGTAACTTTTCATCGCATGCAAGTCAAATAAACAAAGAAAATGTTTCACTTTTTGTTTAGGGTGTGTTCAATTTTGTTTCTGTGATTTTGTCTTTAAGGATTTCTGCCAGATTGTGATGTGGATCAGCAACCAGCACCAACTCATATTTACCACGGCAATCAGGATCTGCATCTAAAATCATTTTCAAGGTCTTGTAAAATTCAACCACTTGAGTATTCAAATCTGCTTGACTGAAACCTGATAGTGTATTTTTCGCCATATCATAGATTGATAACAGAGGAGTGGCGTATTCTATCATCAAATACAAAGACGATCCATCCAACTGCACACGATAAAGCATATTTCTATACGATCTTTCCTGAATCCCTCCACGAGTGATAAGTTGCGTAGGCATTGGCATCATACTACTGATTCTTTGGTCGGCCTGTTCCAACTTATCGTAACAGTAGCAATTCTTTGGCATAACAATAAAAAGTTTTTTACTTGTAAGCTTCTTACAAGCATCCTCGCCATCGACCGAGAAATCTGGATGAACAGCCTTCTGAAAATTCGAATCCCAACCCGGCAATATCAGTTTCAGATATCCAAAATAATAACTCCATGCTAGTCCAACAGCAACATTTTTAATCTGTGTTTCACTTAAAGTAGAAACTTCAACATCTGACATTTTCACACCCCAGTAGTCCATGGTAAAATGAGATAACTGAAGAGCCAACATTACAAGCAGGTATTCACGGCCTGAGAAATGATGGTCTTCGAGCCAATACCAACCTACAGCTGAACAAATCCACAAGTTGAATATCAACCCCTACAAATAAAAAAATAAAATATAACACTAATTTCTTCTTAATGTTAATGTGTTCCAAATTTTACTCTAATCTTTTAGTAATTTTTTTTTCAGTGACATTAATGATGAAAAAACAACAACAACAAAACAAATCAGACAATTGCATAAATACAATGTATTATACTAATTTAAGAGGGAGAAAGATTCACCAATTGAAAATTTGCAAAATAGATATTTTGTTAACTTTGAACATTCATGAGTAAAATGATTTTTTGTACCCAAAAAATAAAACAATTGCAAGGTATATATACACTACAGATATCATAAATTTGATTTTGAAGGACACAAAAATCTATCCAAAATAACAACCAGTCAAGGAAAACATGGAAGTTGTAGAAGTTATTGAAATTGATTATATATAATGAATGTATAAATGTAGGGCTCGTTTTTAGTGCTGTATGTAGAGATTTTTGGGGGAGACCGGTGTGGTGCGCATTGCTACGACAGAAACAACAAAGTGCTTCTACTAGACCAGCTGGAGGTGTAAAGGGGTAAGCTGTCGCTTTTTCACAGTTTCAAATCAGCTTAATTACGCACAAATTCTTCTTGCAAGTAAGACAATTTATTGTAATGTTGGCTTCGATAAAATTGTCACGTTACAATTATGGCTTTTTCCGGGTTGTTTTTGGCATTACCAGTTGTAAAATAACTTTACAAATGAAATAAAATTTCACATTGAACAAAAACAGCAGAGAGGGTTCCCATTGAAAAATTAATTGGTGGGAGATGAAACAAAGTCTTGGGGTTGAACTTTAGAAAGCCTTGTGTTTGTCTTACAACAACTTTTCAGGTGAAAAATGCTGAATAACATTAAGGAACTGTGAATTTTTTCAGCTATAATTAAGCAGTTGTCAATTATAATGAATGTTGGTGTTTTAAACCCCCACCTCATAACATATTAGCTTCAAGCTAGTTAACTTGATTCAACACAAACAAATGAGTTGTATACATAGCTGTGTGAATAAATAGCGAAGCAAAACATGATAATCCAATAACGACATTTAGAGAGTATAATAACGAATAAAAAGTCACTTTCAAAATTTTGATATTATTCAACTTACTTATCATTTATTTACTTCTGAACTGTTGTGGGGAGTGAACGTGGTGAGTTTGGGTGTCAGAGTTTAGGCGCATAAACTGATATACCAGCTTTTGCGATTCACAATATTGGGAACAAACTTTTTTTTGCTGAAAACTGCAAAATGTTCATTTTAAAGGTATATATGATATATAACTATATAGCATGTAAAAGTTTTTTAAATGTTCATTTCCCCCATGAGTTAATGCCCCATCCCCACCTGTGCTTACCGGCTCGGAAAGGGTGCTGAAAAATAAAATCACAGAATTGCACATGGAAAGTATCACTAAAGTTATAGAGTTCCAAAAACTGATCAAAATAATGTAGTAGATGTTGACCAAGAACTGTTACCGAGATATCGTCGTTCAATGATTTTACTGATGTCATGCCCCTTCCCTAATTCTTTAGCCACATATTAGGACCCATGACCAAAATTTAAAACCCCAAATTACGTCAGTTTTCCCCATTGGTTATTGAAATATTTGCCTTTGTATTTGGGTAATTTTAGGAACGCAAGGTAATGGTTTCTCATTGACATCGTCCAAGAAAGTATAGTATGAAACTTAGGTTGTGCATCCTCCAAAGAAAAGCTCAGTGACTTAAATAATTTTACTGGTTTTCTCGATTTTTTTATTTAGTACGTAGGAACAGTGAGCCACAATTGCATATTAATATAATAAGATACATTTTAATTCTAAGTAATTCTAACTTTAACTCTAAGTATATACATGATTATATAACCCTATAACTGATGTAATCCTGAAATCGTTAAAACTTTTTGGTTGAAAGTCTCTCTTTTTCGTTTGAAAGAACGAGGCATTATAACCATAACCTTGTTAAACCCAAACAGAAATAACAAGGTTTTCACTGCAAACTAGAGAGATGACATCGCATCTTATTATGTTAACCTGTAGATTAGTAGCATTAGTAAAATATTTTTTTCTTACATTATTACTGGAGAATGATATGCATTTTGAAAGTGCTTCCTTCTTTGAACCAAGATATCTTTCATCCAAATGGTACTGCTCCTCAGCATAGAAGAGCACTCTACGAATTAATTCACCACAAATCAGTGATGAAATGGCTCCCAAAAACGTTCCAATATTTGCTGATAATGATTTCTTAAATGGATCACCATGCGAAAGGATACTGAAAGTTAATGCTAGACCGACAAATGCCAGAGCTGCATAATAAGAGTGTTGCCCTCTTTTTCGACTTATAGGTCCAAAACCATTGTTTTGTTGCTCCAAACTGATAAAAGGCATCATAAGATACGTCTGAAGTGGAATTCTCCTAAAATCATCATCAATACAACACTTTCACTTTCTAGCTTCTCAACAGCGCTAGGCACAAGAGTAACAAAATCTTTAAACCTACCTGTAATACAATAATGGATAGGAAACGTAAAACGATATGATCGAAATCCTGATTCACGTCTGCTGATACAAAACCATTGGGAAAGTCCCAGTAAACACAAAGACAAAATTCTAAGAATTCATTTTGTACTTTTGTGATGTTTCGTGTTTTGTTTTCATGAACTCATAAAGTTCTCATAAATTTTCATATTGTTTTACTTATTTAATTTTTACACGTTAACATGTTTATTATCGAATGCGAATAATTTTCGAGTTACGACTTCGAGTTATGACGTCACAATTGTCATTTTTCCATTTTGCTAACTCGTCGAGGTAGGAAAAACATAAATTCGTTTTCGAGTTAGTAACACGAGATGGAAAAAAGATAAATTCACTTTCGAGTACTAACTCGATATTGGAATAATATATATTCATTATTCAATCTTTTCTGGTAATTTTTTCCAAATAAATGCCTAATAAAGGAGTCAGAGAAAAAACATTCCTTCTCTTCTTTTTATTAAATTCACAATCCACCAGAGTCAGAGTTCTTTTATGTTGGAATGTTATAATCTGTTTTTGTTGTTGTGGTTGTTTCTTGATGGTTTTTGAAGGATGAAGAGCCATTGTAATATATATATGTACGATCAGTCCTAAATAACTCAATATTATTATCACTATTCATAAATCAATAAATGAATAAATAAATAAATAAATAAACATATAAATGAATTAATAAATAAATGATTTAGTAAAACAGTATAAATGAAGAGCGAGCTGTGCGTATGGATTTGGGTGAGATTTGGTAAAATAATTCACTGGTAGAATATTTCACGTATATATATTTTCACGCAAGCAAAATGGTGGGAACGTTCGAAGGGTATGTGAAAAAATCTGGACATGAGAATTAAGCAACAAAATAAACGAGAATAGCGTGTAGAAAGTTTTTACAGGTTCATTTTCCCCATTAGTTACCGTCCCCTCCCGTGCCCTTCCTGTCAATAATATTGAGGGGGGACGAAAAATAAAATCACAGAATTGTGAAAGATGTGCCATGTTGTAGAGCTGGAAACGATGATAAAAAAAATTGGATGTGATCGCTAGTTGGCGACGAACCGTTACGGAGATATCGTCGATCAAAGAATTTATTGACGTTAGGATGTTTTTCCGTCTACAATTTTTTGGACCCGTGAGTTAGGACCCGTGAACAAATTTTGGAATCCCATTTTACGTCAGTTTTCACTTTTATTTGCCTTTGAATTTGGGTACTTTTTGATACGCAATAAAAATAATGAAAAACGTTGCTCAAGAAGAAGAACTTCAGCTGTTTAGGTAAGATATGAATGAAGATGAATTAAAAGCAAATGGCATTGCCCAAATGAAAGGAGCATCTAGTCGGATCACCACTAGGAAATTTTGTACTAAACAAAAGAGAATGTTATGAATGTGCGTTACATCCCATCGATGTTAAGCACCTGCCTATCACTTGTCTACGACTGTCCCTACATCATGGACCATGCCATGTTTTGCCATAAAGGTGGTTACGTCATCCAGCGTCATAACGAAATCCGAGAAACCAACATAAAAAATATACAATTAATCGAACGCATGATGATCAATCTAATGACAATAACCTTTGTAATTGGGAAGAACCTATCTGAAACACGTTTTGTAGCTAATAATGTAAATGATGGTAGAAAAAAAATGTAATGGTTTCTTATTGACGTCACGCAAGAAAGTAGTAGTATAAAACCTATATTATGCACTTTTCGAACCCATTCAAATTTGATCTTTTGTTATCTTTGATAATTTTTCGCTTAAACATTAAGACCGTCATAAATAATTGGTCGTTGGTTGGTATCTATTTCGTCGGGGTTTTTATATTTTAATTGATATATTTGACGAAACCAGTTCAACTTTTGTTTTTTAGATATTTTCATGTGTTACGAATTCAATTTTTAAAGTGACTATGGTCAGTTGCTTTTCTAACATTATTCGAATTTATGCCGACAAAACGGTGAAGCCTTAAAAATTTCTGATGTGTTTAACTTGTGTAAATGCATGCGCTTTTGGAAAGCCGTTCAAATTTCATTTTTGGATATTTTTGTTATTTCTTGACTTTTTCTAAAAAGAATATACAAATCATTTACCGACTGTGCGACCAGAAAAAAGCCATCTTTATCATTTTAAGCGGCAGTTAGTCTAGCGACATATTATTTCTAATGTAAGCCTTAAATGGACTGTATTTGTTCGCATTTCATTTGTTCATCAGGAAGAACTTTGACTTTCACTTAATAATAATTTTCAGCATTTTCAGCAGATTCGGAAAATTCCTTCTGCCTGTAAGTGCATCTTGTTTATGGATTTCTGCGTAAGCATAGAAATTCCTTTAAAACCGTCCGTGTTTTTGGCAAGAAATACTTTACGATCGTCTTCGTTGTTGTTGTTGTTGTTGTTGTTGTTGTTGTTGTTGTTTTGCATCTTACTGTCCAAAACCAACGCATTTTTTAATCTGAATATGCATTTGATATACAGCTAATTTCTGATATCTGATTGGCCTGTTAAAAAAGGACGAAAGGACGGGGTTGATTTTTTTTTCACCGTGGTGGATTCAACTCGTCTCAGCTCATCTCTTGGTGGTTTCAGTTCGTCTAAGTTCGTCTCAGCTCGGTTCAGATCGTCTCAGGTGGTTCCGTTGTTTAGTCAGTACGATGATCTGTATGTTGACATGCTAGAAGATCAAGACCTGTTTGATTTTAGCGTGTATTCGAAAGATTATAAATGTTTATTCGGCCAAAAAAGGTGATTGGCAAGATGAAAGACGTATGTTTCTTTAATGCGAGAGTTTATTGGTTTGCTCGTACTCGCTTGAATATAACAATAAAGCAATGACAAAAGCGAAAGATGTAAAAAATTGTTTATTTAATGATGTGAAATTTTTGCATAAAATGAAAGGTATTCGATCGCACAAACATCAATTATACACCATTTGTCAATAGTACTGACTAAACAACGGAACCACCTGAGACGATCTGAACCGAGCTGAGGCGAGCTGAGACGATCTGAGACGAACTGAAACCACCAAGAGACGAGCTGAGACGAACAGTAACCACCAAGGGACGAGCTGAGACCATCTGTAAAAATCTACGTACCATATTTCCTGAACCACGTCGGACGATTTGGGGATTTTCGGAGTACATGGAATCCTCTCTCTTATCGCTTTTTCTGCACTAACGAATTTATTCGTGCAAACAGATTTTTCAACATCAAATTTGCTGTGTTAATGTAATGGCTTTTAATGCGCATGTGTCGATGTATTTGGCAAGTGGAAAATGGGCTTAACAAAAATCTGCGGGAACTTATAGTCGGTAGTCGAAAAAATCATGCTTTGCAGGCATTAATTGGTGCGAATGGCTGTCTGTTCAAATTTCTTGTACTATTAGAGGAGGATTAACTTGCCTTTTAAGTATCAATGTATTGCGAATGAATCGTGTGATGAAGATCTTGTCACGTGGGCAAATTTTCGTCTTAAAACGACTGAAAACTGAAACGGCATGGCTTGGTCAAAGTTGACTTGTGTTAAGAAGTTGGATTCTGAGTTTATAAAAACACAATTCAATCAACAGATTACGTGACAAAAAGATCCTTAAAATGTTTTTTTTATATTTGGTATTATACATCTCGAATAACATAGTTTTTTTTTAATTATTTTTTTTAATAATCTCTTCCTTGCTAGGACGATTCCCACCGACACTCGAAACATCCGGCAACCGAAAGGACGGGGTTGATTTTTTTTCTCCGTGGTGGATTCAACTCGTCTCAACTCGTCTCAGCTCGTCTCTTGGTGGTTTCAGTTCGTCTCAGTTCGTCTCAGATCGTCTCAGGTGGTTCCGTTGTTTAGTCAGTACCTTTGTCAAAATAAAACAACATTATCGGCATATTACGATAAAAGTTATTTGTCAGACGATTAGCTCAATTCATTATATCAGAACAAAATAGACGATTATTTAACTATTTTTTAGTATTTGGATTTCCGCGCTAAGCGATAAATACATTGCAACGCTGCACGTTTTTTTCTCCACCACTAGAAAGTTCAGATTCGTTCAACCTGGCAAGAATACAATCAAAATCGTCGTCTAATAAATTACTGTAATAGCTTAAATTTGCACTGTCTTTACAGTTGCACGCCATATTTATTTTGATCATTGCAGCTTCAGTGTCACGTGATGTACACTTTTAACATCCGAACATAGAACAATAGCGAAAAAGAGAATTACCAAACCATCTGTATTTCTATTAACTATGGTGGTACCTACTCCACTCTTAAGTCAGGGGTGAAATGTCATTACTTCTATTCCCGCTCGATTATTTTGTTAAAAGCAAACTTTTTGGTTTTTATGAAAATATAATATGTAAGGAACAAAATCAGATAGTATTACAAAAATTTTTTTGCCTTCAGTGTATTTTACAGACCAGAACAGCCACACCCCTAAAAACTTTAAAATATAAATAACTCTCTCAATTTTAAGCATATTTCTTTTAAACTTTGCTTATATATTAATACAAATGTCAGTTCCCAAATACTAGTAAGTAAGTTTCAATCACGTGACTAGTGTGTATTTTACAGACCAGATTCTGTTTTCAGGATTTTGGTCTGTAAAATGGGCAAACCTTGTTGTAATAACATAGTTTTCTTGTATATTCTTTCGTTTAGCAACATTTTTCACCAGCCCAAATTTTATGTTGATTTCATCAGATTTGCCAAAGTTATCATTGTTCTAGAAGTAACTTTAAAGTAGTTTAATGAGAATAATTGGACAAACGAGATGTCTGATCAAGTACTTGCATGTCTCCGATTAGATGAAAATATTGACTTCAAAAGTGCATTATTTGTCAGAAACATGACAGGCTGAAATACCTCATTCAAAAACCAAAATCAGCCAGTATAGAGAAACTCGTGGAAGCTTGCAAAGTCAGACGAGTCAATTATGATGATACAGTTTATGAATTACACGAAATTATTTGCAAATGTTCGGAAGAAGAAATTGGAAACATGGTGAACTGAAGATGAGCAGGAAAAACCTCAAGCCGAATACTCAACAACCCGAAGAAATAGTTTTGTTGGTTATGACAAAGAAAAATGCATTATTTGTCAAAAACCAGGGGGGGGGGGGGGGGAGCTACACTACGTTGAGACCATGAACATGGGTATTTCGATGTTATCCATTTCCAAGCAATTGACTGACAAGTCGTTTTTTATAAGAATGAATAGTATACCAAACGCTGAAGATGCAGTCGCAAATGATGTCCACTACCATCTTTCGTGTTGGGTTGAAGCCAAACGCAAGGTCCATCCAGTTGGTAAAGCTAACAACAGCAACTTTTTGAAATGCACCGCTTGTGACATTGAACTTATCAGTTATATCAAGTTCAAGCTTTCTCAAGGCTGTATATTGGACACGAACAGCATGAATCAGTTGTACCGTGAATCACTTGTAAGCTTGGGCATTGAACAAGATTATCTCCTGAAAGATTATAAGAAACATATCAAAAGCCTTGTTTTAGAGCATGTCACTGATGCCGAGTTTATCAAATCTCCTCGAAGAAACGAACCTGAGCGAATTTGTCATAAAACGTCCAATGAAGTAGTAGTGTGTGATAACATTTACAGCTTTTATAAAGCTGCAGAAGCTGTAAGGAAGGAGCTCCTGCCAATGAAAAAGTGGACGTTCGAAGGTTCCTTTGATAATTATGAGGTACCCGAGTATCTGTCACTTTTGGTTAAATGGATTTTGATTGGTCCTGAGCGAATAATGTCAAACGAGGAAAGAATGAAGGCTGTTGATCAAAATTGCATGGTCATCACACAACTTATCCATCAGTCAGTGAAATCGAATCGACAAGTCAATTATAACCCGACAAACGATAAAAGCAAGCGAATCCATCAGACCACAGAAACGCCATTGTCAGTGGGACTTGGGCTCCATATTTACTCTAAAACACGCAGCAAGGAAATGGTCAATCTACTGTCTGAACTAAATTTATCCATTCCATATCATAAAGTGTTATCTATAAAAAAAGGTCTTGTAACCGATGCCAAAAAGAAAATTGAAAGAAACAGTGGTATATAGACACCGATAGCCTTATCCCCTCAGCAACCCCTGTACTTTGCAGTAGATAATATCGATCTTACAATTGACACATACAATGGAAAAGATCAGCTCCATGGTACTACGTCAGTAGTTTTTCAAAAACAACACGAAATAAACCAAAAATGAGGAAACTCTGCAGTTTGAAAGGGATATGCCAAGAAACAAAAGGTTGCTCTACGATATTAAACAATGTAAAGAACCTATCCCACAGAACAAAGAATATCCATCTTCTGATGAAGAAATCAATAACCAAACTTTCCAGGAGTTTAGGAAATGGGACGTAACTTGAGCACTCGCTAGGACAATTTACAAAGAAGGGGAAAATCCAACTCCGACATGGGCTGTAACCAATTCGTTTTGCTCAGAGAAAACCGCACAAAGTTCTTGCCACACAGTACCAACTGATTGGGGAAATCTCTATACAGCGCTGAAGATTGTTCAAGGAATTAACACTAGTCACAGTCCCAATCATAAAACAATCGTTACGGTTGATCTTCAGCTTTATTCGAAATGTATCCAGTTACAGTCAAAGGGTGACACAAATGAAAACTTCATTTTCCGACCAGGAGAACTTCACATCCTCTTTGCAATGTTTAAGGTCATCGGTAAAAACATCAACCAAAATGGTCTGGATGAAGTTTTGACAGAAGCTGGTGTTTACGGTCCAAACACAGTTGAGCAAATAAAAGAAGGAAAACATTATAAGACAAGCCTAAACGGAATTTTGCTCTTTCAAATTTATGTTACTGAAGTTTTATCTGGAAATATTTTCATGAAAGTTGAAGTGGATGACGTCATTTCAAAACTGAAGGAAAAATTTGATGATCAGTTTCTCTTCTTACGAGCCACACGTCAAGGTTCTTGGGATTTGCATCTTTCTTCTTTGGAAAAGTTCACGAAGTTTTTCTTTGCCTATGATTGACACCAATCTATCCAATCTAGCCAAATGTATTCATTAAAGAAGAATGATCCTATTTCATGGGAATTCTTGAGTAACGGCAACTTTTTTGTAAACAAATCTTCTGTACCTTTCAATGCTTTAGGAGTTGGAATTTCTGGTATTGCCAATGAATCATTGACACTAGAAAATTATATTCTATCAGCTCCATTGTTGAAAATTGTTTCTGAAAGTTTCCAATCACTCTTCCTGACAGCTGGTTGTAAAGAAAGTCATCACTATCAACAGAAAGGTGCTTCAAACGAAAGATTCTACAACGATGTTAGCAAGGTTAGTAGTGTTTTCGAGAATCAAGGTCTTGATTTTACAAACACAAAGGATGTATTCAATGTGGAATCCGGAGTTGTTTTTCCCCCTGAAAAAGCTGAGGAGTTTCTAAGACAAAGAGACATTGGTGCAGAGCTGTATCAAACATTCAAAAACATGAGACTTCATGGTTCAATGTCTGTTTGGGAGTCCATGAAGAAACGCAAACTAAGCACATTTGTCAGTTCAAAGAAGCCTTTTGTTTCTAAGGTCCATAATAAAATTGTGGAAATCAAGGAAGAAAGGAAATTACTCACAAAGATTTGTGTAGCAGCAAGAACAAGAGATGGTATTGATTTGGCATCATATCTTGGAGAGTACGAATTTACCATCGTACCTCGATCAATGTTTCGACCTGATGGTGGCCTTTTGCTTGGTTCTGATAAGTCCTCTACGCCCATCTACAGTTGATGATTTGAAAAAGTTGCGATGGTATCTATTTTCAAAACTCCAACACGAATCAAGAAAACTCCCACCTACACCAGCCGCTTTGACGAATAAGATTTTGAGGTCAAATTTTGTTGCAAATCTCTGGTCACAATCTCATCGTGCTCAAATGGAACTTTAAAATCCAGTAATATGCGGATGGAAACGAGGAACTGACAATAGCTTGGAACCCATTTGTTCTGATCTTCCGCCCGCTCCAGATGCTCTGGTCGAAATAACTTCGTGTAGCTGTAAGCATGGGTGTGGAACGAAACGATGCTCGTGCGTTAAAGCTGGAATGGTTTGTACCGAATTGTGTGTGTGTGTGTGCGAATCTTGCAAGAATACAGAAAACCTTAGTTCGGAAGATGAAATCGATGACGATTTTGATGACATAGGCGATAAAACAGATAGCGAAGATGATATTTTTTGTTAACCGTTTATTTTTTTATGGGGTTTATTATGATATTGAGTTTCGTTAAACTTTAGGGTCTCTTTTTCTGTTGGTAAGTTGTTTGTTTATCACAATGTACTTTGCTTCGTATTCGTTTTTTCAATATATAGTTAAAAATTTGAAAACAGCGTTTTAAAATTTGACATCTTTTACTAGTTTCATGATTTTTAGTGCGTGGCTATTCTGGTCCTTAAAATATACTGAACTTGAAATTAGTGCAACTTCCGTAAATAATTAGATTTCTAACGGTCCCTAGAATTACACAGGAATTGTGCCATCCATAAATTAAAATCAAATATACAAAAACTTTGTATTGTTTCTATGTGTACTTCAGTTTAGAACTTCTGACTTTCCTAAGTTAGAGATCGTGGTCTGTAAATTACTAAAACAACGATAATTTCGGAAATACTAATGGAGTTAGCACGAAATGTTAGCCAGTGTTAGAAGTTGTCACGCTATAAAACATAACAGAAAGCTATGTGATTTTCTTCATGAATGCATGTTTTACAGACCAAAATCCTGAAAACAGAATCTGGTCTGTAAAATACACACTAGTCACGTGATTGCAACTTACTTACTAGTATTTGGAACTGACATTTGTATTAATATATAAGCAAAGTTTAAAAGAAATATCTTTAAAATTGAAAGAGTTTTTTATATTTTAAAGTTTTTAGGGATGTGGCTGTTCTGGTCTGTAAAATATATTGAGGGCAAAAAAAAATTTGCAATGCTATCTTATTTTATTTTTTACATCGTATACTTTCATAAAAACCAAAATGTTTGCTTTTAACAAAAAAATCGAGCGGAATTACATTTCACCCCTGACTATCTGGTCTAAAAAGAAATGTGAGAAGATTAGTAGAAAAACAATGTATATTATAGTAAGTAAGTAAGTAAGTAATCATTTATTTAGTTTCTAACTCTCATACTTACAATTACAATGAAAGAAAGAATAACTAGGAGACCACTCCATATAGAAAAATTCTAGTCAAAGGGAGTGGCCACCTAAAAAAAGGCATAAACCATATGTGAATAAAAGATAGCATAATAGACAGAAATTAAAAGAGGTTGTGGCATAAAGTGACGAAGTTTTGCTAAAGCTCCATTTGCTCTTCTTAGTTTGTAAGATAGCTTGTTGACATGCACAGACCAGTTCAAATTTTCATCTATATGGATTCCAAGATATTTAATGGAAGAACTCTTAGACATTTTTTTACCGTCAATCTTAATACACAAATTAAAATCAATATTACGACGCTTGTGTTTAAACAAAACATGTTCTGTCTTAGTTGCATTAAGAGAGATTTTGTTTGCATTTAACCAGTGCATCAAGAGTTTCAAATCAATGTTGATCCTCTTAGTGAGTTGTTTTATATTTTTACTACAATTTAACATATTTGTATCATCGGCAAAATGGAATACAGAAGAAAATCTAACTGCCGTATGCATGTCGTTGATATAAATTAAAAACAATAAGGGTCCCAGCACTGAACCTTGAGGAACTCCATGAAGAATGGGAGAAATATTTGAACTTTGACCTCCAATACAAACGAATTGCTTTCTATCAGTTAAAAAGGAATGAAACCAACTTAACGCATTACCTCTGATACCATAATGATTCAGCTTAGCAAGTAGTATTGAATGATTCATTGTGTCAAACGCTTTTTGTAAGTCTAAAAATATCCCACATGCAACTTCCCCATTATCCAGCGCTTTTAAAATTGTTTCAGTAATGTTAGTATCTCCATAACAACACAGTCGTGTAATTAAGTTTTACGTGCAAGAATACTACACAAAATAAGAAATGCTAGGATTCTTAGGGTTAGGGTCAGGGAGAAAAACAAACGCTGACTAATTATCGAATGAAATCGAAGTTATCGTAACAATTTTCTCTTTCACCATTTTCTCTTTCATCCTCATCTTCGCCTGCCGTCAATTTTTTCACAGCGTCTTTTGCCGATTGATAGTGTTCCTTCAGAACTGCGCAAGTCACGTGATTTTTGACGTCACAGTGAACAACTGAGCAACCCTTTTCACCACATTTTGGTGTTTCATTATCACACAAGGTTTTAACCTTTTGAGTGAGTATCATCAATTTTGTTTCTGAACTCATGTGTTTCCAATAACCTATAGGAATTAATGTTTCTGCAATGTATTTTTTGATGCATTTGGCCTTTGTCATTGGCAGATCATATTTTTCTGACAACATTAGATACTTTAGTTCGCATGCGCGTGATTCTGATGCAAGATGTTCATCCAATAGTAACTTCATACGTTGAATATTGTATTCTTTAGCAAGTTCAAGTAGATTCTCATAACTTGGTACGTCTAAAGAAAAACAAGAAGCTGCTCAGCTGCCCAACTGGGAGAAATTTGTACTAATTATTAGGGAAAAAAATTGATCTCCTTCCAATTCCTTGTCCACAAATTTTCGATGTTGTACAGTTAAATCGGGTAAAATGAAAAACTTTTTGCGGAAGAAATTTTTGGGTGAGAGCTTTCTCATAAATTTAAGAGAATGGGTCGTATTTTACGGAATGAATTGTTATGAATGAAAAATTTTTATACTCCTGCGGGACATTATAGAGCAGCCAAAAGGGATGAGAAGTTTAATTGAAACATAAACATTCTATTGTTGAACAGCCTATGAATGTTCTGGGGGATATTTACCATTCATAAAGTTCAATGAACGGTAGAACGTTCATGCACGGTTTAGCTCAAAATAAATACATTCAGAGGGGTCTGAACGGTTTATCCCTTTTCCGCGGAAAGTGGAATTTATTTAGGCGGTTCACCAAAATTTGAAAATTTTTGCGTAAGAATTATTTGTGATTTGACTGATTTGGCGAAAGAGAAATGATTTTACTATATTTATTCGGAATCGGAATAAAAAAACTTCTTTCCAAAAAAAAGTTATGATTTGTCAAAAAACAAAATCCGATTTTTCCCGTTTTTAGTTCCAGTCTCAAAATTTATTTTATTTAAAAAAAAGTGTAGTTGTAATCTATACACATACAAAAAAGGGTTCCCTGTTATAGCATTTCCTGAGTTATAGCATAATATATATATTTGTCATAAAAAGAAGTTGGATATTTTGTACGAAACGGTTTTTTTAAGCGAAGAAACCTTAATCAAAAGAAGAACTCTTTTTTGGGCACGTGATCTAGCTTTCGATGTAAGTGATTACATTAAAACTTTTGAGACAATTACCAAAAACGTGCGGTCATCTCGGATACTGTTGTTATTCAAGTTGGAGTTCAATAATCTCCTGTGAAATAGATGGAATGGAGAACCTAACGAATCGGTTCATGAGATAGTTAACATGGAATTTATTTTTATCTGTATTTTTATCTGGAATTATTAAATCAAGACGTATCGATAATACTCGAATTGATAACATTTGTTATCTGTTGGAAGAAAAGGATTTTGTTTTTATTGATAATGATCATATATTGGAGAATCACTTATGGAGAGACGGTCTTCATTCTAACAATGATGGTAAGACCATTTTGCCAAAGAATTTAACAACCAATTAAATCAAAAAATATATATTTTTATGGGATTAGATCCTAACTATAATCAACCGAAAAACCTGAGAATTTCTGAAAACGTACAAACACATAATTCTTTCAATAATGAAAACCATTCTTTAAATTTTATTAAAACTCTAAGAAACGACAATCCTTTTAACCCCCTAATTGCGTACTAAAATATATAAACAGCTTAAAAGATAAAAGACGCAAGGGAAGTTATTTCTAAAATACCCCCTGATTATTTTGTTTTTTGGCCTAATCACATATTTACTTGAAATTAAATCTGACGTCACCATATAAATTGAAAATTGTTCTTTTGAAATCAAACGGAGCGTGAAATTAACCGGAACAAAAAATAAATATGTCAGGAAGGGAAGCCTAAATTGAACAAGTTTTGAATTTTAAATTTCGAACGTTTCTGAAATGGTAAAAGAAAAAACAAAACAATCGCTTTGCTCGGGTTGATTTCAAAATTTTGTTAAAAATTTATCCTAAATCACCTTCAAAAACATGTGATTACTAGTACAAACAAAACTTGATCATAATTTTCTCAACAGTGAATTCAAGATACCTTAAGGGAATTAATTTTCGCGGGAATTAATTTTCGCGGTTTTCGCGGTTTTTCATCATTTCCGCGAAAATTAGTTCCCGCGAATAATTTGATTAACCTCTATCCGCGAAAATTAGTTCCCGCGAAATTTAAGGAAAAATTCAATCCGCGAAAATAAATTCCCGCGAAATTTCTTTGAGATTTTACAATTTTCGAAATTCTGGTCGAATTTCCAAAGATTTTAATTGAGAAGACTTTTTATACATATATTTATCTATATGCATCTTTAAAAAATATTCTCTAATCAATATTTACAGTTGTGTCAGCGGCAAGATTCTTCTTATTTCGAGCTAAAAATAGCTCTCGTATGTCTCTACTTTTCGAAGTTGTTTTCTTGTTAATAGGAAGTGTTTTTTTGTCTAATGATTTCCTCTTTTTTGGCGCACTTGTATCGAGAGTTACAACATCTTTGCCTGTTCTGTTTTCTAAGAAACATCCGATTATGACCTCGTTTTTCGGTTCACAATACAATCTATTGACTATTTCTTTGTATCGATCAAGAACCATATGATTTCTCACTGTTCCAGGCATCGTCACGGTTACAACACACGGAATTTCGAGCCCCCCTTGAAATAAGGGTGACTTTCTATAGTGATCGGCGGTCAATGTTGCATTAACAGTCGCTCCTCGATCCAACAAGAATTTTGTCGCTCTGGATATTTCCCTTGGAAGGTGTCCCACAGTTTTGTCACTGTTTCTTTCTTGGCATGTCTTGATACTAAATGGGTCATAATCGTTTCCAACTTCATGAACACATTTTAAATTTTCTTCTTTAGTCGGTTCCCAAACTTTCCTGAACACATGATAACCACGAATCGCAGCTGTAAATTGGAATGTTTTATTTCCGTTCATTGCAATCGTTGCTTTCTTCACTGTGTGTCATGCGTTATGATTTCATTTTCTTATTACACTTTTTCAGAAAAAAAAGTTTAAAAAAGTTTACGTTTTTTCATTACACCGAGTTGAATATCATATGTTGAGATAATTGGTGCGATTTCCAAAGATGACCGTTTTTCAATTCAACAAATGTGTCAATTCACACTCTCGGTTAAGTTTTTGATGTGTTCCACTAATTAAAGTAAGACTTGACGAGAAGCGCTTCAAAGGAACACCACTTCACACTTTAAGCGAGGTTTGTAAGAAGTTCATGTTTTTGACAAACTGAATCTCTCAGCAATTATAAATGTGTGAAATTCCTATGAAAGGATCTTTAAGAAGGAAGAAATGAAATGAAAATCTTTATCTTGTGTGAATAAAATTCATAATAAAGTGTAAAAACATGACAGACAGGCAAGACACAACACTTGGAGAATTAGATTTTCAAGCAGTTCGAAATGAAGTTAATAACGCCTGTTCATCTAAAAGAGGGCAGTACACAAAATTTACAGAAGCTGACAGATTTGACATTGGGAAATACGCCGCCGAAAATAGCCCAGCAGCAACTGTGAGAAAGTTTTCTAAAAAATTCTCAACATTAAACGAAAGTACCGTTAGAGCGCTTCGTAAAAAATACAACGAACAAGTGAAGAAGGCTACGCTGGAATCAAGGGTTGTGCCACAAGTTATAGTGAGAAAAAGAAGAGGAAGACCTTTGATGCTTGGAGATGTTTTAGATAAAAAGATCCAAGAATATCTTAAGGTAAATTTCTTTTTTTTCTTTTTCTCTTTTGCATTTTTTGTTTCAAAGCCATCCTCATTGCCTTGTGAGTACAAATACCGAGAATACTCGATTTACCGCTCACTCTCGAATAAGCGCCCTTCTCGAAACTACGTTTTACTCAAAAACAGCTTTCATTTATAGTGTTGAATTTCATGTGAAAGTGTTGATATCTGTTTCTTCGCTTCGACAGTTCATTATTAAGGATACTTTTCAATTTTTTATGTGAACGATTTTATTGATGCAGATTGGTATAATTTGTTTTAGGCTCAAAGATCTCGTGGTGGAATAATATCAAAAGCTGTAGCTGTGGCAACTGCAAAAACATTGATCAAACGGCATCCAGAGCTGAATTTGGGGCACATCAACGTTGAAGATTCATCATGGTCGAAAAGTCTCTTTAAACGGATGGGATTCAAAAGGCGATTAGCAACCACAGGAAAAGTGTCAATACCAGAAGAGTTACACCAGGAAATACAAGAGTCATATTTGTTTTCTATTGTCAAGAAGATTGAGGACAATGACATTCCACCTTCTCTCGTTATAAATTTGGATCAAACTCCGTCAAAATTTGTACCTGGTTGCAATAAGACATTGGCTAAAAGAGGAAGTAAAACCGTTGCAATTGCTGGCTCCACTGATAAGAGAATGATTACTGCTACCTTCGCCATCACATTAACGGGTGATTTTCTCCCTATCCAGCTTATATATGGAGGCAAAACAACAAAAAGTCTCCCACCAGCAAAATTTCCAAGCGAATTTCATGTTACTGCTAACCCAAAGCACTACAGCAATGAAAAAGAATCTTTGGAAATGATGAGCAAAATCATCATCCCTTATGTGGAAAAAGAACGGCGTCACCTTGGTCTTTCCAATCTCCAACCTGCCCTACTGATAATGGATGTGTTTAAAGGACAGATGACGAATGCAATCAAAGAAGTCCTGAAAGAAAATAAAATTCTTATCGAAAAAGTACCAGCGAATCTCACCTATTTGTTTCAGCCTCTTGATGTTCAAGGGGGACCAAATGGCTACGTAAAGAGAATGATGAAAAATAAATTTACACTCTGGTATGCAGATCAAATTGATCAAGCTCTTGAAGCAGGAACGATCTTGGAGAATATTGACGTCAATCTTAAATTGTCGATCATGAAGCCAATACATGCCAAATGGATAATAGAAGTATATAATCACATGACTTCTGCAGCTGGTAAATCGATTTGTTTAAAGGGCTGGGAAGTTGCTGGAATCACGGACGCAGTCTGTAAAGGATTGAAAGGAATGGCGCACATCGACCCATTCAACGACATTGACCCTTTAGCACAAGAGCCTTTTGAAGATGAAATTTCATGTGAACATGAACGGGAAATGTATATTCAGAACGCGGAGGAAGATGAAAGTGGCTCTGATTATGAAGATAACGATGGAAACATATTTAGTATTTTGGAAGATGATATTGATGATAACTTATAAGCTATTTTTTTCTTTGTAATTACATTTTATATAGGATAGATATTTAACGTAGAAAAGTTTGTTGCTTTTTTGATTACTTTCACTCTCCGCTCACTTTTTTCTCCATTTTGCTGAAGATGAGCAAACTTCTGTTTGAAAAATTGTCAATCCGCGAAAATTAGTTCCCGCGAAAATCAAGGAAAAATTCAATCCGCGAAAATAAGTTCCCGCGAAATCTCCATTGAAAAAAAAATCGCGAAAATCCGCGAAAATTAATTCCCTTTTTCTCCGCGAAATTTCTGAAAAAAATAAACCGCGAAAATAAGTTCCCGCGAAAATTAATTCCCTTAAGGTAGTTATAATTACGAAATTAGAAAAAATGCAGAAAAAAGGAATAAAAAAGGAGGCCAACTTATAGAGTATGTAAAAAGGGTGTTCTTTGTAATCAATTAAACTTTAATGTTGGAGAAAGTGAGATTTCTTGATCAGAATTAACAATAAGGAACAAGAAATCAGTGATAATATAATTTATCAACGTTTTCCAAAAATTTAGAGCACATACTAAACCAATCGATGGCAAACGCCGACAATATAATTCTACAGGGTGAGATAGATATAGACACTCAAAAAACAATTGTGGCTCCGGTTTTGAATATTATAAAAATACGTGTGAGATTTTCAGTCTTAAACTTGGTCCCCGTTAAAACCTGCTTTGTCAAGGAACTTCGATCGACAATATTTTAACAAATAAACCCAAGTCCTCTCACAATACCCTATCAACTGAGACAGAGCTAAGTGAAGCGATAATTCATTGTCGAGACTACAATAACTTTGACGAGGCAAAATTTCTGGCAGATTGCAAATGCTTATTGTGATACAAATTCAAACTATTTGTCAATACTTTCCTCTCGGTAGTGAACAAAATCTTAAGAGGAAACTAATGCCCTAATAACTAACTAATAATAATAATGTTTTAATGAATTAAAACTTATACATGTTTAATTGTGTAATTGGAGCAAATATAAAAATAGCGATAAATTTATGATGATTAATGAAAAACTGAATCTCTTGATATTTAAACAAAGCACAGTTGCAGTCGTGTACCTCTTGACCGACAAATTCAATCCCATACGCACAAAATTTTGAACATATTTCGGACAGTTAAATTGGAAAAGAAAAATGAACTGATGTCCAGAAAAATGAACTGATGTCCAGGGTTGGAGGGTTGAAGGATAGGTCGTGGGGAAGAAATCTTCCCTTTCTGAGTGTGCAATATTTGTCGTAAAGTCGAGGTTTAAGAGCATACACTTCTAGGCAATTTTACCTGTCGTACATTAAGATCAATTTCGGGATAGAATACTACTTTTAAACATTTATGCACATAATACCAAATTTCCAATATTATCCATATAATTTGCTATAAAATCACAAGCAATATAAAAGTACATTCAGTCGGTTAACAACAAACAAAAAGCCTAAATTCAGTGTTCTGGATCAAAAGTTTTATAATTTATACAATGTATATGACAAGTATTTTTAAGCACCAGTCAGTCTGTTGGTGGATGTTTATTCTCGTAATTTTCTACTTTTCTACAAAAGGAAACTAATATAACATATTTTGGAGGTTGGCCTAATGATTGCTTAAGGTCCCAGTTCGATTAAACCGCCAGCCTGAAAATACATTTTGCGAAATTAGTTCCTCTTTTACATAAGTCCGCAGAGGGAATTATTTCTATTATCTTAAAGCTTTTTTCCAGTTTTTAGCAATTTTAGTCAATTGTTTTGCGTTATCCTAAGATGTGCTTAAATCCGCCCTTCTTTCTCAATGTCACATAATATTTAGGTAATCCGGTGAATACAATATTATTATGTTATTCATATGTTAAATAAACATTATATAGCGCAATGCTCTTCAATTTTGATTGCATAGCTATCTTAATCCAATCACTTTGTTGTTACAAGTAGCTCCGGTCTTACCTTATTCCGCTCACAGTATTATCCTTGTTATCTAGTTAGCTAAATGTTGTGCTGTAGATACGAAGAAGATTACCATTATATATAAATGGAACCCAAATAAATGATTAATAATAATAAAATAATACTACAAAAAAAGAGAGTACTTGTCCTTTTTTCAATCAATTTGACGCTAACTGTGGGTAAAACGATAAGTGAGTCACCCTTAAAGCCATCTGGTATAGCTAAGTAAAGATTGGCAAAAAGTACTTCTTTCAATGAACATCAAAATCCGGTTTTTGAGGAAATTAAATTTTGCCTCTCTGAAGCATATAAATCGTGAGCGAAATTGTGCACTATTCCTAACAAGACACAGCTTCACACTGTTCTTTGTTTCTTCGTTCTGTATAACTTCCCTGCTGGTGAAGAGTCAACTTACATATAAAAAAAAAAAAAGGTGACGGATGAGTTCGTTAACATATCACTCTCTTTTTTTTTCACCTTTACTTCAACAGCAAACTCAGATAGAAATCTGTAATTGCACATGATATTTATATTTCGAGAAATACCTGTTTTTGGAAGTTATTTTGATGTTTTCGCGATATTCAAGTTCCTTGGAACATTTTGAAAGGATTGCAGTGAAAAAATAGGGTGTGTGCAAAAAGAAAATAGAGACCAAAATAGTATATATATATTATATATTAGGTAGATACTTCTGCAAAAAGAAAAAAACATTGCACTGCATGGCTTTTGATTCAAGTCATGCAATATGTTGTTGTCTCAACAAACTTCTCTTTGCCTTGTTTTAATGCAGCAATTACACGGTGACAAAGTTTTCACAGAGAAACAACCATAAACTTACAAAAAAAAGAAACTAACTTTAATTTTAAAGAATATCGAGTCTGTCATGAAAACATTGTAAATTCAGAAATAAACAAGATATTTCGCGATGCTACATTTCACAACCTTTTGAGATCACAATAAAAGTTTTATACGTAAAAGATCTGGCAATTTGAAAAAACTGTCATGCCGCCGAATTCAAGAACTTGGATTTCTCCCAGTTAATGATGAAAAAAAAACCCTCCAAAACATGTTCAGTTCGTTATTCTGTAATTTTAATTTTCGCGACTATCAGCACGAGTGATTCACAAATGTAGTTCCGTTTCATCCCCATCTCCTCCTTCACAAACTTTAACCAGCTCTTACTTACGAAAACCCATGGCTAGCTATTTTCTAACTATATATCTATCTAACGGATTAGTATCACAGAAATTTAAGTGGCCTAGAAGAACGCTTTTGGTCATAGTTCTCTGAAAACAGGCATTAGATACATTTTTAGTAAACCGTACGTAACACCTTTATTCATACCTCTTACCAAGGAGACTTTTAGAAACCACTCAAGTAACACATGGTTACATTAAAGTTAGTTATTGTTGTAAAGTTAATAAAAGTTATGGCTACTGACATATGACCAATGTTACGTACGGTATCTCATAGTCAATTTCCAGTAAGTTTAATTCATCAAAATATACTCCAAAAAATCTTACAACTTAAAAGAGATTGCTCCATACAGGACACAATAAAAATACAAAGAAGTTTCATAACATCCAAGTTTTCGTAAATATAAATTGGAAGCACATATAAATTAGCATTTTATGAACATATGATATTAATAACAGGTTTCTTGTGAGTATAATAACATTTTTAATAACATTATAACATTGTCTGAAATTGTTAGATAAAATAATAAAAAAATACTGTCTAAGAATTCAAGAATTCAATCAATTTCTCCCAGTTAATAAAGTTTCTTGAATGTAAACACCAAACGTCACTCAAAACTAAGAAAATAAAAAGTAAGGGGCTGATTATATGAGGCGGGCTAGCTCGGTAAACGGGCCAGCCCACCTTCCTTGATAAAATCAATTAATTTTATTTTAGTGATTATATGGAAACGAGCCAGCCCGCTTGCCGAGCTGGCCCGTTTGAAGCTAGGCGGGCTGGCTCGCTAAGCGGGCTGGCTCGCTTACTGTTTTTGCCATGTAATCGCTTTTTACCGGGCCAGCCCGGTTCAGCGGGATAGAAATAAAGGTTATGCGCATGCTCAGTTAAATCAGATATTGAACATAAAAAAATAAAGATGGCCGATGAAAAGACATCATCAGAGCTTCACAACAACAAAACCTTTCGGTTCAAGTGGTCAGTCGCAATGATTAAAGATTTAATAAATGCCCTACAAGAGTTCAAAACACTTATGGAATATAATGCTATGGATTTTAATGCAGACAAGCCTCGGCAATATGAAGAAGTTAGAAGGCTACTAAGCCAAAAATATGAAGCCAAATATTTTGGTCCAACTGTACCTGACCCTGCTGATGCTGAAAGTAAGAAGTTGTTAAATCAAGGTTATAAGAGAGTCTTAGAGAAAACTAAAGAACTTAGACAATCTTTCTCAAGTGCAGTCACTAAAGGAACAAGAAGTGGTAGTGGAAAATTGGTTTTAGAGTTCTATGATGAGTTAGTATCAATATGGGGAGGATCTGCATCAGCAAATCCTCTGTTTTTTGGCCGTGAATCTTGTGATAATGGTAGTGAAATTCATGCATCATCTTCTGATAAAAGTGTATCAGAAATAAGTTATGAATCAGATGGAAATGATAATGGCACTTATAGTACCTTAGACACGAGTGATAGAAATGATAATAATAGTAGAAGTGATGAAGGAAATGGCAGAAATAATGAGGATAACAACAGTAATGACTCATCTGCTAAAAGTAGGTTGAAAAGGAAGATAGTGCCAAAGTTAATTGATGCAAAAAGGAAGCATCTTGAGCGTAACTTATCGGCTAAAGAGAGAGACAATCTGCTTCTCAAAGAATCAAAAGAAGACGCTCTATTTCGTCGCGAGCTGTGTCAAACTATTAAAGAATCGAACACTATATTTGCTACTGCTATGAACTCAATGAGTCAAGCGATGTCACAAATGGCAGATTGCATGAGTCAGACCATGAAGCAAATGACTAATTATAACCAATACCAACCAGCGACACCTCGATTTGTTCCGAATCAATTTCAAAGAAATAATATTCAGCCTCATGATATGAATCAAAGTTCCTACTTAGCCTATATGAACAGTGATGACATTTGACTTATGTGTTGAACAAACAACTTATCTTGGTTTATTTCTTCTTTCCATTTTGTTCTGCTAGTTTTGTCAATTTACTACGATTTTTAAAGTTATATTTGAGGCATGTTGATAAAATATGTTTATGAAGCCCCAAAACACTCATTGTTTTTTAAAAAGTTTTATTGACAGAAAGAATAATCAGCATTTGAAAAGAACAATCTACTGAAATTCAGTGTTATAACAAAACAACTTTCTATACAAATGAAAATAACCATTCAACAATCCTTAGTGTATATGATCTATTTTTCAACTTTTTTTCAACATTGTTTATGAACAGAAATAATATGTTAACAGAAATAATATGTTATTACATAAGACTTATGTTTTGCACTGCCATCTCTTAGCTTTTTGGAAAAAAGTGAATATTTTTAAATTTGTGCACTCGACTCTTATTTAAGAGAAACAAAATGAACAAAAGTTAATATGTGATACTTTATTGTATAAAAATTTTGAGGCATGAAAATTTCACGATCATTATAATTTTGCATCATCTTTTTTGCTTCAGCATTTCAATTTGGTGGTTCTTTCCATTTCAATAATTATTTTTTTAAAGAAAATGTGCATTGCTGTTTTTGAGATACCATGCTCATTTTGCTCTTTCTAGAAAATATTATACTTCAGAAAACTTTAAAGTAATGGCAATTTAATTTTACTTTCTATTCTACATTTTTTCCAAACCTGCCTGTGAAATCACAAATCTTCAATGCTGCAAAATTTTCATGCAATAAAGTGGAAAGTGTACTCTGTAACCGCAAAAAAATTTAAGTAATTAGTTAAACATAATTATCTGGAAGGTTTTCTTTTATATAAGTTTTGAGTATTTCACGAATTTCTCTACCCTCAGAATTTGTTGCGGAATACACAGGATCCGGCAGATGTTTGTGCAAGGCTTCTTCTGATCTACTGTATTCTATTTGAGCAAGTACTTCTTCTTCATCAAGATAACTATTTTTACTCTCACAAAAGTTGTGTAATTGAAAACATGCCAGAACAAGTGTTGGAACAAAGTGAATGTTTAAATCATTTTTCCTTGTTAAGATCCTCCACCTTGCTTTTAATCTTCCAAAAGCACATTCAATAGGGTTATGTGCTGATCTAAGAATATTGTTGAATATAACTTCAGCATTATCTTTACAGGAATCAAATTCTTTAATACAAGTAGGAGTCAATGGATACGCCGGGTCTCCGATTAAGTAATTGGGTACTTTACTGAAATTTGGTACTAGAGTATTGAATGTTTTTGGTAATTCCCCATTGCGAAGTTTGTGACTTATCTTAGAGTTTGCATACACTTTAGCATCATGGGCAGCGCCTGGCCAACGGCATTCAACATCCATAAAAAGGCCCTTAAAATCGCAGACTGCTTGCACATTTAAAGAAAAAAATTGCTTGTAATTGAAATAATCAGAAGAATCTTTTATGGGAGCTAAGATTGGTATGTGTGTGCCATCTATGCAACCGAATGCTTGTGTCATACCATATTTTAATTCAAACTGTGCAACTTTTTCTCGCATTTCATTTACAGTCACTGGCAGTTTGATGTAGTTTAGGTGGTCTGTAATTGCGGTACAAACTTCTATAACTGTTTTTGATACTGTGCATTGATGAATACCAAATGTATTTGCCGTCATCCACAGAGATCCTGTATCTTTTAAGTAGTACAATGTGACAGCAACTTTCTTTTCAAGAGTCAGCTTTCTGTAATTTGGTGAAGAGCCTTTTGGTGAGATGTAAGGCCTCAACTGCTCATATAAATCTTGAAAAGTTTTACGATCCATACGAAAATTTTTCTTCCAAACATTTTCAGGGGAAATACCTGTGAATAAATTCCTCCACCATAAATCAGTTCTACCATTCGAAACCCATATTGAACGTTTTTTCCTATTCATTCGCCTTATTTGCATAGCTTTCAACTTTTTCAGATACAGGAAACGTTTATTTCCATAATATAGTAACATTTTCTCGTTTAAGTGTTTTTGGTATAACGTATAACAAAATAACAGTCCATTTAGCTGTAAAGTGAGCATAGTAAAAACCGAAAATAAACGAATAATTTTTTGTAGCACTTTCTTTTTGGATAAACAGTCAGCCATCTTGAAATTTCAAAAACTTTAAGAATTTCCCGCGCGATATATACTGAGTTGGCCCGCTTCCAGAAAAAATTGAAATTTTCCATACAATCGCACAAATTAAGTCAGCCCGTTTACCGAGCTAGCCCGCTTGCCGGGCTGGCCCGTTTCCATATAATCAGCCCCTAAGATAGACTTTGAAATAAAATGCATATGTTTGTGATTTACATATTTTAGTTCCGCATTTCCAAGTCAAAATCAATATGTTTCGCATTCTTTTATTCTGTAATTTCAATATAAATCTGTTCATTCGCATACATTAATCCTGCAGACATTTAATGTTTATTAAACTTATTGGAATATCCTACCCTTAAGACTGTAACCTGTGGGATAAATCATATTGAGCATTTCCAGAACGTCTTCCCAACGTTTCTCATTTATCTTTATTTCAATTTCGGCATTATTTTCCTTCGATTCTTCGATTTTTTCATCAAAAACTGGTGATGCACTGCTCAAAATACTTGTATGTACATGAAACACATCCGGTTCTTTATCATTACTACTGGTAACTACAATTTTTGCATCACTGTTATTCCAACGTTCTGAGTATCCATGCTTCATTGTCTCTCTTTTCGCAGGATTTCTTTATTTTATTTCTCTTTCTTCCCATCAGACTATAGCAGAACAAGCACAAATTCACATGTTTCATATGTAACAGAAGCATTATATAAAGAAAAACAAATGTCATCATTAGCATTTATTTTCACACTTTCTCAGAAGGTCAAATAGTTGCAAAATCATTCACATATTTAATGTCTGTTCAAACTCTTATAACATTTTATTTAACATTAATACATGTTATATAATGGTAGTCAGATACTGCCCAGTGGGCAAAATCATCAAAAAGTCTCTGTGGAGGAGTGTTTTTTGTTGAAATAGCAGGCGATATTGCTTGCCATTCCTGAAGAAAACACTCCTCCTCATAGACTTTTTGAAGATTTCGTCCACTGGGTGGACAACACTTAAAGCTTAGTCCCCACTAGACGTTAAGAATGTAACATGTACCAATGGTAGAGCAGAGAAATTGAACTTACAAGAAGAGGAAGCTTTGGCAGAGACTGTCAGGAAATATCCTTGCTTATAAAACAAGTGTTCTGTTCATTACAAGGACAAAAGAAATGTTTGTAATTATATTCTGAATGCAAAATCCTCCAGCGAGCTCGAAGAATCCCAATGCATTTTCAATAACACGTCTAGCTCTGGACAGCCTATAGTTAAAGATTGACTGTCCCTCATTGAGTTTTCCAGGATAAGGTCTCATCATCCATGTTTTTAGTGGGAAAATTTCATCTCCAACAAGATAATAGGCCTCCCACTCTTTAAACGCTCATTTTTATTATGACTTTATGACATTTTTTACTCAATATTTAGGACTTTTTTATGACATTTCTCGGTATTTTTTATGACATTTTATGACAAAAACAATAAAGCAAAAGTAGTGGAAAATATGCAAAAAAAAAAGTAAAAAATAAAAAACATAAAAGTTTACTAAAAATATAAACATCTGTCAAATAAATATAAAAAAAACTTCTTTCAAGATATTGCATAAACACTTTATTATTTCAGAAGACAAAAACTCTAAATGAGTTAGTTCTCTAATGATAAAGCTGTTGTTGGTTAACCTTTTAATGTTATTTTCCAACATCGTTTACCATTTTTGGCTAAAAAAGACTTCCACATTTTGATTTATGCCACAGCTTGATTGCTTATAATCCTTAACATCATGGATGTTTTACTTCTTGTTTGAAAAAAAGGTGAGAGAAGTTAAAGGTTTTCTTGGAAATAGAGAAGGCTTCAGCCAGAGTGAGGGTAGGTGTGATGCAAAGTGAGAGAGAATAATAAGGGAAAATGTGGTGTAAAACCTGAAGGTTTCTACCTATTTCATGCCTACAAATCCTTTACTCTAACATTATATGCAAGGAGAACTTTCTTCTTCATTCTTACAGTCTAAAAATCAGTTTTTTTCAACAATATACAGAATCCTAATCTACTACATTTGAGTTTCTTATCTACAGAATAGCATGTAGAAATGCATGAAGGGAGCCTTGGTTATGTAAAAAGTCTTGCTGAGTATGTTAAAATAATCTCCAGAAATAGTTATGAAATAACATATTCAACTAAAGCCAAAGCAATTCAAATGAACTAACATAAAACTATTAAGGAATAAAGTGAGCAACAGAACCTCTGCAGTGGATGATTAAGTAAATGAAGTAGGCTTAATAGTATTCACAGGGAAAATGTCGTAATGTAGTATACTCTATACAAGTACTTTCTATTTGCAAGAATCTTTGCTGATCAAAAGACCTTATATAAGCAAAAAAAGAGATAATACTGGTTTCTAATACTGACATTCCTAAGATATTTCTTGGATCTCTTGAATACCTTTCTTCACGCGACAAACTGGACTAGCGAAATGGTTCCTCTGCTTACATATTGCACATGCTTGGCCCGAAGCTGGACAATTTTCTCTGCAAAAAGGGTGTGATTGGGCACTTTTTTAGACCCTGGTTTGTGGTGAGTGTTTGACTTTGGTTATTACAGTGGGTTTGATGGTAAACAGCCTTGGACGGTGTGATATCAAAAGAATTAATGCAATTTCAACATCTTGACTTAGTCCAATGCCTCAAATAGAAGTGAAAAATTACCTAGCACAAGGTTTCCTTATTGTCAAAAGAAATATGGGTCATCATGAACAACAGTCCATTGAATAACCCTTTTTTTTAAAAAAAACCCTGCTGTTCCAATTTATCCCCCATGGTGATCATGACTTCGTTTTTGACATTCTGTTCAAAAAAGGGCTCAAAAAAGCTATAGCTATAGTAGCTAGCTAAACAGCATTTTTTTAATCAATATATTTGTAAATTTGACTTACATAGGCTTCAAGTTAAGACTTCATCTCCGACTTTTTATTATTTTTATTGATTCATTTGGCCATATAGTAAAGCACTGAGATACTATAGTGGATCATGACTAGTATTTATATTTATTTACTGGAACTACATTATTAAGTAGGACACTAGACCTATTACACAGAATGAGTAACACACAGAGAGAAACATACAGAAATGACCATAAAAATGTGGCAAATCACTAATAATATTACAAATAATTTCAAATGAGCAAAAGCAAAAGTTTTGTTGACATTAAAATGCCCAAAAAAGAGCAATTGCATTAAAGGGACCCTCCACTAAAAATACAAATCTCCCTAAAAACATTCCAAACGATACAGTATTGACAAAAATAATACTTCATTTTTAACAACAATACCTTTCATGAGACAAATCAAAAAATCAAAATATCAGAAGTTCACCATTTCCACTTTCCTCATGACTTTCGCTTTCAAAACATTAAAATTAAAAATGGTAGGCTGTTACGTCACAAGTTACAGACCAGAATCTACTCTTTCAGCAGCAGCCCGCGCAGTGCATTGATTTCATCTGTTAATACTATAAATGACCGGTAAAAAAAGTTTTGTTACTTTCAACCTTATATATATATATATATATATTGCTAGCTGAAAAAGCGTATTTAACAAAAACACAAAGTCACTGTGTTTTCAGGAATTCACTTCCAGCATGCCCACTTTCAGTAGTGTTAGCTCTTTGTTTCCTCAATTTCGTATAGATTGTTGCTTATTAACTTTGTTTTTCTGATTAATCTTGTTTTATTTTGTTTTCGTTTCTTCTCTCTCTGATATGCAACACCCATGTGCCTTAGCAATGTGAATTCTAATCATAAAGGTGTACTGTAACCGTCTTACGAATAGCGATTATATTCTGATGCAAAATTCCACGGATGCTTGGTACTGTATTGAATGTAGAAAAGAATTTTTTCCCTTTCTTCAAAATAATACTGCTGATGACAACATTGAAAGCTACTCTTCACCTGCCAATAATAATTCATCTAAACCCTTTTTTACAATTAAACTTTCTCATGAAATCTATGATCAATCCTACAACTTGAATGGAATCAACTGTAAATACTATGAAATAGATGAATTTGTGTTAAACAACTTTAATAACGAAAATGTTTCTGCTTTTCTTTTAAATATTGCTTCTCTTTCACTTCACTTCAATGAACTCAATCTCCTACTTGACCAACGCAAGCTTGACTTCAGCATCATTGGTATAACTGAGACTAAAATTTCCAAACATAATTTTTGTGAAAACATTTCTTTGGATGGTTATTCTATCGAACATACACGTTCTGACACTAACAAAGGTGGTGCTCTTTTGTATATCTCATCTAATTTTGACTACACAGTTCGCCCTGACTTAAACCAACTTGCTTTAAAAAGTAAAGAACTTGAATCTATTTTTATATTGATTCACCAAAAAAAGGGTAGGAACATAGTTATTGGATGCATCTACAGACATCCTTGTATGTCAGTAGAAGAATTCAATACACAGTATATGTCCCCTTTGTTGGAAGCAATTACCAGGGAAAATAAAATGTTGGTCCTCTTAGGTGATTTTAACATAAACCTCCTAAACTTTGACACTGAAAAAACAGTAGAAAATTTTCTTGACTTAAGGTGGTCCATAGGTTACTGAACGACTTTTTTATAGCGGACGTTAAGAACTGTTTTAATTATTTCAAAATGGTCCAATATATATATACAAAGTCCAAAAAAATATTTTTTTCAAAAAAAACCCCTAAATTTCATGCTGAGTCAGCAAAAATCAGCAAAAACTTTAAAAATTTCAAACAACCATATCTTAGTGTGTATTAGTTTGTTTTACTGCAAACTTTGGGAAAGGATAGTCACTCAGGAGTTCTTTCCATTGAACCAAAACTAGATTTTCAAAATTTTGCAATCCATAATGGCAGCGGTTAATCCAATTTCATGATTTTTTTGCCCAACTACAATTATTGGAAGATGGATAAAACTTGAACAAAAATTGGCACATGCTTGAAAGTGGTTCAATGAACACAGAAGGGTCTTATTAACTCACTGTCAAAATTTCAGGGGAATAGCGTTTGTAGAACCTGAGTTATTAGCGTTCAAAATCTGCAATCTGTGACACTAAAAATACAAAAATTACCCTTTTTTGATAAAAAAGTGCCACATATCATATATTTTTGAAAACTAGAATAAATTTGCCGTCTAGAGATGTAAAAATCAATTTTTTTGATTTTTTTCGAAAATTCAGCCTTAGGTAACCTATGGACCACCTTAACATCTTCGTTCTCTCTGCTACCACATATTATTGTCCCTACTAGGACAACAAACACATCTAGTACCCTTATTGATAACATATTCTCGAATGCCGCAGATCCCCACCGTATCTGGTAATATTTGTACCTCAATCTCAGATCATCTACCCCAATTTCTAATCTTAGAAAAATTTGAAAATTCTCATCATCCCAACAACAATACTACTTTGAGAGATTGGAAAAAACTTTGATCGTGAGAATTTTATTCTGGACATCCTAAATACAAACTGGGAACAATATCTTCAAATTGAGTCTGGTGATGTGAATCTTTCTCTTAATAAATTCAACAGCAGGGTTGAAGGTCTTCTGGATCAGTATGCACCAACACGAGTTCTGACTAAGCGGCAGAGAAAGGAATTATCAAATCTATCACTTATATAAATTCCTTATAAAAACCAAAGACACAGTGAAAAAGCTTGCTATCAATGAGCACTACAAGCAATACCGTAACGGTATTGTTGCTCTGTGCAGGCAGAGCAAAAAACTATTTTATTCAAATTACTTTAAAAATAATGTTGGAGACGTCCACAAAACATGGAAAGGCGTCAATTCCATTATATCTATGAAACAGTCTCAGTCCTCTGTACCTACCTGTTTAAATGTTCAAAACACAAAAGTTACTGATCCACTCACAATGTCTTATGCCTTAAATGATTATTTTTCTTCAATCGTTGAAATCATACAATCCAAGGTCTCCTTTTCTTCAAAGCACTTTTCACACTCTCTTCACAACAGAAATCCTTCAACTATTTTTTTCTTCAATAGACAATCTCCTGTATTGCAGCTCTAAACCATAAAAAAATATCAGGTCTTCTTAGTATACCCAGTCCTATATTATCTCTTCTTAAGAAAAATGAACTAAACCTCTTACACTCCTGATTAATCTATCTTTCACTTCTGGTGTTTTTCTATCCCAGCTTAAAATTGCAAGTGTAACTTCTGTATTCAAAAAAGGTTCTAAACTTAAGTGTTCCAATTATAGGCCTATCTCTTTGCTATCAAATATTGATAAAATATTTGAGAAACTGATGTATAATCGTGTATACAAATTTCAATCTAATGACAAAATGTTTTACTCTCAACAGTTTGGTTTCAAAAAAACAACATTCAACAGCTCAGGCTTTACAAAATATATGCCAAAACATTATGGATGCCCTTGATAATGGTCAGTACGCTTGTGGTGTTTTTATTGATCTCCAGAAGGCCTTCGACACTTTGATTTACTGATCTCCTTCTTCTTTTTATAATACAGTTGATGTATACCTTTTTATTTATTTATTTACTCTTAATTTGTTATTTAATTAATTCTAATTATGTGTGTATGTATGTGTTTCTAAGGTGGCCAGCATCCTTGTCATAGTCCTCGGCTAATAATGCTGGTCTCCTTTACAGTAACAACAAGCTATGTATATGTATATATATATAGATTACAACTCATGTACTGTTGTTACTGTAAAATAAATATTTCTTCCTCTTCTTCTTTTTCTTCTTCATTAAAACAGTGGACTTAAGAAGAGAAATATATCTTCATAATAACCCCCCTAAGAAGTTTTTTCTAGTATCTCGTTATTCTTATTATTAAAAAGATTTGTTTATTAAGAAAATACTTTCGGTTATGGGGTGGAATTAATGCTTATATTTGATATTTTATATATTAACCCTCTCGAAAAATAAATATTGGAGGCGAGCACTCTACCATTCTATCACAAGGCTACCAGCCAAAATGAAGATCATTTAAAAGGTTTCTCGGTTCCCACTAGGATTTTATTTGCTTTTATTGGCAAGATAATTTTCGTTCAATTTCCCTTGATTTCGGAGTAATAGGAGCGTAAAAATGAAAGAAAACGAGTGTTTGGAAGAAGGTTTTTTTTATTCTGTTGCTATTACGACAATGTATAAAGCTGGTTTTCCACTTCACTTTTCGCCTACCGCAAACGAACATTTTCCCTGAGTGACATCATTTCAAGTTTTCGCTTTGATTGCCAGCGGCTAAAATTTTCTCTCCCGAAGAAGTTCAACTTTTTTCAACTACTCGGCGACATTTTTCCTCTTTCCGTTAACCAATCGGTTTCCCTCGTCTCAAAAGTTTAATTCTCGAATCCCTAAACTTTAAAACCAAGTGAAGGTAAAAGTAAAGGCAACTTTTGCTCGACCGTTTTTATTTAATAAAAATATTGAGGAGTTCTGACATAAAAAAAGTTGCGAATAAGACTCATAGTTTCTTTGTTACCCAATGCAATGGCATCCAAAACATAAACAAAACCTTATCCAAAAATTCCTAGAACATTGAAAACGTTTATTCAACCAAAATGGATTGTCCATCTGAAAATGACTTCAATCTCATATGTGCTAGCTGAACCCGAAACTTTGTAATTTATGAAGAATTTGATTTTTGGTCCAGTTGAAGTCTTACAAAGATGCGTTTAAAAAATCATTAATGTTTTATTACTATTTTGATGCCATTCCATTCCATAACAGCATAGAGATGATGTAGCGGTAGGTTCAGTGGAAATAGAATTGTCTCTGGGCGAAATTTTTTGTCGGAGAAATACAAATACAAAAAAGGTGAAAACTGAAGTGGTAAACCAGCTTAAAAGTCAAGAAGCAGTGAATATAAAAAGGAAGGAAGGAAACTCAGGACAACTCAGGTTCAGGGACATTCACAAGAAGATCAGAGTTGCGTGAATTCAGTAACATTATGAAGGAACTCTCGCCAACGAAGGAGGTTCAGGAGCCTCTGTTTAGAATTAAGAATATAAAGCACCCTTCCTCTTTTTTTCTTAGATACCTTTTCTGATTGGAAAGCCTTTTTTATGCAGAGAATGCTTCAGAAAAAGCGGAATGAAATAGACACCCACAATCATGGCGGGGTCAGTGATAAGAAAGTAACCAAATCTTATTTACATGTGTTTTTTTTGTACCATTTACCCCTCCCCTTGTCCTTGAAAGTCAGTTTGGCGGCCCTAATGTTTTTAATGTTAATGGCTCTAACGCCTTTTGTTGGTGTCATAGTTTTTCTCTGAAATTACTCAAAACACAATTTCTATTCAAATTCATATGAGACTCGTATAGTTTAATCATTTCTATTAAATAAAAATTAAATTGCGCAACAAGTGTGTATTTGAAATCAAAGATTTTGATATCAAACACGTGATTTAAACTGCGTCTATTTTTGAAAAAATATCAAAATAAATGATCCAGTGGTTCGTCTTAAATTATCGTAAGTTATCGTTAGTTGTCACATATTATCCTGAATGCAATTTTTTTAGAAGTTACTATTTTTAGAAATTAATTAAGTTCTCGCAGGTTGTCGCCTTGGTGGGAACTAAACTGATTTAATGTTTGAAAACACCCAAATATTGGAGACCTTGCGTAGAACTTGGAAAGTCGTGATTGGCGACAACGTTCCCCGTTGATTCTTACGCTATATTTGTGTATTATTATTTCAATATCGGACAAATTATGTTAAAGTTTGCAAGCTTCCTATATGAGTAAAAGTTTGGAAAATGCCTGTTATTAAGAATGTTATTAAGAATGTTATTAAGAATGTTATTAAGGCCTTTGATTTGTTAGATGATGAAGAGTGTTTACTTCTGCATGACATTAATACATAAAACTTGGAATTTCCGTACTGGCAGTATTCACAATTTGATTTGGAAAATATGAGTAACGATTAATTAGTAACGAAAATTAGTAACGATTAGTAACGATTAGTAACGATTAGTAACGATTAATTGTCTTTCAAATTTTTCCACACTTTCCCATCGACAATATCTGTTAGTCTACCGTGTTATTGTATCCACAATCTGAGAACAGCATGTCCAGAAATCCAGGTTTAGAAAGCAACTCTTCCAAACCTTTTACCGGAAAGCTTTTACTTGGTTGCAAATTAATTTTGCCACTGTTTTTAAGCATGACTGATTTTAACAAAGAAGTCCCATATTCTTTTCTGAGTGAAATATGCGAGTGGTTAGAAAATGCAACAAATGTTCATTTTTTGCTAATTTATTCGCCCGAACGCTTCCTTTCAAAACAGGCTTTCAAATGATACAAAAAGTGACGGACAGACAACGTAGTTATAAAGACTCCCGATTAATTGCACCAAATTTTCTCGCTTTTTATATCGTAGTTGAAAATGAGTAATATAAATTCGCCAGAAAATCATGAGGAATAGCATTTGTGATAAAAAATAGAAGGAGTTTCGCAAATCCAAGGATATACTCAAAGCAAGCATCAGATATAAAACATGTGTGATTGGATTAAAAAGAGAGCACGAACAGTCAAAGAAATAACAGAAGCAATTCTGGTAGTAGATTTGTTTCCATCAAGTGCAGGAGTATCATCAGAGATTTTTAAATCCACATCGTTGTCAACGATTTTCACATCTGATTCTGCTGTTAATTTGGCGTCTACCTGGGAAAAACTCCTAGATCAGACCCTCACAAATTACGCCACGTTTTCGATATTTTAGAAGACCTTTTTATAAATTATGTCACATCATATATTGTTTCTAATATATCTAATCACTCCGTACATTGTGAAATTCTTTGAAATTTTGACAATTTTGATGAGTTTTTCAGGGACCACACTTTATTAATTTAATTGCCATCAAAATTTACCCATGTCTCGTAAACATGGATAAGATTTAATGATAATTATATATTTATATTTTTCTTTTCATTTAGCGGAATGGGAAAAATTGATCAATGCAATAATACCTGCTGAGAACCAGAAAGGTGAGAAATAATGCAATGATATGAGTCAAATAAAAACTTTAGATGCAATCAGTTCAATTGGTATTTCTATTTTCTTTATTACAGATATTGTTCAAGATGTAGTGAGCAGCATCAGGTCTAAAATTTTAAAACAGAGAAGAGATCAGGGTATATAAATTTATAATGACTTTCTAATGAGTGAAAGGATATACAAACTTGATGTCTTACTATGTTTTTGTGGTTATCATTTAGATAAACACTTTCATAAAGACATAGATTTTTTTGCTCAGTGATGCAGACGATAGAATTTGACGAGACCATTGTATGCTTGCTGCTCATCATTATGTTATAATACTTTTAAAGTTTTTGTAATCACATAAGTAACATTGTAACTCAAAAAAATTCCAAAGTCAATGTGTTTTAATAAAGTTAAATGTTGATTTTATGTTTGAAAACACCCTGCAGTAACCTCTGGCAAGTATTAAATATTAAGGTTTATTGCCATAGAATTTCCCAAAATTAAATAAATGCTGCTTGTACTTGTACTGCAGTGTACTTTCCCGCTCATTTTGTAAAACAAAAAAAATAAAGTTATGAAGAACAAGTCAAGAAATCTCTGCCTGCCTTTAGGCCATCGAAGCACAGCATTGCATTCTTAAAATTGTTTCTTCTCGTTGAAAGAAAAAATATAAACAAGTTTTAATAAACTTCACTTTATTTCTCTTAATAGGCTATACAGGCCTATTCAATTCAGAAAAATTAAATTTTCACGCGAAAATAAATACATAAATGGCTACTATGGCAACTATGTGTTAAGCAAACAAGATGCAATCATTAAACTCTTTGGTTGAAAGTCTATTTTTTTTGTTAGAAAGAACAAAGCAATATAAAACCTTTACCTCGATCGACAGAAATAACAAGGTTTTCCCCGTAAACTAGTGATGATCATATCTTGTTACATTAACCTATAGCTATAGTGAAAAAACGATATGGTACCCCATCAGCTTAGTTGATGTGTACCTAAACAAAATTTTGCCAAAGAAAAGGAATAAAGAAAGAGTTTCTTTTAAAATGTTTTTGGAATAACTTGTTGATATGAATGCATCTACAACCTTCCACAATAATCATTTTGAGGCAAAATCAGGATTATCCGAATACCGAAACCCCCCTTCCTTCTGAACTTAATGTTGGAGAGTGTTTTCACAGTTATTGGATGGTACCAGAAGGCATTGGTTTTAGGGGGAAGGACGATTTGTCTCATGATTTTGATGATGCCTGTCTGAAAAGTCCCCGTCTCCCCGTCTGTGTGCAAAATGTTTTTTGAAAAAGTGGCCAGGAAATGGCCAGAACACTGCTTTGGTAAATATTAAGATAAATTTTATCAAATGGACTGGTTCAAATTGCTGGAATACAGCTAAAAGCGCAATGACATGGAAGGGCTCAATTTCAACTTGTTGAATGCTCACAACAATTACAAATTAGCATACAACTTTGCGCGTAAAGTAGATAAAGCTTTTTACATAATACCAGCTACACAGACCTTAGAGAAATTGGTTCATGCAAAAACATGCATAAACTGCCATTCGCAATTAACAAAAAACAATTCGAAACATCAGAAGATCAATTCACTTAAGCAAAAGATAAATCGTCCAATTATGATTCTGAAATTTAAGACAATAGGTTAAGAAAAAACATAGCAAATGAAGCGGAGTCACTTGAAAATCTCCCCATCAATAAGAACGATGAAAAACTGAACTGGCAATTTTAATCTTAATTAATTGCGAAAAGTCGAATTAAAGCCTGATTGCAAACACGTGGAATACGTAAGTTTCACTAAGCCGGCTCAGGATTAACACGCTACACACACTACAAACGCTACAAAGTTTTATTAAGGTTTGTCAACATGTTGGTTTCTTTTTAGAGTTTCAGTGTCAAACTCGATGTAGTGTGTATGTAGCGTGTGTTTTTTATCAAATGTATGTTATATACTGTAGTTCGGAAAATTCAGTTAATGGAAAAACCGGAAATCAACAACAACAACAAATAAAATTTCAGCAGCAAGATATCAAAGTTTCCATTTATTGCTTTCCCAGCAAGAATTACTTCGTAGTTTTTGTTTCTAATTTTGAAATTTGTAATTCGTGATAAGCTGTGCATTTCTTTATGTTACCATATGTATTATGTTGTACATTTACTTGGTAGTTTTGTTTTTAAACCGGTTGTTTGGTTGCGTTTGTCTGAATCTGTCATCCTTTTTCAACTGACAGGCCATAACTTCTGTACATCATCTTTCAGTATGCGAATCGTATCTATCTATAGATTTGTAAATATTGATTTACACGTGTAACAAGTAACTAACTTCTTTTATTTTTTATTTTATTTTTTTCTAACTAATTTTTATGGGTAGAATCAAAATGGCTTGGTTGCCCATTTGGCAACTGTGTCATTCCCCCTTACTTGACTCTCAGCCCCTTTAAATGATGTCAGAAGGGACCCCCCAAAAAATTGGAATTTCGAAAAGTAAATTCAAATAACTAGGAAAAATACTATAAGACCATATAGAATAAACGAAAATCTTTGAAGTTATATTGGTTTTCTCAAATCACTGTGACGTTATTAACTAAATCTATCAATAATAAGTGAAGAGTTTATAATTGTTGGGCTACGTTTCCAGGGAACCTTCTCTCATCATCGCCCAACGTAAATCATCAGGTCCATGGCATGATAAACTCTTCACTTAGTAGAAACAAAAGTGTCCGACAAACAAAATCTTCAAATGTAAATCTATAAAGGAACTAACTCTCAGTCTCGTGTGTTTTAACAATTGTGAAACTCCATCTTAAGAATGAAAATATGGTTTATAAGACTTGAACATATTTAACAAGATTTAAAAATTACTGGATATTTAGTTCTTGCAAATTTAATGGATTAATTAAAGAGAATTGGAAACATTTTTCAAGTTCGCGATTTAGGAAATTCTGAAATCATGTTTAACACTATTAATACCGGGAGCACATTTTTAATCACCTTCCCCCATCCGGTATGAATAGGGATTCTGCCTCCCAAAAAAGTCATCTTTATTAATTGGCAAGTAGTTTCTCTCATGAAAGTTTATGCAATTGAAATAATTTTGTTGAATTCTTGACTTTCACAATAATAGCCTTTTACATCATTCAATTAATCAAAATATATCTTTTCCGTATATCTGTTTAATGCTTAGTTATTGAGTTTCACCTCGTTTCTATGCATTTTATAATTTTACTTAATTAGATAGCATTATTACCAAACAATATTCACTTATTATTGCAATTTCCCAGTAGAAAAATTAAAAGCAATTAAGAGCATAAAAACGAGGCCATACTTGCTGACTAGGCCATAAAACGGTGTTTAAACAAAAATTCGGGAAAGGTCTATTGGAAATCAATCGAATTCTCTATTTGATTTACGGTGATAGAAATAGTTTAGTTACGATACGTTTATATTACTGAAGGTTTATATTAAAGGGAACGTTTATATTATATTCCTTAAAAAAAACTTTCACTGCCTATACAACAAAAATATTGGCATACTCAATTTTATTTTTTACCCTTCCTCTGATTCATGACGTTTACACAAAGTCGTTGTAGCAAAATATAATCAACGTTTATTTCACAAATTTGATGCTCCAATAGCTGCTCTTCTTTCAGGAAGGGGTTGGGTTGAACCAACTGTCTCATTGGTGATTTTGCAATACGTTATCAGAATGGTTTAATCTAATGGACACAGTCACAGTAGCTCGATTATAAGCGAATCCCAAGGTATTATATAAGCTGTGGATAATTTGCATGCCACCTTCTGGTTTATGTACATATGTATAGTATAGCCAGCTAAGCAAACACCAACAATTTTCAGACGTATTGTAAGGAAAACAATGATTACAATTTTAAGTCTCTCAATACTATCCCATTGAGGGATGTGTAATTTAAATCTCATTACCCTGCTTAGGTGGAAGAAGAGGAATAATATTCAAAATAAACCATGATTCACCACACCGTGCCATAGCTGTTTTCGTCTCATCCAAGTCTGCAATTATGATTTCATATATTTTAAACTTTGTCAGCAAACTTTATCATGGATAGATTCTTTCATTGATAAAGCTGATTCAAGTACCACCTGGAATGTAGAATAATCGTAAGGGTTATTCTTACTGCTTCCATCATTTATGTCACTGACAAGCTTGGTAGACAGGGTAGAGTGGAGGTAATACATCAGAAAGAATGGTAAATACTAGGTTCAATAATGAATACTCACCCTATGTGCAAACAAAACTGTTAATTATTTCTGGCCATTTATCAAGTTTCTCTTCCAATACTTTGATGAGTGAATCTTTGATTGTACTATTCTCTCGTTCGCATAAGCCATTATTGAGTTGAGTTTGGTAAGCTGAAGTTATCCTTTGTTCTGTGTCTGTCATTCCATGCAAACTTTCTGCAACCTGATTTACGAACTCCTCGCCTTGGTCATTGATCTGTATTTCCATGCACCCACGTCGGCAAATAATCTCATACAAAAAGCTTTCAACAGTTGGTGCACTTTTAATTTTTAACTTTGGCCTCTGGCCATTTAGAGAAATAATCTATACATGCAATCAGATATTTGAATTCTTCCACTTCAGGAAAATTACAAAGATCTACTCAAATTTGTTTCATTATTTCAATGGGTACTAGAACACTTTGAAGTTCTGGGTTTATCTTTTTAAAGATTTTTCCTTGGTGCTAGCAGTTTTTGCATGTTTCGATGTATTCCTTCACATCTTCTATTATGCCCTAACAGTAACATGTCGAAAAATTGGGATGTGAGATTTTATGTTTCAAGAAAACTAAATGGTTTGGAGAGAATATTCCACATGATTTTCATATTTTGCTAGCTCCCTATTCACCACAAGCGTTCCGAAACCAAAAAAGGCATAAATATAACTAGAGTTTCTACACGCGTTGACCGGCGTCCTTAACCCTTCGTCTCTTTGGTGAAGCGTAGGTGCAATCCGTTGTGCCGAATCGACAATTTCATGTCAGAAGGCGTGGGCATCTATCAAAAACCGAAAAACTCGGAAATTCTGTTGTTTTTTTAAACTTAATTTTCTCAAAAGTTGCATTTCTGAGTTGCTGGCTCACATATCGGAAGAAATGTTAAAGCAATTGAGTTACTATTTTTAAGAGTTTTTATTAGAACTTGCCTTGAACTCGATTATAAAATTTTGTGCAAATTTTCGAGATTTCGACTTCATTCGGCCACTTTTCTATCCAAAACAGTGTCCTTCAAGTAGCATATGTCTTCTAGAGCAGACCCAGCGCGAGTTCGACTTTTTAGCGAAATTTTCATATTTTTGAGCTCATTAATTATTGATGAGATTTCGACATATTTTGTCACAATCTGTTATATGCCACCAATGGAAGCTAAAATAATGTAATTTTGGGCAATTTTGGCGATGTGAACTTAATAGGGTATACCATCTTAATCGAGTTTCTTAAATTTTCTTGACAATGAGTAATTTTGTTGTCTGAGATTACATCCTAATTCATTCGAAAATTAATATATTCTGAATGCCTATTTATATTTCAGGCGCTGTACTTGGCAACCATAAAGAAGGAGACAGAAGCGGCATTCCGTATCGAAATGGCAATCATACTAGTATGCACCCGGTAAAGGAGATGCTGGAGGGTGCAGTGAAATTGTGTCCAGATATTATTTTCAAGGAAAACTTCTTGAGATACTGGGAATGATTTTCTTTCTTTTGGACCCCTTTTTCTAATGAATATATTTATTATTCCTTTCGTACTCATTGCCATTGTTACAAAATTTCAGCAGCTCTCACTTTCCAACGTCTTTAAGACTGTTGTGACAATGTATCAACCGATGTTGTGACAGTATCTTAACATTGTATCAGTGACTACTTAAATTACAGGATTAAGTTGGATTGAGGACTGCAATTTAAGACAGTAGTTCTGTTTGGCAACTAAAGGAGCATAAAATGAACGCTTGTGCTTGTATTCGGTATAAGTTTGTTCCAAATGGCTGATTTTCTATGACGAAAAATATTATCATTTCGGCGCTTTGCTCTGAATGCAATTATCTTGAAATATCAAATGAGTATAATGAAAACTGAAGATCCATACAATTTTAGGGAGATGTTATATAAGAAAAATATGAAAACATCTTTAATATATCGCATAAAATAAAGAAACAATGATAAAATGCATATGCTTCTTGCTTCCCGTGGCGTGTATTTGAAATTTCTTTAATATAACTAAAGTGAAATATGTATTTTCATATGTTATGAGAAATTACACAAAGTATTAAAATATTTTTATTAAATATTAATAAAAGACGAAAATAATAAAATAATAAATATAGTACATAATAAAAAATTCTCTTTACTTCGTTTGGATATGAAAGTATTGAGGACAGATAGTGAAATTTGAATAATAAACAAAAATTTCCAATACGCAACTTTTGCAAAATACCCTCAGATATGAATTTCTTGGCTGTGAAATTACCTCTGAGTATAGTAACATTTTTGTTGCAAATATTTTGCGTATGGTGTTTAGTCACGAGCAAATCAAAACCCACAGATCAAAAGTACATACTTATCAGTTTTTCATGCAGTCGTATTGGTTATATTATTGTTATCTGGGTTCGAATACTCTTTCATGATAAAGTGGATGCAAAAGATGCAACTCAAGAATGGATAACTGTCGCGTCAATGATATTTTACGTAGCATATGTGGTGTCAGTGTCACTATTGGTCCTGGATCGTTATTTGATTTTTCACTGGAACATCTTCTATCCATCTTCCCGATTTTGTAAATACAAAAATAAGTTAGTGATAAGCACATGGTTTCTTATAGTACTGCTTATACTTGGACCATCCCTTTTCACTTATATTACATATCCAAACTACCTTCAATCCGTTGTTACCCAAGTCGTTCGAATCTTCAGCTTCCTGGCAACTGCGTTTGTGTACTGCTTGTTTGTTGGCAACATTGCTATTATATTGAAAGTGAAGAAACAAAATCGAAACCATCCAGAAAATAACCAATATAAATTTATCTTGGTTATTTTGTTGCTAGCTAACTTCACGCTTGATAGTCTGCCGATAAATATCTTGAGAGTATTGGAAACTTTAAAAATCTACACAGATCCCCATATTTTTACGTATGGCATCATTTCAAAATTGGTGCAAGCGTTCTTTGATACTGTCATCAATATTGCAACTGTAAACGAAATTAAGAAAAAGGTTCTTAAAGTTTGGAATGGTATCAGAACGTGCTAGTAAATTCAAATGCAATTTTGCAGATCTTTAAGAGCTTTAAGTAATGTAAGAAGATATATACAAATATAAAACCTAATCAGCTATCATTTATAATTATTATTATTAAAGAAAATTTTCAGCATTTTCACTTTGCATGGCTATTCGTCTGAAAGGTAATAAGTTAAAAGCCTAAAAAAAAAATTAGATAATTTATTAAAAAAACTATATTGAACACATATGTAATATATATATATATATATATATATATATATATATATATATATGTCCTCAGGACATCCGTAAGACGTATCTTTGCCCGCTGGTTAGTTTCTACAACCTAAATAGATGTGAATAGTTGTGAAGGTCCCTCCGATCCAAAACTAGCGTGATTACTAATTTACCTACGTTAATATCTGTTTGAAAGCCATTGCTCCCTCTGCATTACGTTTTTACGACTATGACCACTGATTGATTGATTCTAATTTTGAGAAAGCATCCTGATAATAAGAACGTGTCATGCAAAACTTTGCTGATGTTAGGCCATTTTTCGAATCAAACCTATTAAAAACAATGATTTTCATTGCTATAAGCTACCTTTTAGCTTTTCAATGAGGGGTCATTCACCTCTTAAAGCTAAGCGGTTACGGAGTTATGATAAGTTAAGTATAAATATTTCAGGGTGAATTTTGACGGATTTTATTTCGTAATTAAATCCCAGACTCCTGGAGAGTATAGTGGAGGAGACACGGTCGAACGCAGTCAGTTCAACACATATGTAGTGTAGCAGTCAAGATAGCTTTGTCAACGTGGAGTTGATCGTACGCCAGTAAATCACAGTGAAAATACCGTAAAGAAGAAGAAAAACAACGTAAAAAGCAAGTTATTCAAACAAGATGAGTATATTTGACCTTTCTCCTCTGTTGGGGGTATTAAGATGTCTCAAGATAAACTGAAAAACGATGCAATCAATGATTTGCTAAATACCCTGGAAGAACAAGCCGGAGAAAACACAAACATATATGATGTTTGGGATAAAGAGAATCCTCTCTCTCAGTCATCGTCTTCTTCGGAAGACAAAGAAGAAAAATCATGGCGAAAAAAAGCCAAAAAAGGCACAGTCAAACACTTCCAGTAAGAAGGTAAACAAGAAAAAGGAACCTGCTAAGACAAGTAGTAAAGGTTCCACAATTTCAATTGACACTGACACTTCTTTGGAGCAGAGACTTCTACAGAAATAGCAAAATTCAAGAGAAATTTTCCTCTAAAACAGCAAAAACATTTTTGTTCAGAAGTTATCGGTAAAACTTTGACGACAGTACAGAGTCTTAAATCTTCCCTGAAAAACATTAAAGTAGTCCCTAGTGAACATCTACAGCAAAGCCCCAAGGCAAATTTTGCATAGTAGTGCTGGCCCAGAGAGGCGAATCGCTCATAGTGTTAACCCTGTGAGGAACACCCTTTGTTGTGATTTTTCATTGCAGCATCAACAACAAAAATCTGTGAATGATTTTATTTTTCACAAAATTTTCAAGATATTCCCTTACAAGTCATTCTACATGCTGTTGATAATAAACATTTTGTGCAAAATGTTATATCTCCTGATAGAAGGATTTCTCCTGCTAAAAATATTCATTGTGAGAGTCCATTAGTGCAGCATGTTTCAGATAATGAGTTCGAAGTCGAGAATAAACAAACTTGTGATTTATTTGCTAATTTAACTTGTGTTACGGAAGATGAAGTTAGATCAACTGCAATATAAAAATTTATCTGCAACAATTTAAAATTGGAAATTGGAGTTGTAGTAAAAATATGGATTCACTAAAAGCTCTGTATGATAAATATTTATGTCCATCAAATTGTGTTCTTAATACACCATTAGTAAATTCTGGAATATGGAAGGCTATGAGTCCGAATGTTAAAAAGGGTGATATGAAATTTATAACAATTCAGAAATCACTTGTTCGAGCAATGAACGCAAATATATAAATATTTAATAAAATTCTTTAAGAAGCACCTGATTATCAAACAACTGCACAAATTATAGTTGATGGTGCTGCTATTCTGGGCAAAGCTCATGCAGATATCTCTGTTAAGAGGAGGTTAAATATGAGAAACACTTTAAGTAATGATTGTTGAAAATTGTGAGTTTCTATTTGGAAATGATCTTCCTCAACAACTTAAGGATATTGCCTTTACAAAGCGGTTGAGAAAACCTATGTTTAAGCCTAGAGGAAATAACAGGTATCAGCCTTATGTCAGAGGAGGTGAAGTGCAAAGTTCATATTAGCCTAGCAATCAAAATACTGCTAGTGAACATTTGACCTCACGAACCAATGCTCCTTTTTTAGGTCGTGGAAGGCGAATCTTCCCTCTGTATCACGGTACTGACTAAACAACGGAACAACCTGAGACGATCTGAACCGAGCTGAGACGATCTGAAACTTTTTTCAATTAATTTTATTTAAGGAAATTAAGGTATTGAATTGGTTCCCTGGTAAAAACATAATTTAACGGTTTCACTCAAAAGTCAGAATGGCATAAAACGTTTTAGGTTGTGTTGTTGAATTTTAGATCACTACAGTAGAACCAGTATAAAATTTATAGCTTTGTTGAATTATTTATTTATTTGTGAATGGAATCAAAAATAGTAATATAGACTATAAATTCTTGAATTTTATTTGTAAACTTAGAATTGCCCAAAATTTCTATATCAACCTTGATACTGATGGGCGGCGAGCGACGCCCCCTTGGCGGCTATCCTCTCTATAATTACCCTATTCTCTGTTTGTCTGTCTGTTTGTCTGTCACGCAAAATGGTAGACCGAGTAGTGAACGTAAATTTGGCCAAAATTTAAGGGGCGACGATGGGGTTACAAAAAGATTTGGCCAAAATTTAGGGACGGGACCCTGTGACGTCATTAAAATATTTGTTCAAGCATATCTCTGTAACAGTTTGTCGTAGACATATGTTCCTATACATTTTCTTGATCAGCATTTTGAGTTCTATAAGCTGGTAGCACTTTCAAATAGCTTTCCGAAATTTTATTTTTTTCTTATCTGGGAGAACGCACACTGAAAGTTTTCATGGGCGGCTAGTCCTATATATTAATACCCGACTTTCTGTCTGTCTGTTTGTTTGTCTCTTTGTCTCTTTGTCTGTCACGCAAAATGGTAGACGCGAGTAGTGAAAGACATCAGGGAGTCAGCAACGTAAGATCACACATAAATTATTTTTTCTTTTGCTACGTCAATATGAAACCGATGCATTGCGACCCAAATCGAATGCGAGATTTGGGGAAAATTATCTCGAGAACCAATAGGAATAACTGACGTTTTTTGGGGTCCGCGACATTGGCGATGGAGTGATAAAAAGATTTGGGCAAAATTTAGGGACGGGACCCTGTGACGTCATTAAAATCTTTGATCAAGCATGTCTCTGTAACGGTTGGCCGTAGACATATGATCCTATACATTTTCTTGATCAGCATTTCGAGCTCTAAAAGATGATAGCACTTTCAAATAGCTCTCCGAAATTTTATTTTTTCTTACCTGGGAGAACGCCCACTGAACGTTTACATGGGCGGCGAGCGACGCCGCCTTGGCGGCTAGTACTTTTATTTCTCCTTTTATCTTATTATTTTGCATTTGTGTTCTAGTGTGTTGTTTTAGACATTTTCCACTTATTAGATTGGTGTGCATGAACAGTGCTCTGCTAACCACCCTTACACATTCCACATTTATATGTTGCTATTTGTGTATTGGTGTAATTGAAAGACACTTGCCACTAGTTAAGTCGGTGAGCATTATTCTGTCTGACCACCGAAGGTACCAGGCAAATTGATTACACCTGCACAGAGCAGTTGATTTAAAACTTCCACGCAAAGTGGGTAATAACTATTCCAGCAAATAGCAGTTTATTTAAACTTTATACATATAGTGGGTGATTTATATTTACGCTTATTTAAAGCAAACAAACTTTTCACACACTAGACTTATAGAATAAGTGACTTATCCAATAAACATTTTGAAAATGGTAGAATCAAACTTTAACAAAATAATGTCCGGTAATTTCCGCCGAAGTGATTCAAAGTTTGGAGTCTCTGCTGGCAAGCATTGTTTATGCATGACACTAATGTCAATAACTTGGACTTGCATAAGAAAAATATCAATATGGAAGAACATGGAATTAGATTTTGTTTTGAATCAAAGTAATAGGCTGTATGAAAAAAATGAAATATCTAGAACCTTGTATGTTGATGAGGTCCCTTCAGAAATTGAAATTGAACATAGTAGTGTTATCTTACACGTGGACGTTGTTTGTATTACTGATGGATATGATAATGCTATTACTGACGGAAACCCTAATGATGCATTAACAGTGATGATATATCAGGTGGCATACCTTTCATTGAAGGTTACTGTATTGCGATATTAAAAGATGTCAATAGAAATATTTATTTATTTGATTCGCACAGCAGACTTCCAGAAACTGAGGGAACATCTATATTAATGAGGTTTTTATCTGTTGAGTGTGCTAAACAATACATTTTTTCTACTTATGGTTATTCAATTTCTTTTCAAATTGTTTATGTAAAAATTACTCCCCTAAGTGTGGCAGAGAGAAAAACACTTAATAAATGCTTTAGTAAGTTTAAAAGGTCAAAGTTATATATTGCAAATAAAAACATAGAAAGAAAGATCAAGCAAGACTATTATCAAAGAAATTCAGAAATGATTAAAGAAAAAACCCAAGAGTAATATAAGAAAAATTCTAAGATAATAAAAGTAAACAAGAAAAGCCATTATAAAAGAAATTGTAAGACAATAAAAGAAATCAACAAAAGCCATTATGAAAGAAATTGTAAGATGATAAAAAAATGAAAAGCCATTATAAAAATAATTCCGAAAAAGTAAAAGAAAAAAGAAAACAACACTAATAAAATAATAAAATTAATTCAAGGGCAATTAAAAGACTTAAGAAGGACATAATTAGTGGTCATCAGGGTTCAGACCCTTATTCAAGAGGGCCATATTATATTTGTGTGTCTTGTAATTGGTGCCTTTATAAAAGATCTGTTAAAATCTATTGTGAGGAAAAGTATACAAGAAATGGTTTTAACCCAAATTGTAATCCAGCAATATCTTTTGATGATTCGCTATATATATGTAAAACATGTGATAAGAAAGTGTGTAGAAAAGAAATACCTTGTCAAAGTGTCAGCAATAAACTAACAGTGTTTGATTTGCCAACACATTTTCAGGATTTGAATAAACTTGAATGTATCATAGTTTCCCGACGAATATTATTTGCCAAGGTTCGAATTATGCCAAAGGGTCAATTCCCTAAAAATTAAGGGAACCGTTTGTAATATCCCTATTGAAACGGACATTGTTTGTCATACTTTGCCTAGGAATATTAATGATAGTGGTGTCATCTTTATGAAATTGAAAAGGAAATTATACTATAATTCTCACGTTATTGCAGAATCAGTTAGGTCAGAATTGGTGCTTTCCCTTTTACAATAATTAAAAGCTGCTAATCAACTATACAATGATGTTAATATTCAGGATGTCTTTTCAGCCCCAGATAATTCTTTTGACATCAGATACATTACTGATGATGAAAAGGAAGACATAGATTTTAATGTTCTGAGGCGGGGACGTACTCTATCCGATTATATTTCCTTCGGGAAATAATTTGCAGGATTTTTGATTTTACTGCAGTCCTCGATCTGCTGATGGGTTAAATTTGAAATGTTGGCTCCCTGTGTCTCCTTGACAGGTTGTTTTAGGTGGTTTTCACCTGAAAAAGGCATTTAACAGATTCGATACTGTGAATAATCAGACGTGTAGGGAAATCATGCAGAAAAACGAGTGAAGCAATATTCCAATGGGACTGATCAGAAATTTGTTGTAGTTCCAACTTAAAGTGAGATCAAGTTGTTATTAAGGAGACATGTCCATTTTCTTTTTTCGAATGCAAATTTATAAAACTAACATTCAAAATATCTTAAAATAACAAAATTACCAACTGATACCTTCTCTTGTGTTGCATCTTTCTTCCCCAATTGTATTACAGCAAAAGAGTTCTTCATTAACAAATTTTTGAAATGAAGTGAATAAATCTGTCTCATTTCTTCCAGGTTGCTACCTGGATTTCTTCAATCAATAATAGATTCTTGTTCATGATCTCAACCATGATCTAAAACCATGATTTCCAACTTTCTTTTTGCGAACATTATGTTCTATTTTATTGAGTTCAGTTTTCTAAATCTAAAACGAGAAAGCGATATTGATCAACTCGTCATATTCTCTCCTTCTTTTCCACCATAAAACCAAAACCAGGTTTAACAGCAATTTCTGGAGCAATGACTGTCATAGGCATACAAAGAGAAATAAGTTATGGGTTTGTGGAGAGGGTGGTATATCTGTATGAAGGGGGACTCAAATACCACAGACAATTCGGTCCAACACAGTGATAAAATCTCTTGTGACGCAATAACTTTTTATGAGTCTTTCTCGAACATACATACAATGCGGAAACACCCCAGAAATACAGTTTATCCATAACACATATGTAATGAAATCTCCCATTTGAAACCTTTCGCAATCTTGCAATTCTTTCCAACGTTGTTTTTATACCAAAACCTATGCTAATATGCATAAAAGTGACAACCTGGTTATGCAGTGTCAAACTTGCCCCTAATTAACTTGTGAAGCCTTCCTATGAAAATTTGGCAACCTGGACCGAAACCTCCATCACTTGCCAAAATAAAACATCTCTGTATTATATATATATATATATATATATATATATGAGATTATACCATATACGTTGAACCAATGTGTAAACTGTATATTATGAGGTTATCAGTAATCAGTATTAAAATTGGAAGGTGCGTTTGTTTTTTTCCATCTAAAAGGTGTCTATTCGGTTCAGCTGAGTTAGAAAAGAAAGCAATCGCAATAACCAATGTAGTCAAGTCTCCTACTTAACTCAGAGGTTTCGAAGGTGAAATCAAGGTGATAGACAATTCATTGATCCAAGATGTTTCAGAACCATTTGATTTCTTGGCACTCATAGATGAGAAGAAGTCAACATTGGCAACGATAGGCCAATTGAAAGATCTTCCTAATAACACTAATGTCACCATTACAGTGTATGTGCAATTAAAAGACAGACCAGTAATACCAGTTTGTCTTCCATATCTCAAAGAACCAATTACTCGAAAAGATGTGACGGTAAATGATCACACTGGGACCATCATCATTATGTCTCTTTGGGGTGAAAAGATTGCAGGTATTCCATGTGATAGATCATACGAAATTAAAAATGCCATTGTGAAAAGATCAAAGGCAATATCCCCTTCAACAAACTCCTCAACATCTATTCCAGCAGCTTCATCTACAATTGAATGTTCTGGAATCATTCCCCAAGAGCTCGAAGTAACTATTATACAATTACCTCCAAGCAATGTTCATTCGATTTCAATCAAGCAATATTGTGCCCATTGTAAATCTTTCAATTGTAACAGCTGCTCAAATCCAATAATGTGTCAGTGTGAAGATTGCAGTGCCAAATCCTTGTCCATCAGAAATACAAGGAGAGTAGAAGCTAAAATTAACCTACTAATTGAAGGCAGAACAAAAACTGTTAATATACGTGGTCCTCAAACGAGTGCTTACTTCCAGTTGGAGCAGATCCAAATATCTTTAAACGAGCATGAAATTGCTTTGGCTTTATTGCAAGACATCCAAATTAGCATCATCATTGACTACCGTTATAATTGTGTAGGTTTTAGATAGGTTTCTTTTAATGCTATCAGAACTGTAACAATTTGCACAAGTTTTGTTTAATTAGCGATCTGTGCTTGGTTTTGTTTTGATTCTGTTTTCTGTCATTTGGAAAGTTCTGTGAAGCAGTTCATATGTTAGTTTGAGAAGTTTGTTTTTTCTTTTATATTAAGTGTGTCTTCTGGAATCAACAAAAGATCGTTTTCTTTCATCAGTTGAGTTTCTGTTCTGTTTTTTTATCCAAGTTCAGGTCTGTGACGCAGTTCGCAGATTCGGTTTTGTTTTTCGTAGAAACTTTTTCTTCCGTTAATTAGTTTTTAACTGATTTATTTGTTAATATATTTCCAAAAAAGACTTTAACCCTAACCCTATTTCTTCGGGAAGTGACTCGAAATCCTTAGAATCCAATAACTAATGAGAATTCTTATTATAGATTTGTGGAAAGAATATAGATAATGTTACAAACAACAAGAGATGGTGCAAAGTAACGTATGCCGCCTACATTGGTTTCATTGTGTCGAACGAATCGTTGCGCTGAAGCGAAACTTCTTTTATGGACAAGCATATATTATCATAGCTTTATTTATTATTAAACTACTTATAGCCCGTTTATTAAGATAACGAATGTTCGTATATTTTTTGTTTTGTTTTGCTATGCTATAAACTCCGCTTTGAAATTGCCATCTATTAATGAATTGCTATTATTCCGTAATCTAAAACAATTCATTAGGGAAAACCAGAAATAATTGAATATTATTTTTCACTTGCGAAATCTGTTCTTTGTATTTCTATGTAATGTTTTAGCGAGATAAAATAACGTAATTTCTTTTCTTCACCACTTTGTCTTTGTTCTAGTTTATTAGACAAAGGTTGACTTTATGCCTGATTAATTAAACGGATTAATTCATAAAGTTGTATGTAGACTTGCAAAAATAACCAAAAAATTAAACCTATATAATATTCGAATTTTTAAGATTGATTTAGATTGTAGATGACAACATTCTCAGTCGTTCACAATTCGATTACATTTATTGACAGGCTCCAAAACCCAGGGCCAAAAAGAGACAAACAGCCCTGGCTTCGAGGTTGCTTGCTTAAAGTAACACAATCACAAGCCATTCTCCGAATGTCTGGTCAGTTAAAACATGATCATCAGCAGAGGCACAAAAATTGGAAAATACAATCTACTCCATGATATCAAAATTTACTTGTGTTCGCAAAGGTACTGGTGTATAAATTCCAATTCATTTACCCCCGTCGTAGGAAATAAAGCAGACTGTAGTAGAAGTTATACTGAAATGAAAACGATCCTGGTCTTGGAAAAGTGAGGAGATAACCAATACGCGCTACCGAAAGGTGATTCAAAATCAATTATAGTTCTCACAAAGCTGGGAAAATATATAGTCGCATTTATGCGAATCTTGTTTAACTTAGGATATATTTTGTGTATCTAATGGTTACAGCACATGCATGTAAGTATATTTCTTTTGTTTTAAACAACAAGTTTCTGGTGTTTCTTAATTAAACCTGGATCACACTTCAGAAACTTTTTTAAATACAATTGTGTTGTCAGTGTAACTTAGGCTTTTTGGAAGATGATTTAAAACTTTTTGCCGCCTTTGATGAAATTTTTGTTGTGCTCGCTGACGTTTAGTAAATTTTCTAAAACAATTTCTGTGTTACAGAATTACTGGTACGTCTGCTGCTTCCGTTTTGCGCCAAAATGATTACAGACAGATTTAGTGTTAAACGATAAATTAAATTATAATTGAAATAAACCAAATTTATGGAGGAGAGCAAGGTCCTTAAGCGTATAAAAGAAAAAGTGCAAATAACCTAATCAACACTTATGATTTTAAAGAAAATTTATGCCTCTGTACTCCTCCACTTTCTTTGACTAACCCAAGATCTGCCTCTGGAACCACTATATTGATTGATGCAATGACATTTTTTCACAATACCTTATATTGGCCCTTTTGGCCGGCCCTAATTAGACCAAGGCAAAAATCATGATTTGACCACTTAGGACCGTATTTAAAAAATACATTATTGAGACACCCAGGCTATATAAAGCTTCCATTTCCTCTGGAGTTAATATTATCATAGATATTGATAAAACGAGTATTCTGGGATACACTATCTAGGGAAATCTTTTTAATCAACAATGTTGATCTTGTTTGTTTATTTATTTTAAGTAACTTTTCGTCTCCTCATTTCATTAGTCTGTTTCTTTCGATTAATTTCCACTGGAGGTTATTCTATTGTTAGTTTTTTTAATAAATTATCTATTTATCTATTTGTTTTTTAGGGTTTGAATTTATTCAATTTCCACGCGCCTTAGCGAAGGAAATTGTTTGGTTTAGACATTCTATCTATCTATCTCACTAACAATTTTTCGCTGATTTCGGATCTTGGATTTCGGGGTTCGGTGTTTCGTTCGTAAAGAAACAACTAAAAGACTCTAAACAATTTGTGATATCTATCAACAAAGTACTTGTAAATCTGTTCTTTTTATTACTTCAAATACAACTTGAGTGAGTTAGTACTCAATTGGAGTAAGTTCTTTAAAAATTATGTGAGTCTTTTTCGAAGATGAAGTATCAAAAAACGGTCATTAAAATAGTTGCTCTTTGGAAACATCTTCGTTCCTATTGTTCTCTCCCGGAATTTCTCCAAGGAAAATGAGAATAAAGTTGTTAACGACAAAAACGGGTCCACACGCTGTCGTAACTTCAAAGTACTGCTAGCTCCTGATATTTGGGTGATTTCATATCGTGCAAAAATATATATTTCTGTTGAAGTTACATAAACTTCTAAAGATAAAACTCGTTGCTGCAATTAAAAGGTATATGTATAATTTTGTTATACAAATGAAACTACCTCCAAATTAACTTATTTGGTTGGCAGGTTAGTTAGCACATAATCATGATGTTTTAGAGGAAATGTATGGTAAGCTATATTGATTTTCTGGTAGCAATTATTGCTGCAACATCATTTTTAAAATTTCCACTTACCTTTTAACTCACATGTATGTGAGCATGCAGCAGTGAGTGGATTAGCGCAGGTTCCCCTGCTGACTCTTCTTTTCCTATGTAATATGTTTATTGTGCTGACATTTTCAGTTGCTCTCCCAACTTTCTCAAATTTTCCTTCTGTAATATTGGAAGGAGGAGACTCATAGATTCATAGGGTGTAGTGGTTTGATGGGCAAATGGTCAATTAGGAGGGTTCACTGACCTTTCCACTGCTCATATAACAAGCATGATGAAAAAATATATGCCCCATAATGACTTGCCATCTTTAGACAAATTTAATTAGGTAAAAAACTCAGGGAGAAATGCCCACACATTTCTGTTTTGTTTTTTAGGTCCAACTGTTGCCAACTGGTTCCATTTATTATATTATTGATAGTCACTTTTAAGGGAGTGTTGGCGACAGTGAAATATTGAAGTGAACAGTGAACTAGTAGATTGTGAATTGTAGCCTGTGAACTTGTAGCTTGAGATACATATTGATATAACATATTCCTGTTACACACACTTGACAAAAGAATTATTATTGCATAGTTTTTTCGCAATGATTTCCCTCGAGTTGTATCGTGCGAGAATTGGATGCTTTAGGGCGTTTTAAGCTCTTGCAGAATTATTTCATGGAATAGATTATTCTTGAAGTTTTTTTGAATGGTATGTTGGCGAAATGTGCCACTATGTTCTGGAACGTAGATAAAATATCACAAGACGGAGACGTTAAAAGTAATCCTGGGCCCGCAAATATTGATAAGCTTGTCTTAGGGTCATTTAGTCAAAGTGATGCGCGTTTTGATGATACAGCTGACATGCAATGTACTTGCAGTGCTTTGTTAAGTTTGTGTTGATCGAAAGTTAAACGATTAAGCATATGGAAGCCGAAAGATCTCGACCAAATTCTGCAGTTACGTGATATAACCTTCAAAAAGATAGGTAAATACCGTTACCTCTCACTTGACGAGTTTCCGGACGAAGTCGAAGTATTTGATAAAACTTTAGTGATTACTAAATTAAGTACTCGATTCGGCATTTTGAATGGAAATGAAATACATAATTTTCTGGAACATACATAAGGTGTTGATACCGGAGACGGAATGCTAATATTACTTAATTCATTTACATTTGCGATTTTAACATCCAACAACACATACTATATATTTGACTCCCACTCGCATGATGTAAACGGATATCTGTCTGCTTTGTTACGTTTTAAAACATCATTTGAGCTTTGCAAATATATTCAACAAACGTACATTGCAACGTATGAGACAAAACAATATGATATCAAGTATATGGTATCGGGTTGAAATCAAAGAAGAAGATGTTACGCATGTAAACATGGGACCCAAGAGAAACTTCGATGTACACTTAACAAAAAATGAAAAAAAACATAAACTTTGGTATTGCAAACTCACAAGTGACGAAGGTATATGTAAGGTTTGATGATGCTGAAGCAGGTTTGAAATTGAAAAGCACTGATCACGCTATGTAGAGTAATAGTGTTCCCATAGAAAAAGTAGAAACAAGAATTAAAGTTTATCCTCCGCTAGAATTTCCAGTTATTAAAAGGACGCAGTTCCCCCTCATTCTATCTTGGGCTTGTACAATTCATAAAGTGCAAAGTCAATCATTTGAAAAGATTGTTGTAAATTTTGATCTCGTGAAACAAAGAAGTTTCAATTATGGACACATGTATGTCGCCCTCAGCAGAATGACTTCTTTAAATGGTTTGTTTTTGACTAGTCAATATGAAAGAAAAGCAATCAGAGCAGATCCTGCCGTAACAGCAGAATACGATGTCCTCAGACAGACACAAATGCTAAGCATGGAAGAAATCACTAAACCTGAGAAAAATATTATCATTATCACAATGCTCAACACACGATCGTTGATAAAACATGCTCCAGAAATAGCAATCACTGAATCTCTTGTAGAAAGTGATTTGATGTGCATCACTGAGACGCAGATTAGTCCAGATAATGTGAAAGTGACCTATTACCGGACTTTCAAAAGCGATATAATAATACGCAAGACCGGTTTTGCAGTTTGGCATTTCTCTATCGTAACTCGTTAGAAATATTGCATGAGTTTTCAATACCTTCTGTTAGTATTGTCACAGTTATAAAGAAATCTTTCTCTTCTAAAGAATTTAAAATCCTACTGTTATACAGGAAAAACTCACAAGAAACGAGAGTATTTATAGATACCTTAGGTTATTCCATAATAATATGATAATATAATAATCCCTGTGTAAACTTAAAATCAGCCAAAATGCATGAAAATATACAGTCCCTGTCTGACTACATATGAACTGATTCGCTTTATTGCTCTCCGTCATTGTTTTTGAGACCAAAAGAGGTGAGGAGAAAAACCGATTTTTAGATATCACTTCAAGTAACTGTGAATAATTTTCAATTACATTGTTTGAAACCTTAAGTTGCTTAATTACCATTAACGTGTTTATTAGGATACATTATTATATTGTTATGGAAATTCCAGACATAATAATGGGAGATTTCAATATCAACGGTTTCAAAGAAAATAAAGTACTAAAAAAATTTTTCTTCTTCCGTTTAGTTGTCAATCAACCAACACATCTTTCTGATTCGATCCTCGACCACATCTACATTAAAAATTCTTTATTAGATTCATTTTTGATTGACTGCAGCATTGAAATTCTCTTTTTTACGGATCACGATGCGGATAGTGATAAAGAGGTTATAAAAATAGTGCTGTTGTGTGTTTAATTTAAGTTAATTTGTTGGAAAGTCACTTCTGGGCGGAGTACATTTCTATAGAATTGCACAAAAAATATAAATATACGACAATGAATAGACTTCCCCACGCCACAGCAACTTTTGGGCGATTTTTGCCCATTTTGGAAACACAGACTATTATCATGTGAATACGCCAACATGAAGACGTGAAGAAGCAAATCGAAAAGGGGCTGACAAAATCATTCACGTGAATTTCTCAACTAGCCAATAAAATATAACTTACAAAACGCCAATGAAATTCTCGCGAGACTTGAAAAGCACTTTGGGATTGCTTTTAGCAGATGAAGATACCTCACGAACGAGTGAAGTACCAAAAAGTGAGACAGGTAATATGTTTTAAATATTTAGTTTTTAACTTGTCAAAGGTTACAATTTCTACCTATCATGCATTTTAAGCTCTACAGTCAAAAATATTTTAGGATATGATAGATATGGAGGGGCTTTGAGTTTACAGTAAAAACAAATTCCCTCTTCACAATTTCCTCTCTTTTCGATATCCCTCCAAATATAAGAAACGAAAGCAGATGGGATACCACAAGAGAGATGAAGCAACATGGCCATATTACATAGAGATCCACAAAACAATTTTCAGATGATAAAAGCAATTTAAATGTAGAAATATAGCTTGACTAAAGAGGTGAAATATGCATCATACAACAGGCTTGCCAAATCAGATAAAAAAGCATGAATGATGTTTGTATTTTTACAGAAACTACATATATATTTTACTGTCAAAGTAAATAAAATGTGTCTTTGTCTTGTCTTGTCGTTTAGATGGCTAAAAGGCAAAGAGATATTGTTGGGTTCATACATCAAGTTTCTCCGAAGAAAAAGAACAAAATCCTTAGATTCCAGATCCAATGCGATGGTACCGCATCCTTGAAAAAGGCCATATGCTATAATATTGAAAAGAATGATGTACTACGGCATAAAGAAATTGCAGGAGAGCCTGTAAAGCTAAGAAGAGTGTCTGAAGAACCGAAAGGCACCAACAGCTTTTATGCCGATGTTGTCCTGAATACAATTATTCATTATTGAATACAATCAACAATTATTGACGATGTTGATAGTATGAAACTGGACTTTGAACGTGGTCATCCGGAAAAATCATATGTTAAGCTTGATCACTCTCTTCAAACTGGGAGTTTGGTCTCAACGAAAGCACGGTTGGATTTGAAGCATGCCACAGAAAAAACTGTTATTACATATGGACACAATTGCACAGTTCTCAATAATGTTTTTCTGCATGATGCAGATGGCTCAATCACATTAAGCATGTGGGATGAATGGATAGAGTTTCTCAGGGAACAAAATGAAAGCACTGATTATTTTGAGTTCAAGAATTTGCTTGTGAGGGAATGCAATGAAGACGTGTCATTATCAATTTGTTCCGAAACAAGCATAGTTGCCTGCAATGAAAAACCATCTGATGTCGATCTTCTGTTTGAAAACCAGAATGCCTCTTCCAAGTATGTTATAGTAGAATTCTACTCAGTAAAAGATGTGCTATTGTATGTTCTCTGTGGCACGTGCAAGAAAACGATTCGAGCAACGAAAGACACTTTGGTTACATGCAAATTTTGCGGTGCTACAATGCGCACTGGCAAATTAAAGAAACTGGTGAAAGTTATTGTTCGATGCGAGGAACAAAACGATAATCATTACATCATTGATGCCACTGAATTGGTGCAGTTCATGCCAACTTCGTTAAATCCATGTTTATTCGAAGCAGATAAGGAAGAACTTATTGCTCGAGTAATGGAGTTAACCAATATATGTTATACAGTTGATGAAACTAAGCTACGCATAATCAGTGCAGACTGGTCTCAAACTGTTAATAAGAATGTTGGGAGCACTGAATGTGATACTCATGATAGTGATATTGAATGTGACACTCACTTGGATTCATAATTCTGTAATTAAAAGTCTGAGGCACTGCAATTTGTGTCATTAACTTGTTCTTTTGTTGTCCATATTTGGTTGACATTATTTCTAGATTATAGTTGGCGTTTTTTTTACTGAAACTGAGATCATAGTCCTTGAAATTTTGTTCAGGAAGATGTAAAATTATTTTTAGCATTCGAAAACGTCACAGCGTCTCGTCCCTAAATTTTGCCCAAACATTTTTGTCACCCCATCGCCAATGCCGCGGATTCCAAAAAACGTCAGTTATTCCCATTGGTTCTCGAGATATTTTTCCATAAATCTCGCGTTCCACGTTCCACGTAGAACAAGAAAAAATTATTTATGTGTGATGTTACGTTGCTGACTCTCCGATCTCTTTCACTACTGGCGTCTACCATTTTGCATGACAGACAGACAGACAGACAGACAGACAGACAGACAGACAGAGAATCGGGTATTAATATGCAGGATAAAAAGATTTTAATACTTAGTGTAATTACATATAACATATGAAAATACATATTTCACTTCGGTTTTAAGTCATATTAAAGAAATTTCAAATACACGCCACGGGAAGCAAGAAGCATATGCATTTTATCATTGTTTCTTTATTTTATGTGATATATTAAAGATGTTTTCATATTTTTCTTATATGACATCTCCCTAAAATTGTATGGATCTTCAGTTTTCATTATACTCATTTGATATTTCAAGATAATTGCATTCAGAGCAAAGCGCCGAAATGATAATATTTTTCGTCATAGAAAATCAGCCATTTGGAACAAACTTATACACCGAATACGAGCACAAGCGTTCATTTTATGTTCCTTTAGTTGCCAAACAGAACTACTGAATCAAATTGTAGTCCTCAACGCAACTTAATGCTGCTTATAATCGAGCTACTGTGACTGTGTCCATTAGATTAAACCATTCTGATAACGTATCGCAAAATCACCAATGAGACAGTTGGTTCCAACCCAACCCCTTCCTGAAAGAAGAGCAGCTATTGGATCAAATTTGTGAAATAAACGTTGATTATATTTTGCTGCAGAGACTTTGTGTAAACGTCATGAATCAGAGGAAGGGTAAAAAATAAAATTGATTATGCCAATATTTTTGTTGTATAGGCAGTGAAAGTTTTTTTAAAGCAGTATAATATAAACCTTCCCTTTAATATAAACCTTCAGTAATATAAACGTATCGTAACTAAACTATTTCTATCACTGTAAATCAAATAGAGAATTCGATTGATTTCCAATAGACCTTCCCGAATGTTTCTGTAAACACCGTTTTATGGCCTAGTCAGCAAGTATGGCCTCGTTTTTATGGTCTTAATTGCTTTTAATTTTTCTACTGGGAAATTGCAATAATAAGTGAATATTACTTGGCAATAACGCTATCAAATTAGTAAAATTATAAAATGCATAGAAAGGAGGCAAAACTTGATAACTAAGCATTAAACAGATATTCGGGAAAGATGTATTTTGATTAATCGAATGATGTATAAGGCTAGTATTATAGAATTTCCTAAATCGCGAACTTGAAAAATGTTTCCAATTCTCTTTAATTAATCCATTAAATTTGCAAGAACTAAATATCCAGTAATTTTTAAATCTTGAGATAATTGATTATGTTAAATATGTTCAAGTCTTATATACCATATTTTCATTCTTAAGATGGAGTTTCACAATTGTTAAGACTTATTGTAATTATATTGTAAAATTATAAAATGCATAGAAACGAGGCGAAACTCAATAACTAAGCATTAAACAGATATACGGAAAAGATATATTTTGATTAATTGAATGATGTAAAAGGCTATTATTGTGAAAGTCAAGAATTCAACAAAATTATTTCAATTGCATAAACTTTCATGAGAGAAACTTCTTGCCAATTAATAAAGATGACTTTTTTGGGAGGCAGAATCCCTATTCATACCGGATGGGGGAAGGTGATTAAAAATGTGCTCCCGGTATTAATAGTGTTAAACATGATTTCAGAATTTCCTAAATCGCGAACTTGAAAAATGTTTCCAATTCTCTTTAATTAATCCATTAAATTTGCAAGAACTAAATATCCAGTAATTTTTAAATCTTGAGGTAATTGATTATGTTAAATATGTTCAAGTCTTATAAACCATATTTTCATTCTTAAGATGGAGTTTCACAATTGTTAAGACTGAGGGTTAGTTCCTTTATAGATTTACATTTGAAGATTTTGTTTGTCGGACACTTTTGTTTATACTAAGTGAAGAGTTTATCATGCCATGGACCTGATGATTTACGTTGGGCGATGATGAGAGAAGGTTCTCTGGAAACGTAGCCCAACGTAAATCATCAGGTCGATGACATGATAAACTGTTTACTTATTATTTATAAATTAAGTTGATAACGTCAAGGCGGCGTCGCTCGTATTAAGTTTGCACAAGAAATTTTGGGCATCTCTGAGTTTATTCGTAAAGATTTATGCAGCTAAAATAACAAGTATTAGTTTATTGTATTCCTATTTGTGATTTGTTGAAAGTAAATTCAACAAAGCTAACCAGGTTAATTTTTTTTATTGGTTCCACGTATATAAGTGATATAAAATTTCAAAACACAACCTAAAAAGTTTTATGCCATTCTGACTATTGAGTAAAACCGTAAAAATATGTTTTTACCCGGGAACCCATTCAATAGCTTTATTTCCTTAAATAAAATTAATCGAAAAAAGAGATCTTACCAACTCTGTACATAATAGCAATTCCACTGATCTGGCAATTATATAACGGACCCACTACTTAGGTTATAAATAGAAGTTCATTCTTCTGTTGATTGTTTCCAATTTTGTATACCATGATATAAAACCTTTTCATCGTAATTTTTATTTATACTAAATCCAATATTCTAACCTAAAAAATGAAATGAATCATATAGAAAAGAAGTGCACAGTCAAAAAATGTTCCTGAATCTAAAATAAATTATAATATCTTTTGCCCTGATTTTTGTTTCGATCGTTAACCAAGTTAATTTGAATGTCACAGCACCATGCTATGGCTGACTGAAAAACTGACAATTCTCTTAAATCTTGTTGTTAAATACACGCAGAATGCAAAACAGTGCTGTGATGTGGTGATCTTCCTCTCTTCCAAACAAAACAAAGCAAATACTGCAATACTCAAAAAATAGCAAAAAAATATGGCTTCAGAGACATAGACATGATGTATATAATATGGTCAGTTTAAATATAAGTATGATCCAGGCAATAAATTTAATATTATTATGGCGGTTGTTGTTGTTGGTGGTGGTGGTGGTGTGAGCTCACAACCACTGATTAATTCCACACCATTTCGCTCCAAAAAAAATATCTTTCCCTTAATGAACAGAAACATGACAATAATATGTCTTCGCATCACAATAACTCTTCTTTCAAACCTCCAGAAAAACACTTTTACACATATTTCTTCTTCCTGCTGAAAAACAAAATTTCGCGTACTGCGGTGAAACCATTTTATCAAAGTAAATAAATCAATAACTATAAAACTGTTCATTTTGCTTCCTTCCTTTCGATTTTGCTGGTAATAAATATAATACTTCCCTTTTACAAATTATTTAATTCATTGATGTATGCTAGCTATCTTAAGCTCTCTTTTCAAAACGAAAATAATTTTGACCGCTCTTCGCGCTCTCTATGTTATTGTTTGGTCTAACTAACCTAATATTTACGCTGCTCATTGTCTCTATTTAATTGGTGACGTTGGGCATCCGCCTCCCATCGAGCACTAGCTTGTTCGGGCTATTCATTATCTCTATTTAATTGGTGACGGTGAGCTGAGCTTTAAGTCGAGCTGCAGCTTGTTCGGGCTGCTCGTTTTCTCGATTTAACTGGTGACGTTGAACATCAGCCTTAGGGCTTGCATCGCCTTTTTCGGGTTGCTCATTTTCTCTGCATAATTGTTGACGCTGAGTCTGAGCATCACGTTTTGCATGAGCTTGTTCAGGTTGCTCATTAGCTCGTCGCCATGTTTGATTTTGAGCATTCCTTTCCCTTCTTAAACGACAATGCATTTCAGTTTAGACAAAAGCCAGTAAAAACATAATGATAAAGATGGTAAAACAAAAAGAAAAAAGGCGACACAAGTTTAGACTAACCATGTATTTTTGACAACGTTTCGAACGACACAGCGTTCATTATCAAGTCAATTTTTTATACAACGTAAACTAACATTCTATATAAAAGGCGTATTCATACGCGTGAAGCATAATTAGCTATGTTAGAAGCAGTTACCAGATTAACACATATAAGAAACAAAAGATTATATGCATAAATTATCAAAAATCTATCCGTACACGTTAATTATAAAGATATAATGGAGCGGAGCGAATAGTTTTATTAAGGACCGGGTTGTCTCGTATAATAAAAAGAGACTCTTTTCAGTTTGATTAGCTCTGTATCTCTTTGACGTTCAGCATTTCTAATTCTACGGCGTTTTGCAGCCTCATCACCATCATTAGGGAGTTGTTGCCTATCATGATGTTGTCTTGCGTTAGCAATGTCTTCATCATTTTCTAATCCGGCCAAGACAAATCTTTGAGAGATTACATAGTCATGGTCAAAATTCATGGTTAATGTTGTTGAGAAGAATGTAAAGAAACTGTGCAGAAATTAGATAAAACAATGCAATAATAATAACAAAAGATACAACACAGAGCACACAGCACAGTCCTTATTTTTATTTAGCTATTAGCTAACTTTAATATCAACTTTTGGCTACAGAATGTATACAAACAAAATCTATAGCTACTTTCCTTTTTCTCAACTTTATTTTCTTTCTGCGTGATATTTCGTTTCGTACAAAGAACCTCGTCCAAAGTGAAGAAGCGACGAAAGTCAGTGGATCAATTTCATTTTTTATTTTGTGTTGGTTATCGATAAAAACGGAATCGTATAAATTTAACATCTGGCGCTAATTCACGTTCAAAATGGATGGATGTATTATAAAAATGAAATGAACAACTGTAAATAGAAAACATATATGTATTTCTGTTAATGAATTTAAATTATCTTTTTGATTACATACTCCTACTTACAGGATCTTATATCTATACGACCCCCAGAAAGTAATTCTGCTCTTCGCGCTCTATCTGTTATTGTTTGGTCTAACTAATCTCGAAACATTTTCTGAGTTGATTTTTTAAAACATGTTGAAACGTATTAGGCCACCGTACTACCGTATCCACCATTTTGCGTGACAGACAAACAGACAAACAAACAACTAAGATAGACAGACAGAGAGTCAGGAATTAATATATAGGATTTAGTTGATAACGTCACAGTGATTTGAGAAAACCAATATAACTTCAAAGGTTTTCGTTTATTCTATATGGTCTTATAGTGTTTTTCCTAGTTATTTGAATTTACTTTTCAAAATTCCAATTTTTAGTTTTTTTGGGTCCCTTATGACGTCATTTAAAGGGGATGAGGGTCAAGTAAGGGGGAATGACATCGTTGCCAAATGGGCAACCAAGCCATTTTGATTCTACCCATAAAAATCCAGACAATTTTAATAACAATTTTGCAGGGCTCTATTTGTGTGCTACGAACTGACAAAGTTAGGTCTTCACAGCTGATGGCCGATAATTATATCTTTTGATAACTTTTGTGGAGGGTTGTCTGGATTTGCGAAAATTTCAAACGCAATTATCTCACCCTCCATTTGAGTTTTTTATGCGAAATATGGAAATTTGAAAAAATTCATATCGGCGACCTTCCCTGCGAAAATACAAGAAATAAAGAGTTTCGGGCATTGTTGATGAAGTAAGTTACTTGTTACATGTGTAAATCAATATTTAAAAATCTATAGATAGATACGATTCGCATACTGAAAGATGATGTACAGAAGTTATGGCTTGTCAGTTGAAAAAGGATAAAAAGTTGTAATTCACAACAAAGCAACAATGAACTCTGTTCTTGCTTGGGCTCACAGACAAAGGTGGAAAAGTATATCACCCACACACTTTTCAGTTAGAATAGTTTACTGTAAGAAAGACAGCATGGTAATATTTTTTATCAGCTTCTTATTGGCCATTTTGCTTGAACATTTTTGGGAAATGGAAAGTCTTGTTTTGTAAAAAAGGAAAAACTCAACCAAACAACCGGTTTACATTAAAACAAAATTGCCAAGTAAATGTACAGCAGAATACATATGGTAATATAAAGAAACTAGTGTAGCGTGTAAAAACATTTTACAGTTTTTCTCCATATATTGTTTTTACACGCAATACTGCCATGATAAATCTGTGTATATACAAAAATTGTTGTGTTTCTCCATGTTGGAATTATATCATATTTAACACAAATATTTTGGATCGATCATTCAAAGAATGCTATTATCCCTATTTTTTAGTGCTATTTGGCCTATTTAGAGATTTCTAAAGTTGTACAGTTAATCTAAAAGCTAAAATTCCAATGTTCAGAAATTTAGAAAAGAGACAATACGACGTATACTCCTACCTAACCAATGTATACTCCTACCTTACCACGGTTAAACTTCTGACATATAAGAAAATACTTTCAAAATTTCCCTATTATCTAATAAAAACAATACCTTCTGAGACGTTTTAATCTTTCAAATCTTTATTCTGCTATGAATTGTGGAAAGTCAAAACCCAAAACTCCACTTGTGCATCATGATAAAAAAAACATGTAAATATGTATATAACCATGATTTACACATTCCTTATTGTATAACATTCATCTATACTATTCAATTTTCTAATCTAAAACAAAAAGATATCAATCAAACACTATCAAAACAATATAATAATGATCTTGATACCTTCCTTTCCCTAAAGGCGAACCTTAATAATACCAAATAAACTGCTAGCTACACATTTCGGCATAGTAGTCAAAACTAACTGATACGAAAAAGCTACATTCAAACACATTAAAAAATAGACATCGGTAGAAAATGATGAACTGATAATACGAACACATAACAGGTCTACATCGATTATCTCTCGGATAGAATAGTTACTGACACCGATCAATGTTGTTATTCTTTATTACTAAACTTAAAACGTTGGATAAAAAAATAAAAACAAAAACAAATACTTTTACACACATCGTCTTCATTTTCCGTTTAAAGAAATGAACGTTTAAAAAATTTGATGAACTTTCGAACGCAAAAACCATTGCATTGCCTTCTCTTCCATGCGGCTTTATGATGTCTTCCTTAAGGTACAAAAACTCCACGAAGTAATAAAACCCCGTAAGATGGAGCTAGAGATTTTCCTAATGGGAGATTCTCCCTATACTAATACGGAAAAAATAAACATCCATTGACGAACTTCCCAAGATATTTTTTCTAAAGTTCTTTCTTTCAAAGTTAGGTAAGAAAAAAGCAAGATTTAGTATTAGTATAAGAAGATGGACAGCTTATCAAGAATTACAAATTTCAAAATTAGAAACAAAGACTACTAAGTAATTCTTGCTGGGAAAGCAATAAATGCAAACAGCAACTACTTGTAGCGTTTGTAGCGTGAGTAGCGTGTTAATCCTTTGTGAAACGTACGTTTTCCACGTGTTTGCAATCAGGCTTTAGTTCGACTTTTCGCAATTAATTAAAATTAAAATTGCCAGTTCAGTTTTTCATCCTTCTTATTGATGGGGAGATTTTCAAGTGACTCGGCTTCATTTGCTATGTTTTTTCTTAACGTATTGTCTTAAATTTCAGAATCATAATTGGACGATTTATCTTTTGCTTAAGTGAATTGATCTTCTGATGTTTCGAATTGTTTTTGTTAATTGCGAATGGCAGTTTATGCATGTTTTTGCATGAACCAATTTCTCTAAGGTCTGTGTAGCTGGTATTATGTAAAAAGCTTTATCTACTTTACGCGCAAAGTTGTATGCTAATTTGTAATTGCTGTGAGCATTCAACAAGTTGAAATTGACCCCATAACAGCCAAAGCGCTTTTAGCTGTATTCCAGCAATTTGAACCAGTCCATTTGATAAAATTTATCTTAATACTTATCAATGCAGTGTTCTGGCCATTTCCTGGCCATTTTTAAAATAAAAACATTTTGCACACAGACGGGGAGTTGTCAGACAGGCATCATCAAAAATTATAAGACAAATCGTCCTTCCTCTTAAAATCAATGCCTTCTGGCAGCATCCAACTGTGAAAACAGACTCCAACATCAAATTCAGGAGGAAGGGGGTTTCGGCATTCGGAAAAACCTGATTTTGCCTCAAATAGGGTGCCTCAATAATTGTTGTGGAAGGTTGTAGATGCATTCATATCAACAAGTTATTCCAAACACATTTTAAAAGAAACTCCTTCTTTATTCCATTTCTTTCGCAACATTTGTATATGTATACATCAACTAAGCCGATGGGGTGCCGTATCGCTTTTTCACTATAGCTATAGGCTAATGTAACAAGATGTGATCATCATTAGTTTACCGGGAAAACCTTGTTATTTCTGTCGACGAGGTAAAGGTTATATAATTCTTCGTTCTTTTAAACAAAAAAAAATAGACTTTCAACCAAAGAGTTTAATGATACCATCTTGTTTGCTTAACACACTGATAATTGCTCTTTATGTATTTATTTTAGCACGAAAATTTAATTTTTCTGAAATGGATAGGCTATACAGGATAAGAAAAATAAAGTGAAGTTTATTAAAACTTGTATTTTTTCTTTCAACGAGAAGAAACAATTTTAAGAATGCAAAGCTATGCTTTGATGGCCTGAGGCAGACAGAGATTTCTTGACTGGTTCTTCATAACTTTACTCTCTTTGTTTTAAAAAATGTGCGGGAAAGTATACTGTGTCAAGCAGCAATTTCACCTCTTATTTATTATATCAAAATTATAAGTAAAAGAGATTATACTGTTATACACTTACCTGACCACCGACTACTTATTCCCCATTATCGTTCCTTGGTATTTTGCAATCAACGATGAACTTATCAGCCTTTACAGAAATACATACGAGAACAGTGCAAATATAGAACTAGGCAATCACTGAAAATTCAAACTCTTCAGTTTAACAACAACACATCTTATAGTTAATACCATGGCTTGCATATTTAATGCTGGGAAATTTTATGGCGACAAACCATAATATTTAATGACGAGGTTACTGCAGGAATTAACATTGGGGGTTTTCAAACATTAAATCAACATTTAACTTTATTAAAACACATTGACTTTGGAAATTCTTTGAGTTACGATGTTACTTATGTGATTACAAAAACTTTAAAAGTATTATAACATAATGATGAGCAGCAAGCATACAATGGTCTCGTCAAATTCTATCGTCTGCATCACTGAGCAAAAAAATCTATGTCTTTATGAAAGTGTTTATCTAAATGATAACCACAAAAACATAGTAAGACATCAAGTTTGTTTATCCTTTCACTCATCATAAAGTTTACTAACGACAATGCTCACCCTGATCTCTTCTTTGTTTTAAAATTTTAGACCTGATGCTGCTCACTACATCTTGAACAATATCTGTAATAAAGAAAATAGAAATACCAATTGAACGGATTGCATCTAAATTTTTTATTTGACTTATATTATTGCATTATTTCTCACCTTTCTGGTTCTCAGCAGGTATTATTGCATTGATCAATTTTTCCCATTCCGCTAAATGGAAAGAAAAATATAAATATATAATTATCATTAAATCTTATCCATGTTTACGTGACATGGGTAAGTTTTGATGGCAATTAAATTAATAAAGTGTGGTCCCTGAAAAAATCATCAAATTCATCAAAACTTTTATGGAGACTAAACTCTCAAAATACCTCTGTGGCTTTCGAAAAGGCTATTCAACCCAGCACTGCCTGTTAAATCTCCTCGATGCGTGGCAAAAATGTTTTTGCGAGTGCTGGAAAGGTAGGAGTTGTTCTAATGGACCTCTCAAAAGCTTTTGATGTTCTCCCCCATGACTTGTTAGTAGCTAAACTTTGGGCTTATGGTTTGGGATATAAAAGTTTAAAGTTTTTATATAGTTACTTGCAGGATAGGAAGATGCGTGTGCGAATCGAATCCTACTTTAGTGAATGGCTAAAGGTAGTTGTAGGTGTGCCACAAGGTTCTATATTAGGGCCATTATTGTTCAATATCTTCCTCAATGATCTCTTTTTCTGTGAAATTTCATCTGGGATTGCCAACTTTGCTGATGACAATACATTATATGCGCGTGATCCCTCTCTCAGTGAGGTGTTATATAAATTGTCCCGAGATGTTCCTATTATCACAAACTGGTTTAGGATCAACCAGATGATTGTCAACCCAGATAAATTTCAGTTTTTACTTCTTGGTTTTCATGATGAAAATCAAAACGAACTTGTTGTTGACAGTCACACTATTCCTTCTACTAAATGTGTGAAACTGCTGGGAGTGACTCTCGACGACAAGTTGAGTTTTTCACCTCACATATTAGACGTATGCACAAAAGCGAATCGTAAAATAAATGCCTTATTGCGAATTCGCTCTTACTTAAATTCGCCAAAGACAACAATGCAATGCAATGGATATGTTCTATCCTGCTTTAGATACTGTCTTCTAGTTTGGATGTTCTGCTCAAAGAGGGATTCGTCAAAAATTGAATCCACGCACATCCGAGCTTTGAGAACAGTAAATCTAGATTTTGTCACACCCAAGGAGAAGGTCCTGGAGACATATAACGCTGTGTCAATTCACAAATCAAATTTGATGTTACTTGCCACTGAAGTGTATAAGTCGATTTTCCGACTAAATCCAAGTTTTATGTGGGATTTTTTTGTTTTAAAGTCTGTTGTTTATAACATGCGTCATGGAACTCTGTTGCAGCTACCTAAGCGCTCAGAGTGCACCAAAAACTCTTTCGTCTTTAGAACAGTGCTTCTCTGGAATAACCTTCCAGCTGATCTAAAGCATTGCCCAAAATTAAGTCTATTCAAGTCTCGAATCAAAACACTCAACAATTGCTACTGTCAATGTCACAATTGGTCTATGTAGATTGCATATGAATTAGTGCGTGGATTTTCCTTTAATTTAATTCTCGAGCCCAGATCACGTGAAATTCTTATTCATTCTATTTTAGCATTTCTTTTTTTATTTTACATTTTGGTATTTTATATTTTTACGAATTATGTAGTTGGATTTAATTAGTTTGTCACACCAGCTATGTATATGTCTTTCCAACTTTAAATAAAGATTAAATAAATAAATAAATTGTCAAAATTGTCAAAATTTCAAAATCATCAAAATTGTCAAAATTTCAAAATTGTCAAAATTTCAAAATTGTCAAAATTTCAAAATCATCAAAATTCTCAAAATTTCAAAGAATTTCACAATGTACCTTATATTTAGGTGCTATGTACATTTGTTCTTTTTGATGAGAATAAAAACAATGCATTTAACCAGACCCATAACCGCCGGTTGTTCTTGTTATGCTTAAATACGGAGTAATTAGATATATTAGAAACAATATATGATGTGACGTAAGTTATAAAAAGGTCTTCTGGAATATCGAAAACGTGGCGTAATTTCTGAGGGTCTGATCTAGGAGTTTTTCCCAGGTAGGCTTAAATGCCTAAACCTGCCCCCCGAAGAAAATGTTTGATTTTAGATCGTTTAAAAACCCAATTTCGAGTCTAAATTTATACTGGAAATTAAATTTCATTGGCACCACGTGTGGCTTCTCAAAAGTGGAGGATATCCTCGAAAAAAAACAAAAATACAGCAGCAAAAAAAAGATAAAAACAAAATGATGAAAAAAATGATGATGAAAAAAATCTTGAAGAACATTGAACAGCATCGGACAACCTCGAAATATGAAGAGAACCAAGAGACGCTAGAAGAGCAAGAAAGCCAGAGAAAAATTGTTGAACAAAACGTAAACAATGTTTTAAAAAAAATTAAAAAAAGACTCGTCACTTCTATTTTGAATAATTTTTTTCATCAAATCACTAAATTTTGGGGGAAATTTCGGCCAAGTTTTTAGGGGAAATGTGTCCATTGGTTTTTTGCAAAATCAGCTTATCACTCACATAAAATAAATGGATACAGTACAGTAAAGTAAAGAAACTTTATGCGTTCGTGGAGGAATGCATCTGTGACAAGAAGTTATTATATTTTCATTGACATTTTTATGAAATGTCATGTAAATAAATAAACTAGACCCTTCAACCTAAAGATGTTGAATATTTAAGAAAGCTTATTATCTTTTGATACGTGACACGTAAAGATTCTTTTGGGCTGTACTGAAATCATTTTAACCACCTTAAAATTCACAGAAGAACTAATGGTGAAACTTTTATTACTTATATTTCCAAATGATATCTCTCGATAACCAATTCCTGGTATATAGTAAGTAAAAAAGTTAATTTCAGCGAGTTACCATTACAAGACTCCCATCAAACTAGTGTAGTGTAAGTGTAAAAATCAATGAATCTTGTGCTGTTAAAATAAGTGAATTAGTAGATGACTTTTTAAGTCATACGTACATGTACTGTTACAAATGTCTATGACCCTTCCTTGATAAATTCATGGATGTATTATCATAATGATCAAGTCAAACTATATATTTGAAGCAATTAAATGCTCTTCACACACTTGTTCAGGGGACATAATGATGATAAAATAATATTTCTTTCAATCTGTGTATTTTGTTATTTTAACCATATCTCAATTGTTAATTTTCCATTGGTAATTTCTTTGTTTAGTCTGAGACTATCAAAATGGTCGATCTTCCATAATTACTGATACTCACTTATTCTTTAAACTCCCATGTTCTGGTAAATTAATTCTTGTTGTTTGTTTTGCAGTGTTGGGCATATATATTTTTAAGAATTTCTCAAATCACAACTAACTAACTTTCATTTTTTTGTCTTAAGCACTATTATCATCGGTCCGTGCATAATGACCAGTTCACTTAATATATTTTTTACTGTTCCATGCATAAAAATGTTCTCTTTTCTTGTTTTGATTTCAAAAATATCAGTTTTTCTTCGAGGAAAAAGCTTACATTCAGTTTACTGCGTATTATTAGGAGAAACGCTTATAAGAAATTAGCATATACTTAGGCAAATACTGCATCTGTGTGCTATGAAAGTATTTACTATACTGCAACTCAGTAGGCTTTACTTGAAAAAGTCTACCTCTATGGAACGAAGTAGATATTTTTGCGCTCGTGCATCCAAGTGGTAAATCTATTTAAGCGCTTCACATAATTGGCGGTGTTATTTTACTTACGCATCAAACTATGATAAATCAAAATGGGACAACTTTTAGTTGACTGCACTGCGAGTTCTAGGGAATTTACAGTATGGTCGTTGGAAAATAATCCCTGCTTTGTTTATGGCTTTACACGGTGTTTAAATTGAAATTCGTGAATAATCTCTTATTGATGATTTTGTGGAGTTCTGGAGCCTTTTCCAGGGAAGCACTTATTATGTATTTTTATAATCAGCGAAATGACTTACCTTCTGGCTTAGGATCACTTTGTACTTTACACGTTGTACTTTTGGGAGTACAAGGACCTATTAATAAAATGTAAAATATTATTACAACTAAATAACAACAGAGATGGATCTAGAACCTAGGCAAAATTTATGGAGGAGAGTAAGGCCATTAGGAGTATAAAAGAAAAACGTGCAAATGACCTAATCAACACTTAAGTTTTAACAGAAAATTCATAACGTTATAATTCATAAGAAATATATAAATATATAAATAGAAAATTAAAGGAAAATATTCGGATAAAAGATTAAATCAATTGGAAAAATTAAAGGACAAATACACCAATCGATAGATATACGTAAATAGAATTCAAGTAAATAGAATCAAAATCGAAAAATTCGAATCATAATTAGAACTCAGACAATCAGGATAACATAATCTGGCCCAAAATTAAATTTTTATCAGATTTTTAAATTTTATAAAATTCCTTTCTTTTCTGACGTTGATTTCCAATGCTAGCCCTTTGAGTACAACGGAAACTTTTCATGATACGATTCAAATTTTTGAGATGAAATTAAATAACGGATAACAATAGAAATAATAGGATGTATCATTGCGTTATAAAAAGTTTCTCCAGTAGATGGTGAGATTTTAAATCTAACTTTCCGTACCAGGTTTACTAGGGAGCGAATCTTTTTATGTACCGATTGAAAATGCTCATTGTAATTAATTTGTTTGTTGAGCGTTACGCCGAGATATTTGACTTATTTGGTTGATTTATATAATGTTATCATTGATAATGGTTGTGGCGGTTCCTTCTTTATGACGAGAGATTAGAAACTCTGTTTTTCTTTTTTGGGGGTTCAGTATGAGAGAGTTGTCTTTCAAGCATGGGTTAATAATATTTGCAACAGAGTTTGTACCGTCGAAGTTGGCTTATATGGAGAAGGTAACTGCTTATCCAATTTAATTCATTTAATTCAATTCAAAAACTTTCTTAGGTCCATGAACAAGGTACCTGTGACCTTTCCACTATCTATACCTCTGCGAATGTCATCTGTTAATTTGACAAATGCATGGCGAATCTGTGTTTATGAAAACCATATTAACAACTTAGAGGGTAGTTGAATAATGTCGATATTTTTTCAGCTGCACGAACTTTATTTGAGACTGTATTTACTTTTGGAAAGAGTAAAAAAATATATTCTATATTATCAAATAAAAAAAATCCGAAATAAAATCGAAAAAAGACTTTTGGGTAGAAGTCTTTAAGGTTCGTTTTTCTTATTGTTTTGATGAGATTATGATCGCTGAGGGAGTTTGTGTGAACCAACGTGTCATTAACTTTTTGTCGGTTACAAAAAATAAATCGATAATCGTTCTACGGATTTTGTCAATTCTGGTTGGCGATTTAATTATTTGATGAAATCCATATGACTTTTATTTTGACATGATCTCGTGGGATATTATAATCGCAATTAAAATCACCATTTATGATTGTTTCAATATTTTCGATATTAACGCACAACAACAAATTCTTGAGGTTTTCATGAAAGTTTTGATTGATATATTTCTTTCAATACGTATCCCAGAATTTCCAATTCGGCTGACGACAAACTAGAGTTTGTGAGTTTCAGAGAAACTAAGAATATGAATATTTTTATCTGCTATTGCTGCAAATAATTTAATTCTGTCCAACTTTCCATAAATTTCATTTCTATAAATCTCATTCAAGTGAAAAATTTCATGACATGAAGCATTTAGCAGAATGTTGGTTACTTCTGATATTTTTACACTTACAAAATACTAACCCGCCAACGATCGAAACGTCCGCGCGCAACGGTGCCATTTTGCGAAAAATTGAAACGTAACGAAATAATTACAGTTAAACAACGTAAACATTAAAAGGAGTTTGACAAACAAATCAAAATGAGACATAAAAATATGACCTCGGAATATATTGAAGTAAAAACATAACTTCATTCCTTTATTAGAACATATCAAAGTTTTACAATAGCAATTAGAGTAAACAACATACCAAATTGCATCGACAATCCAAGAAGCAAAGACAGCAACAACAATGTTACAAAAGTCCTCATGATTTGATCTTTACTTGTTAACTCAAACCAAGCAAAACGCTGAATGAAACTCTGTACTCGGTACTATATTCTACTAATATGGAGATGTGCATCCCACTTTTATTTTGGTAAGCCGTTTTTCGTGTGAGGTTGCTATTTTTTTCAGTCAACGGCTTTACAGTTTATTTTGGGAAGTTTGAAACTGCACGAGCAAGTTGCTTTTTCGAATCCATAATGGTGATTGCAGTTAAATTGCAGTTGTTTTTGTGTCCTTAAATGGTCAACGGCTATCCATGTATGGAAGAAGAAAGAATAGAAACTAAAGTCGTTCACAATGTAAACAACAATTTTCGTTTTGAATTTTTTTCCAATCTGTCAATCAAAGATATTTGAACACGTCAGAAACTCATTATGCAAATTAGTTTAATTTCAAAATAAACTGTTGTTAAAATTGTTTACTATTACGTATTTATTCGCTGTATATTTATCTGCAATTAGCATACATAAGAAGAAAAAAATGCTGATGTCGAAAAATGTGTCGAGAATTTAGAAACGATTAAATAACCAAGAAAATAAGACTTTTTGCAGGAAATATTTAGTCATGATTAAATATTAGATTTCAATATCAAACAAGAACTGGTCAAAACAGTAGCGTCATTTCATAACTAAGTCGCCACTGCGTAAAATGTATCAAGATACCATAGAATTATTGATCGCATATTATCAAATATGAATGCGTGTACATATTTATCGTACCATACAGTATCCAAGTGGGAAATGAACCAATAAAGACCTATGTTATACGATATAACGTATACGGTTTGAGTACTCGATATAGTATACGATTCTCCTCGATTCTGAAATACACTAGTATCTAACAAATTTATAACCTTACATACATGATACGAAAGCTCAATATGCGATGTCGTATATGATTTCGTAATTGCTCATAACTGCTCATCGTACCCAGCAGTCAGATAACGGAGATTCTACTTGATAACGGAGATTCTACTTATAACGTTGAAATTTGTGTGCGTCTTATGCGTGTCCGATTATACATACGGTCTGCCACCCTCTATTAAAAAAGGAGTCAGGGTCTGGTGAAAGGGGTTTATGATAGTGTTAAACACCTGAAGATGTGCTCCAGCATAGTGAACAAACTTCTAGGTTGACAAATGGTCATAATAAAGAATGATATAATTTAAAATACATTGTCGCCTTGAAATACTTTGAAAATGTACTTCAATATATCAGAAATATCTAAAACAAATGTTAGTATTTTCTATTAAAAAACAGTGATAATCATTTCCCTTTGCTGGATGTCACTTTTTGGTAAATGCTTTTTCACATGTTAATACAATCAATTTATCATCTGCACGTATCATCAACAGTGCTCGAATCTAAATGGAAGTTAAACAACAGCGCTGTTGCAAATTAGAATTTCACACAAACACAGCTGTTTGCAAAAATGCACAAATATAGCAGTCTATGACCTAATTTCTTAAAATAATTGGTGGGTTGTTCAATGATGTCAATATAGATTAGTAAAACATGACCTCGTTTCCATAAAGCACAACTTTTTTTACTCATACCTAGCTAGGCATTTTATTTTTTTCATTTCCCAATTTATTTAATGTTGGTTTTACGTAGTTTACAAGATACATGATAAATATAAAATGAACTAATCAATACCAACTCATCAAGCTAAAATTTATCACAAAACCCTACAAAGTTTGCAATTGCATTGCTTGATTAAGTTAATGGATTTAAGACAGAGTTTAAAAGCATCTAATGAAGGTTTAGACTTGACACTATCTGGCAAGGCGTTCCACGAAAGACTTCCTCTAAATAAAAAAGTTTGATTGCCAAAGCGATTTGAACTTGATGGAGGAAGAGAGAGAAGATTTAAGTTTCGCAGACCGTAACGGATGTTTTTGACCATGAATAGTGTCTTCGTAAAAGAGGGATTCAGCCCATAGAGGGTTTTGTATATCTCGCATAAAAGGTAGCGTAAATGGATCTCATGTATACGCTTAAACCCAGACAATTGTAACAGTTCTTCATAGCTTTTAGAGAAATCTTGATAAACCGCTCTAAGTGCGCGTTTATGGATACTGTCAAGTTTACTGCATGAAGATCTGCCACAAAACATCCATATAATAGGTGAATAATTAAATATAGACAAAACAAAGGAGTTAAATAAAAGTTTTAACTGGTCCTCTCGAAAGATCTAATCCTGTTGAGAGTTTTGATTCTATAACTAGCTTTATGACAGAGTGAGGAAATATGACTAGAAAAAGTTAGTTTGCTATCGATAGAAATACCAAGAAGCTCAACAGTTTCAACAGAGGTAATTAAAACATTATCAGCATATAGACTAACTGGTAAATTGTACTTAGGCTCCCCTAAGGCATCGCACAAATGTTATTCCTTTTACAACAAACGGTTCACCAATGTTGCAATAAAAGATGACAGTAGTGAGATGACAAATTCCAATGAAAAAACAATATAATAATGTTGCAAAGTTAGCAATGACATTGTAAAATTTATAATACATTGTACATATGGCAAACTCTCATTAAAATTAACATAAAATCAGTCTCCACTAAAACAAACTTTAGCAGAAACTAAATCAAAAATTTCTTTACCATACAAACTTACAATAAATGTCTAGTTAAGCTTTTTGTCTTGTTGTTTCAAATATATAATGAGACAGAAGTTTTTTTATACGTTCCTAAAATTTAAAAAAAATCCATTAAACATGATCCATAAAATTTTTCTTTAAAAAGTAGAGGTAAATGAACCTTTAAACGCTGTACAAAAGTTCCAATTTAAAATGATGTTAACAAAAAATAATATTAATTTAAGGATATATTTTAAATCAAAGGAAATACCTTAATAAGCATTTCCATTTAATACTTACTTCATCAAAGGAATCTTTTTTGTTGTTGCCATTTCCACTCGGTATTTTCACTTACTTCAAAAAATGGAAAACATTTCAGATGAAACACTAATAACTATCACTAGCCGCCAAGGCAGCGTCGCTCGCCGCCCATGTAAAATTTCAGTGTGCATTCTTCCCAGATAAGAAAAAAATAAAATTTCGGAAAGGTATTTGAAAGTGCTACCAGCTTATAGAACTCGAAATGCTGATCAAGAAAATGTATAGGAACATATGTCTAGGAGGGGGGGGAGGGGGGAGCTCACAACCACTCATTAATTCCACATCATTTCGCTTTACAAAATATCTGTCCCTTAACCAACAGAAACATGTCTTCGTAATCCCAATAACTCTTCTTGAAAACCTCCAGAACAAAAACCTTTAACACGTATTTCTTCCTCCCGCTGAAAAACAGCATTTCTCCCAGCTGTGAAACCAAACTTCGCGCTCTCTCTGTTATTATAATGGTCTAACTTACCTCGAAACATTTCCCGGGTTGATTTTTTTTAAAATGTTTTAGCGTATACGGCCACCGTACTACCGTATCCACCATTTTGCGTGACAGACAAACAAACAAACAGACAGACAAACAGAGAGTCGAGTATTAATCTGTATTCTGATAGCGGCTGTGCATCCCACTTTTATTTTAGAGAGTGATACTTTTAGAAAAATTTCACGGTCATTTTCTCACGAGGAGCGCGTAAAACCACGATGCTGCGAGAAGCGATTTTTCAGTATTTTCATTTGCGCATTAGTAATGGTCTACCTCCATCTTACGGGTTTTTCATGTAAAAGAGTGTTGTAGGGTAAATAAGACAATGAAAAGTCTCTACGATGGAGGATGCAATGCAATGGTTTTTTGTTTAAATATTCTCAACGATAATGTATGTTTGGTGAAAAAGAAGAAAGAAGAAGTGTATTTGTTGTTTGTTTTGTTTCTGTTGTTTATTCTGTTGGTTTTTATTTCAAAAGCAAAGAATAATATGGTTTGTTGTTAAGAAAGTATTAGTATGTTTACTACCAGTTGTAGTAAACATATGAGACGGACAAAGAAAGGGAACAAAGAATATTGTATTATTATTAAACGAATTAACGAGTGGAAGAAAAAATAGTAGAAACGTGTACTGTACTGGAAACTGAAGAACATCTTATTTATTTATGTTATAAACAGTTAATGGTTGCACAGAAGAATTGTCAAATGGTAGCAAATGGTTTTTAATTTATCTATTTTTCTTGGAACTGATGGTTTCGTAAAGATGGAATTAACGAATGGAAGTATATACATTAAATTGAATCAAAACACGAACATATGTCGCTGTTTTTGGTAGTAAACGTGTGTTGGAAAGCAAAGAAACTGTTAATTGAATTGGAGGATTGTTAACGAAAGTGGCATTTAGAAATTGTGATTAAAAATGGTTGCGTCGTTGCAATCATTTCGACCATGTGGGAGACATTATCAACATGTTGTGGAAGAGCTAAATTCTTATTTCTGAGATGTTTCTTTGCATGTGAAGCAGTAAAGGGTTTTGTGTTACGCTGAGATATTATTGCTGCTGTGTTATTTTGTTGTTATCTTTCAAGCGAATATTTGTGTCTGTTTTCAAGGAAGTCAAAGCTCTTCCCCAATGACGATGATATTGAATAAACAACACCTTCTCTCCCTACACCCCACACCGCAGCCGGAATTATAGGTCTTTATACTGTACTTAACACAACCCATGGGTTTTGTTAGTATATATATGTTGTTTGATTTGTTAGTGGGGAAGAAAGTTAGGAGGAGGGAGACAGACCACTACTGAATGTGTCTTTACATTCTAATCTTTGCATTGATCACATTTACCTATTCCATGATGTTTCTCTAAGACATTCCTGTATCTATATCATATATTTATTAATTTAGTTACTGTTTTTTTTTATTTATTGTTGTTTGTTTTATATATTCTGTCAGTGGTGGGAGGGGAGGGAGTGTGGGATGTGGGATTTCTTTCCAAGTTGCTGTTTTGCTGCATGGTGTGCATTTTAGGGGAGCCTAAAAAACCTTTTTACGGCTTTACATTCTGAATGCATTTTTGTTGCTTCTTTTCTATACGATTTCTTTCCTTTTAGATTAAAAATTTAATGCAAATAAAAATTATTAAGAAGAGTATTAAATGTGTCATGGTTTTACATAATCACGGTACAAACAATTGGGATAAAGCATTTAATGAATTCATAGAAAAATGATCCTTTGGTTGTGTATACTGAGGAGGTATAATGTGTTTTTACGATTCACATTTTAATTAATTCAGGTATCCCGGGCAAAGGCATAATTTTACAGTTTCACTCAATAGTTGGAAAATATATATAATTAAAACATTTTTAGGCTGTTTTCTTATATTTCTTATCATGATTCTTGAGAGTGAACCGTAAAATGTTTTTACCCGGGATACTAGTCTATATACTAATAGCGAGTGTGCATACCACTTTTAAGTTTGGTAAAATATTTTGTGTGTGAGGTTGCCGATTTTTCACGAACTTTTTCTCACACGTTTGCCTGGGGAAGTTTGAAACGGCACCAGCAAGTTGGTTTTTCGTTTGCGTATTAGTAATAGTCCCTACTCCATCTTACGGGCTCTTTCGTGTTTTCCCGTGTTTGTACGCGAAAGAAGACAATGAAAAGTCTCGACGGTGGAGGATGCAATGCAATGGTTTTTCGTTTGAAATATTGTCAACGATCATTTTTGTTTGGTGAAAAAGAAGAGCGAAGAACTGTTTTTTGTTGTTTCTTTTGTTTTTGTTGTTTCTTTTGTTTGTTTTTATTTCAAAAGTGAAGGATAGTATCGTTATTGAGAAAGTATTAGTATGTTTACCACCCGCCGTATGATGGAGAAAAGAAACGAGGGTTTTGAAAATGTAAACAAATCTGATTTTGTTTTCGTAAAGATTGATTTGCGAGACGAACGAAGAAATGACACGAAGGATTTGTATTATTATTAGAAAAAATGTATGGTTTATAATAGTAGAAACGTGTACTGACTGGAAGGTGAAGAACATCTTAGTTATTTATGTTACAATGGTTGCACAGAAGAAGTTGTTAAATAAAAACAAATGGTTTTTAATTTATTCCTTTTTGGTGGAATTGTTCGTTTTGCAATGATGGAATCAATGACTGGAAGTGCATATACATAAAAAAGTGAATGAAAACACGAACATATGTCGTTGTTTTTGGTAGTAAACATGTGCTGGAAAGGGAAGAAACTGTGAATTGAATTGGAGGATTGTTAACGAAGTGGCATTTATTTTCTTTACAGTGATGAAAAATGGTTGCGTCGTTGGGGTCATTTCAACCATGTGGGAAACATTGTTTTCTGAGGGGTTTCTTTGCATGTAAAGCAGTAAATGGTTTTGTGTTATGCTGAGATATTATTGCTGAAGTGTTATTGTTGTTGCTATATTTCAAGCGAACTTTTGTCGCTGTTTTCAAGAAAGTTAATGCTCTTCCCCCATTTTATGATGATTGAATATCCAACAACCTCTCCTCCTCCTCCTCCTACACCCCACACCGCAAGCTGGAATTATAGATTTTCATACTGTACTAAACACATCCCACGGTTTTTGATCTTTCCTTTTATTTAAGCTTTGGTTTTATTGCTATTATATATAATGTTGTTTAGAGGGGATCCGGAGGGAGAGTGTGCACAATGTGTTATTTCAGTATAAGTTGCTGTTTTGCTGTGTGATGTGCATTTTAGGGGAGCCTGCTGACTATTGTTACTGGCTTTACGTATGTTGTTTAGGAATCCTCAATTTTCATGCCATGGTGCTTACCTTGGTTCTATAATGGAAATTTCAGTGCATGTGATATTTATTTACTGCTATTTTACATTCTAAAGGAATATTTTCTGTAATATTTTTTCTGTTTCTGATGATCAGGTGCTTGCTTCTGTCCTATATGATTTCTTTCTTTTTAGATAAGAAAATTTAGTGTAAATAAAAATTATGACGAGAAGAATGAATGTGCCAATCATGGTTTTACATCATATGGTACATGCAATTGGGTAAATTATTTGATGAATTCATAAAAAAATGACACTTCGGTTGTATGCTGAGGAGGTATAATCTTTTTACTATTCACATGTGATTCAGGTATCTCGGACAAAGACATAATTTTACGGTTTCACTCAATAGTTGGAAAATAAATTAAAAACATTTTTAGGTTGCATTCTTTCTTATCATGATTCTTGAGAGTGAACCGTAAAATGTTTTTACCCGGGGTAACGACGAAAACGAACCATTACTTTACAATCTAACTACACACAAATATTTTTTTTGAACTCCCACCGAACAGAAGAAAATAAAAATGGGGAAAAAGAGGAAGAACTGAAGAACCTTAGTTTGAAGATGTACGAGAAACAATTTCGACCGAACCAACTGAACTCTGAAGCTGGTGCTTCAATATGGCTTACAGCCCTACTAATAAAAGAATAAAGGCTATATTTTAAACTAACAGAATTTTTGGTATCTCGTTCGCATTTGATATGATGAGATTAACCACAAATTGCACTTGTTGCAATATTCAACATGCCTTTTCGTGTAAAAAAGGAAGCTTCGTTTCGCAGAAGCATAATAACGTAAAAATCATCAGAGCTCAGTTGTTAAAAGAGATATGTCATGGTGTTTGTGTAGAACCACGATTTCAAAAACTAACAAGAGGCTAATATCAACGATAGAATTTACTCTCAGTGCAGTATAAGACGAGCGTACTTTAAAGCAGTTCCCTCACCCTCTCCTAACATAATTTTTGTAGATCATGATTGTATCAATTGGGATAATAAAAAAACTTAACTGTCCTTTTCTCTATGTAAAACATAGCCTTGAAAAGAATGGAAACCTATTTGCGATCAGCCATGACAGGTTCTTTCATCTTATATAAAAATCTTCATCAATAAGCAGCTTTACTTAACTCAGAAGTAATTTTTTAGGGGAATTACGATAACCTAGCATTCAAATTTTTCTTCTTCTTTTAACCATGATGGGCCACCAAATTTGGCATTATTACATTTTAATTTTTTCATATTGTGCTTCACCCCCTGACCCTAGTACGGTCTAGATAGATAGGACGAAGCATCGCAGCAAGGGTTTTCTGGGAAATCAGAAAGTTGGCATTTAAAGGTTTTCAAGCCAATGGCCAAGAGATACGAAAATAAGAAAATCTTGAAAGCTTTTGAATCTAACGAAACAGAAAAGAAAAGATCTTATAATGAAAGTTGAACATGCAAATTGAACATGGAAGTTTTAACTCTCTTATCATGTCAGCATCTGGCGGAATGGGGAGAGTGTCAGAAATTCTATTCGCTTCTGGCATAGCTCACTTCCTAAAATTGAAATCAAAGCTTTTCAATTATCACCACGTGAATAAGAAGAAAATTTTATTTTGCACTGATGAAAATCAATTTTTGTGTGCTTATGAGGAAGCCGATGCCGAGGCAAAGGCTCAGTGAATATTGATGCTGATATCAGTGAAAATATTTCTCGTATTAAGTAGATATTTTTATATATATCGTATTGAGTAGCGATAGTGCTATACCCCTCGTTAGGCTTATCCAGCCGCACAGTGGGTCGTCAAATCTGCCCAAAATTGACCAATTTGAACAAATTCTAAATTTAATAGTCGTAATTTTCTTAAAATGGATTTTTGCGCAAATTTTCGTCACCCATTTCACTTTCCGGACTTTTTTTGCTTCATATTTACTTCCGACACAACGCCTATCAAACAATGCCTCTATTTCAGAAAATGGCCAGCGCAAGAGTGACTTTTTGGTAAGAAAGGCATAGTTTGGGGCACATTTATTGTTCATAAGATGCTGAAAATAATACTTTTCATCAGGTGTGGTCACAATTTGTTACGTCGTACCAATAAAATGCATTTGTGGCCATATTAAAGAAGTGAGTAACGGAGGAGTGTATTGTAAAAAGTGGCCAATAAATAAGATGTTGATGTAGCGGCACCCATGAATTATTTGTACAAAGATGATGCGAATCATTATACAGAAATATATTGATCGCTTTGTTTGTTTCACAACGCTTATTATTTATGTGGGCCGTTGTCATAGTTACATTATAACATATAGAAGTCACGTTCTTCGTTATTTTTTAGTTTGGTCTGTATAGAAATATGTCGAAGAAGAACTTTTACCCGCTGACGTATTCTTGATCTTCTGATTATTCTGATTATCTTCTGATTATTTTTACATAAGATATCATTTAATCTTTAGTCATCACTGTTGTAGTCTGTAATACCACAGTACAAATGTAAATATCTCTGGGGAAAAAACACTTGAAAATCACTTGAAAACGAGGCATAAAATCAGCCAAAGAACCATTGTTATTGAATCATCACATATAGTATATAGCTTATTTTAAATGATAATTCATAACAACTGACTGGGTCATTGCTCCATATCTTCATCCCTGATGATCTCAACAGTCTTGTCCACCTAACGAAAATTGTTTGATTTTCGTGGTGATTCTGATCCAAAATTACTTAAAATGGTATAAAAGTCACTTCTAAACTATCTTCTGCTCTACGTTTATGTTCTTCTTTTTACGATGTTTTTTTCAGTAAATGTTGAGTTGAAATGTGAAATTTTTATTTTAAAAATAGAAGAAAGAAAATCTTAAATGAAGGTAATTATACGTAAATGGTAATATTATAGCTTTAAGTGCAAAACATATTCATTAAACTGATCGACCATATGGATTGACCATTGTTTGAACATGGATTGACCATTGCAACAAACATCTGAGTCTTACTTTATTTGGTAAATATAATTAAGTTGCTGCTTCCTCTGATGCTGTAGTAAATTGATATTTGTTGTTTTCATTTGTTTTCACTGTTTATCGTGCGAAATGTTGGCAATAAACATAAATATCATCAAGGATAAGTATACTGCAACGTCGTACCCAGGGTACACAGTGATTATATATATTCCCTATTTTCAGAAACTGAAATTATTTGTATTATTTGTTATACATACTTTGTAAATACAACTTTATTTGAAAGTTTATTATCTACAGGGTTTATCAGTTGTGTTATAAATAAAATGACTTTCTTTGTGGTGCAGGATCCCAAAATAAAGTATTGTTGGCAATTTATGGCAACAACAGTATAAACGTTCAACATCCAAACATTCAAGGTATATAAAATGTCAGTTATATTTAAGAACTTATCTCAAGTGTAAGTAATTCGTAGAGCATAAACAGTTTAATTTCCTTTTTCTTCTTTTTAGTATTCAAAACCACGTCACCGCTAAAATGATGAAGGTCATCGAAAATGACGAGGATTGACAGAAAATTCATGATTCGATAAGCTGGAGAAGGAGCAAGTTGCATCAAAAATACAATGGGCAAACGATCCCATCTGTCAATCTGCACCTTCGTTTTAGGTGCAGGAAAGCTCGTGGAAATCGAAAATATGAACTCGCGCACGTATTATAATGAGAAACCTCTAAAATAGATTTGTACCAAAAGAATCCTGAAGATTTCAGTCTATTAGTAATAAAAAGTTATAATTATCTAGTTTCTTAATGGAATAGTGTAATCATTTTATTTTTTTATAGTTCACTGGAAAAGTATTTTGTAAATTTGCTCTCATATCTTTTAACACAACAATTTCCGCTTCAATAAATATCTGATCAATCGTGTTATAAGCGAGTATTTTATTGTATCAAGATAAATTTGTATTTGTTTATAAAGGATTATAATGTTTTTATGAAGTATGTATATCAAAGAAAATATCGTTCTCTTTATCTTCGGAAAGGACCTTAACTGATACAACTACAATAAAAGCATTTCATGTTGAATATACAAGGACAAATCGAAAGCAGTGAAAAATTCGCTTCGTTGATGTTTGATATACCGCAATATGCGGATTCTGTTTATGGTCTATGCAGAGGTATGCAATCCCAAGAGATATCCCAAGAATATGCGGAGATATAGCGCAATATGCAGAGTATATGCGAAGTCCGTATATTTCAGGATACAAAAGTGTCCGTATGCAAGATTAATATCTCCGCATACTAATTGCGCATACAATCTGCATAACAACTGTATGCGGAATTGGATTACCATGAATACTGACTTCATCTGTATACGTTTACCTTTTCTTATTATGTTAAAAATATTGTCACCTTGTGAAAGACACCAATTGTATAAAAAAGGGGAAAATGAAAAGGTTTGGGAAAGTCGTTGATTTTTTTCAAAATTGAGACAAATTGTGACGATCTTATGGAAAATCACTGCAAGCAGTAATATCGATAAATATTACCAATATTATTGATAAAAAAAACAAAAAACATTTTATCGATAGTACGTTCGATTTATTGCCATGTTATCAAAATAATTCTATTGGGAATTCTACATAAATTATCAGTATAACATAATTAAATCCATTATGCTGCAGATGAAAACAAATACAAGTTCAATAGTGCTTGAAATAAGCTTTTGTTCATTATTTTTCAGTAGAATGAAAATCTCGCCGCTGATTGGATGATATAGCAAACAATACCTTATGGCAGTTAATTTATGCCGATTCATTCTCCGGATAATTATCATTAATTAATATTTCATCGATAAATTATCAATAATTATTGATAATTATTGATAATGTTCTTTATATTTATCAATATTTTATTGATATTGATGTCACAATATTATTAACGCTCTTAAGATACTGCTTTTACTGCAGTGACTGCTTTATCTCAAATTGGATATTGGACGAGTACCTAAATATTGGACTGTTTTTCAAGATATTTGTTCCACTTTATCATATCAAATGAAACAGAAGAAAGAGAGAATTTCTTCTGTTATTTCTGCTGATGATATATTTACAAATCTAGTTTTGAGTATTACGGTGGCGAAAAAATAGTTAAATAGCTTCCAGTTCATTTCAAGTGTATTGCCAAATACGACTTTCGAAATTCCAGCTATAACCACTGTGGATGTTCCAAATAAAACATTTATTTTTCTCTGAGGTCATTTAGCTCTTTGTGTGATGAAATAAGTTCCTTCTTCATGCCATTGAGGTAATAACATCAGCATTAATTACTGAGAAATCGATATCAAGGTCTATTTCATTAATCATCAAGATTATCCCTCTGCTATTGGCTGTTGTAATTGTAAATGTAATTGTGAGGAACTCATTTTGAGTAACTTAGCTTCTCTTTCTATTGCTCTTTTGTATATATCTTATCGCGAGGAATCAGTTTTTTTCCTCACCTTCGTTGACAACCAACAGATGAAAAACGATAAAATGATTTTTGATCTGAACGATTAGAGCAGTTGTATACAGCGCAATAATTAACCATTTGTTTCTACTGTGTTACCACCATGGCCTGATTGTTTTTAAGTTTGTTTGTCCTCCATAATGACAGATCCAATATTTTGCAAATTCGATATTCATTTGGGACGTCGGAAGGAAGAATTATAAGAAATATCTTATTTAACTGTCGCTATGAGCCCTGCAGAAAAAAAACGACAGAAACTATTTTTAAAGTGTAAAGAGTATTTTTATTGCCTCAAATTAACTTGATCATTATATGTTGAAACATCAATCAATGATTTATTGAGAAGGGCATTGACATTTTTAAACAATATGTAATATAATAATTATAATAATTGAATTCATTCAAAGTCATCTATTAGCTTCCATAAGGATTAAAACAATCTACCAATGACTGTAAATTAAAGACAACACTCAACACTATTTGTGGAGCTTAATTGAGCATACAATATCCAGATATCTTTCGGACAGCATTTTCAATGATACGAACATTAACTTTTCTGCCAGTTTATTTTGGGAATGGGCGGTCAAATTGGTGGAATAAAATTAATCGTATCCAATTTGTCGAATTTGAAATGTTCTTGGATTCGCTCATTTTGGTCTACATCAAAATGGTGAAAATGGTCGCTTGTTGTATCACCTGTTAGATACAAAATGTCCAATTAAAAAGAGAGAAAAAAATAACACGAATAGAAAAAAATGCCTGCAAAAACCAATGGAAATGTGTTCTGCAGAAATTATTTTGCCCAATTTAGTCAGTTGCCGAAAACAATTCTTTCTAAAATATTTGTTAGTAAAAGTATAATCGTCTGATACTAATACGCAATCTTGCTTTTTTCTTACCTAACTTTGAAAGAAAGAACGTTAGGGAAATTTTCTCGGGAAGTTCGTCACAGGATGTTTGTTTATGTTTTTTCCGTATTAGAATAAGGCACTCCGGCTTAGTGCTTATAATTGTTTTATGATATAAAATACGTTAGGGAAGACATGATATAGCATCTCAGGCGGAGACTTCGAATTACAATCGAACGTAGCAGCTATTGACAACGAATGAAAAATAGTCGTTTGAAGAAAAAAGAAGCGTTTGTTTACATTTTTTAAACCGAAGTATTAATAAGAAACATGCATAAAAAAAACAAGTTTTTATTACGAAGAATAGTTTTTACACATTTACGACTTATGTTGAAGGTTGAAGACGTATCAAACGGCATTTTATCCTATCTTGGTTTGTTTTTTTAGATTTCCAAAGAAAAAAAAGAAAATTTAGTAAAAACTGTGTTGAGCATGGTATTTTTTAGTACAATGTTAGAAAGAAGAAAGTCAAGAAGGAATAAAAGATTAGAGATTTGATTAATTTGTTGGTTTCGGCCGTGAGTAAAATTAGTTAATACCAATGGCGTTTTTCTAATTGGAGATCTCTCTGTTCCTGGAATTTAGAAAGAAAGAAATTTGAAGAAACTTCAGCTTTGAAAAAAGAAACATTATTTGGAGGTATGATTCTTTTTAGGATTTAGTTAATACCTTATATCGTATATATGTAAATCTGTATACACTCCAAAAGTTAATTTTGCGTGGGTAGTTTAGTGTGTGAGTGAGATATTTCACAATTTGTGAATAATTTTTCTGAGATTTAGCATTGATAATTATGAATATGTTTACCACAAAGACTGAAAGAATTTTTGGTTGACAATAAAGTTAGAAAGTGGAAAGAATTAAGAATTGGTTAGGATTCAGAAGTCGAAAAAATACAGCCTTTTATTTAAATATTCTTATTTTCTTAATTTTTTTTATTAGGAAGTTGTTTGAGGGACTTGGAACTATGACGTCATTATCATGACGTTAAAATATATTGCCGACTACAGCGGTCACAATTGAATTTGTGTGCAATTTTTCGCTGGGCTTAATATATATGACATTAAACGCATAATTATTGCGTTAACTGTTGCCGTTTGGGGCCCATATTGGCTTTGAGTTATGGCTCAAATTGATTTCTTTAGTAAAACTTTACATTAAATATGATTCGAAGTAAACATGTAATAACATTTTTAACAAACAAACTTCTTCCGTGTTCTGTGAATTCTATTTTTGGCGACAAAGAAAGGAGAAATCAATAGTTTCACCTCAATACACGGGGTTATAAAATGCTTAGTATGGCGGGTAAAATATTTATAAATCGATGAAAGATTTTAGGGCGGCGTTTTGGACTGCGTTTTTGTATTACATAGAGTTATTATCAAATCATTAGCATAGCGTGTAAAAACATTTTATTGAGAAAGATGTAAAAAAATTTTACACGGTATACTAGTATAATACTAATATATACTATAATCGTGTGCAAAAATATTGGGACAAAACTCTTTCTTACATGAATTGCTACGCACGATCTAAATTGTCACTATATAATGTTTATTATTATTATTATTATTATTATTATTATTATTATTATTATTATTATTATTATTATTATTATTATTATTATTATTATTATTATTATTATTATTATTATTATTATTATTATTATTATTATTATTATTATTATTATTATTATTATTATTATTATTATTATTATTATTATATATTATATATAATTAGATATTATTATTATATACTAAAAATTAGATAAAAACAGCAATTTATTTATTTATTTATTTACGAATATTTACAAACAGGATGACCACGTCAGCATAATTATTATTATATTATATTATACAAGTTTCTGGAAGTAGGCACATGGTGCCTTTAACACCAGGTTCAATCTTTAACGACTTGTCGATATCGTGTTTGTCGACAGGCTGTTGTTTCGACGAGATTCAGATCGATATCGAACATAATACCAGCACTTTTCCATAACATATCGAGTCGACTTTTGAAGGAATTAAGAGATAGTGCTTGCACAAGGTCCGGTGGCAGGTTGTTTCATTGTTCTGCAACTCGATTTTTAAACGAATACTTTTTTAAGTCTTTAAGACACTTTTGTCGGGTGACCGTAAATTCGTGACGACGTAAGTTGTGTTCTTGACCATCCTGCGATCGAAAACGAAGAAAATTTCCAATAGCTTCTTTATCATAAAGTTCATGGGTGATCTTATACATCTCGATCATGTCGCCCCTATATTGACGATATTGCAGGGACGGAAGGTTCATGATTTCCAATCTTTCCTTGTAGCTTAAGTTTTTCATTCCAGGTATCAATTTTGTTGCGCGTCGTTGTACATCTTCGAGAGACGAATCTCTGTCAGTAGCAATTCTTTCGGTCTTTGTTGTTCTGTCAGAATGCGTGATTTCTCTACTTTCTTGTACGATATCGAATGCCTGACGTAAACTGCAATCTCTCTTGTCGTGTCTTGATTATTCAGATGTTCGAATTCTGCAGAGTAAGTATTCAAAATGTAGTCAACTTCCGTCAGCTGGCGTTTATAGTATTTCGGTTTTAGTTCGGTTATTGCAATAATATCTGGTGGTGCATCGGATTCTATATCCATCTTTAATTCTTCCAGTTTATCTTGTGTTAGTGTGTCAGCATTAGTATACCAGATGCGGATAAATCCATTGTTTAATGTAGACTTCGTTTCCTTTCCTGCTTTATTATTTCCGTTATTTTCTTCTGTTTGACTTATTGAGCGGCTACTGCCGGTGCTTTCTTCAGGAACTTTATCAATCTCAGGCCGTTTCTTGGATTGCCTCTGACTTTCCAAATGTGACCAGAATCGGACGGCTCTTTGTTGTTTTTCGCTTTAGCTTTCTCAGACCATCTCCGTATCATGTCTCTTTCTGCTATTGTATAATCTTCAGTAACGCTTATACCCCGTATGCTCCAATTCCCTTTAGGCCCGTCAGATTATCCAAAACTTTTTGCTTGTCCTCAGAACTCTGCATAATGACTTTGATCGGCCTCACTTTTCCATTTACTTTTTGCCCATGGCGTGCAACTGACTTGAATTGAGCAGCAACACGGATGGTATCAATAAACTCTTTGAAAAATTCGCAGTCAAGTTCTCTTGTCTTTTTTTTGTCAAGGTAAGGGTTTTCTTGCAGCCCATGGATAATTAAATTATTTAAGCGCAGCTTCTTCTGTCGTTCCTCTTCTAGCTCCTCGTTTTTTGCTTCTGTTATTATTGCCTGAATAGCAGTATTGTTAGCTGCTGGAATATTTTGTTCTGTTTTTTTGTGGCGTCCCTCTCCAGATTGTGCAATGACACCAACAACATCAGCATAAGTAAACTTTTTTTCCACGGCCATGTCGAATTTTTCTTCCAGATTGCGATTGTTTTCCTGGACTTTACATAGCAAGGCTTCTTCTAACTCTTTGAACTTTCTTTCGAGAGCATGCAATATTCCGTTACTTTCAGTAGAACTACCTTCTCCGTTCATACTCTTTCTCAGGGCTTCAATTTCATTCACCATGTTAGCTTCTTTCTCTTCATGTTCCGTGATGTGCAGCTTGCATGTCTTTATTTCATTCCTCAACTTTGCTGTTGTTTCTTTATGAGTTCTGACGACATTGAATTCCTCTTTCATGAGGTTACAGTATTTATTTTGTTTATCCCGTAAACTTTGTTGATTGTTTTGGTTTTACTGTTTTCCAACGAAATATCCTTCAGTGCTTGCGTAAGTTCTTCAACTTCAAACGATTGATCGGGGTCGTAGTCCTCCATCTCTTTGAGGAAATTCGGACGAATATTGACACAGTTCACACGCGTGTACTTGTGGCCCTTCTTGGTTACAAAGATTTCCAATTGGTACAGTGGCAATCTGGTACACCGATAAATTACAGTTCGCTTGCAATTGCCACAAGTCAGGTGTTTTTCGTCACCATTGTTTATACATTCGCTTTGCATACACTTTCTCATGTCTTCGTCACTGCTGCTGTCTTCCATTTTCGCAGTTTTCGAAGACTACTGCGGTTGTTTCAGTTCGTAGGACGTCAATATTTTCTCAGGTTGTATAGTTTAACTATCTTCGTGTAGCAGCACAGTTTATGGTCGATTAAAAGCGTTTTTAGTTAGAATATTGGTGGTTTTAGGGTATTATAGTTGAATTTGTGCTTCAACAGTAGATGTTGTAATAAAATACGCTGTTATCATTGCAGGTCCTGTGCTAGTATTACAGTTAAAAATTACCTAAAAAAGTTAAAAACATTCATCAAATTAAAACAAAATGAAATGAGATTCATAGTACCAAAGTAAGAAATTAAGTCAAACTCAGGACACATAACGACTAAATCTAAGTAAGTCAAGAAAGAAATACGTCACAATAAAAGCTCAATCGAAATGAGACCTTAAACTATTACGAAATTTGTCAAGCGAATCTAGTTTTCTTATCTCAGCTGGCAAATCGTTGTACAATTTAGCAGCTGAGAAATAAACTGATTTTCTGGCAAATTCCGTTTTGACCCGTGGCAGTTTGATGGAAAAGTTGTTGTTTCGTGTTTGCCTGCCATGTTTCATGACTTCAAAATAATCATAGAAGTTTTCACATAGTTCATTGTCAATGCATTTTCGTACGAACATACATGGATGGCGCTTCTTAACGGATTCAATTTGAGTAATAATTACTGAATTATCATTACGAAATACAAATCTAATGACTTTATACGATGGGCTTGAGTGTTTGTAACAGAGATGGATAACAAATTACAATAAGTCATAACTGGCACGATAAGCGATCGGCAGATGGCTGTGGCAGCTTTCGTATCCAGTTGTGAACGTAGTCGATTTAACAGGTGCAAACGTCCAGTTGCTTTCTCATAGGAAGAATTAAAATGGTCACTGAGAGTTAAAGACGGGTCGATATTTACTCCAAGGTATTTGTATGTGGTCGTTACATTTAAATAGGTCTGTTTGTAAATGACCTTTAAGGGGCGATCTATTAAGGATAATCGTTTACCTGTCCCAAACAACATAGCTTCCGTTTTACCTTTTTTGGAGTTAAGAATTAATTCGTTTTCTTGAAACCAAGATGCCAATTTTTCAATATCAGATGAAAGGTGTGTTTCGATAAATTCAATTGTTGGACCAGCTAAGTAAAGAACTGTATCATCAGCATATTTTAACAAACTTGAATGCATTACATGATCGACCATATCGTTTGCAAATATAATAAACATTAAGGGGCCAAGTATCGATCCCTGTGGAACTCCACACGTAACATACTGTGGTTCAGATATCATGCTGTTATAGGTGACTTCCTGAACTCTGTTAAAAAGATAATCAGTGAACCAGTCCAGTTCCCTGTTCTTAATTCAATACGCGGAGAGTTTAAGCAATAACTTTGCATGCGATAACGTATCAAAGGCTTTGCTAAAGTCTATAAAGATACAACCGGTAAGCATTTTATTATCAGCATTTCGCCCAATATCATCGCAAAATAGCGTAACAGCAAGTTTAGTTGACCGTTTAGCACGAAAGCCAAAGTGTTGTTTCGATAGTGACTTGTGTTTAGTAAGATAGTCAATTAATATATAATTAGAGTTTATCATGTCATAGACCGGTTGTTTTTGTTTGCGACGTTTCGACAGTTACTACTGTCATCATCGGGCGTTTGTAAATGAATGATGTAAAATTTATATATGTTTTCAGTAGGATCGAAATTATTTCGGACCTGGAAGGAAGCAATGTCAATATTTCGGACCTGGAAGGAAGCAATGTCAATAATTTGTTTTGCGTAGAGCTGGAAACCATATCCCAGGAACATTATACGATGTACTATTAATACTGGAATTGTTTTTGACACTGTATATAGTCTCTTTGACTTTTCGAGCAGTCCATCCTTTTTCCTTGTCAAGGATCTTTCTATTCTCCCAATCAAACTTGTGGTCATTAGTCCAACAGTGGTCAGCAATTTCGTTTTTGGTTACATCGCCATTCCGTACGGCTCGCATATGTTCTTTGATGCGTTGCTCAAATGTTCTTTTTGTTTCTCCTATATAAACTGATTCACAATCACTACATGGAATTTGGTATATCACGTACATCGTATAATGTTCCTGCGATATGGTTTCCAGCTCTACGCAAAACAAATTATTGACATTGCTTCCTTCCAGGTCCGAAATATTGACATTGCTTCCTTCCAGGTCCGAAATAATTTCGATCCTACTGAAAACATATATAAACTTTACATCATTCATTTACAAACGCCCGATGATGACAGTAGTAACTGTCGAAACGTCGCAAACAAAAACAACCGGTCTATGACATGATAAACTCTAATTATATATTATGAATACTAGACTGACAAACAATATAAATATATTCAATAGTCAATTAACTTTTTGTGAACGATTTTTTCGATGATTTTTGAGGCAATCGGTAAGATGGAAATAGGGCGATAGTTCTCAAACTTGTCGGTCGATCCACTTTTATCCAATGGTACTATTTTTGCTATCTTCCAGTCACTTGGAAATTGACCAGTACGCAATGACAAATTGGTGATAAAAGGGGGAGCAATAACCGATGCTGAATCCTTCAACATACCTGGTGGTAAATCATCTTGTCCAGCAGCTTTCTTACGCTTGAGCTGTTTGGGTTGCTTTAATACTTCTACTACTGATACATAATCAAAGTTAAAAAAGATGTTTTTGGTGCAAGATTTTTAGGTTTTCTCCAGGTAAAGTTAGTCAAAAGATACACTGCCGCTTTCAGTGTGGAATCTACTGTTGAAAAATAATGACAGAAACCATTTGTAATTTCAGCAGTATCTTCAGATTTAGTGACATTTACCTCAAACGATCTTTCTACACGAACAGTTTTTGATTTCGATGGGAAGACCCGTTTAATTGTGGCCCAAAAACCAGCTGGATTGTTCGAATTTTCCGATAGCAGCGTTTTTGTATAATCAGACTTAGCTTTACGAATCAAACCATTTACTTTATTCCTCTTCCATTTATATTCATCCTGTAATGCCTTGATTTTGGACTTACGAGCTTTACGCAAAAGTTTATCTCGTTCATTCATTTGCGCTTTTATTTCCCGTGATAACCAGGGTGAGGATTTACCACGTACTTGCTTTGACTATTTTTCAGTGCTATTTCGGCTATGTAGAGATTTCAGAAGTTGTACAGTTAAACAAAATTCAAGGCAGAACAGTTTTTACCACCTGGCTACTAAAAGAGATTTAGAAAACAGATCGCAGACAATGAATTCTCCTAAACACAATTAAAGTTCTGAAGTATAAAGTAATATCTTTAAATTTCTCTATTTAACTAAAGCACACAAAACAATCATACCTTCTGACGTCTCTATCTTTCAAACTGATTTTTATTCTGCTTTGAATTGTGGAAATGTTCAGAACCCAAAATTTGTGCATCATGATATAAAAACCATGTAAATATGTATATGGCCATGATATTCTGTCTATGTTTGCATTACATTCATCAATACTATTCAGTTTTGTAATCTAAAAAAATATCATTCAAACACCATCAAAGCAATATAATAATGATCTTGCTACCTTTGTTAGTCAGCGGCTTTAGCACGCTGAGTATTAAAATCGACGGTTTAATTTTCCCCAAACATTTCGATGTACACGGGCTAGTTAAGATAACATGTAACTGTTATACGGCAAAAAAAAATTCCATTGTTTATGACTAGACTCGGAATTAAATAATTACATCAACACGAGGTTCGTTTTCCACATTTCCACATGTTCAGCGTGGAGAAAAAAGGGTACTGTTTCTTCTAAAACTGATCCAAATTTTGTGTAAGTCGAAGATTATGGTTCAGTAAATTCTATGATTTATAAATTCAGTACGTTCTATAGAATACTTCTGGCGTACAGATTCATTGAAGTTAAATTAAAAAGGTGTTGTTTGGAAGTTTATGTATTATGAAAATAACATTTGAGTCATGTTAAAGATGTGTAGCTAAGGGTTAGGGTTAGACTCTCCCAGCGCAGCCTCTTCCTCCAGCCAGTTGCCATTTAATACGACATTTCTTGGATGCTTTTTTTAAAAAGAAAATAAGTATTTTGGTTCCTAATTTCTTAATTTTATGTATAGTGAATTTAGTTCTAAAAGTTCTTTCTTAAATGAGTTTCTTTTTTCAAAAACCAATATAAGTATATATACCTAGCGATATATAAAAATACAGAACATCCCGAAAGAAGCTTTATATACGCCTTAGATAAAAAAATTAGATATTACACATCTGAAGTCATTTTAATTTTTTTTTGTTTTCAATGCAATTTCCTCTTATATATACAACATGCGATTGAAGGCTCTCAACTTCTAAAGGCACTGTCTCTTCGTGATAGCTAATCTTACGTTTGACTCGCAAAGTTTCTTTCGGGCTGTAATGTACATGTTTATTTTTAATTTTCCAACATTCGAATAAGCATTTGAAATGTTATAAAATTCGATTTTTATCTTTTGAGGCCGGTTTACATGTACAGTAGAATCCCGTTAATCCCAAAATACTCAGCTTTTGTCGTACCCCAGATAACTCGGACCATTTTTCTCAGTCCCTTTAGTAAACAAAAACCTCGGGTAACCTGGATTTTCTGAAAATCGTAGGTCATTGGTAGGTAAATGATTCGAATTTGAAATCGAATTCTTGCAAATTTCATGAAAACCAAAAAAATGATTCGAATTCGAATTCTTGCAAATTTTATGAAAATCACACGATTTCCTGAGAGCATTTATTCTCTAATTTCAACATGGCGTCACGCAGTGGAGAAAACGGAAATTACAATTCTTAAAATTTTTAAAATCTATAAAATCTCGTAAAGTCGTACTTTTCAAGAAAGTCAGAGTTATCGATGTATCGAGACTTCGACTGTCTCCCCTGAGGGTCAGAGTTAACGAGATTCTACTGTATATATATTGTGATATAATTTTATCAATTATTACAGTATTATCAATGTTTGTCAAAAAAGATATCTATTTGGAAATTGGCATTACTAAATCGTAGTTTCAAAAGTTCCTTAAATGTTGATGGTCTTTATGAAGTGGTTTCTTATAAAAAAAAACCCAAAAAACTGAAGAAAACGTGTAGTCTCAACAGCGCCGACACGAGGACTGAAGCGAAGTGAAAATGTAAACAGAACACTATTTAATATATCGCCTTAATTTCATGCCACCTATCATGTAAAGCTCAATCTCCATTACTTTTCGCTACAACGATAACAATCGCTCGCTGCTACATTTTCCACCTAGCAGAGATTCGCCTTAAAAGCAACTTTTGCAGCAGTTATTTATTGATTTTTTTCTTTTATTTGAATTTCAGTAAGATTGGATGGCTTTTTTCATTTTATGACCGACCTTAGCCAAATGTTTTTGGTTAGTATTGAGTAATCTCAATTCTCCCCTTCTGATTAATATAATTATAAAATCATTATACAGAAATTATGTGCATCAAATCATTGCTGCTGACTTACGGCCATTTATGGCTGTTTTATTTCTCTTAGGCGAACCTTAATAATAACAATCTACACACTACAATGAAATACCAAATAAACTGCTAGCTACACATTTCGGAATAGTACTCAAAACTAACTAAAACTAATTAAAAAAGTAGTCATCAGTAGAAAATGATGAACTGATGACACGAACATATAACAGATCTACATCGACTATCTCGTCGGATAGAATAGTTACTGATACCTGTGTTGTTATTCTTTATTACTGGACTTGAAGCGTTGAATAAAAAAATTAAAACAAAACCTTTTACACACAGCATCTTCATATCTCTTTTAAAGAAATGAAAATTGACAAAATTTGCTGAATTTTCGAACGCAATAAAACATTGGATTGCGTTCTTCTCCGGACAACTTTATGACGTCTTTCTTAAGGCACAACATTCTCCGAAGTAATAAAAACCCGTAAGATGGAGCTAGAGATTCATCCATTGACGAACTTCCCGAGAAGGTAAGAAGGTAATAAAAAGCAAGATCGCATATTAGTATAATAAGACTAGTATAGCGTGTAAATTTTTTACAGGTTCATTTTCCCATGAGTTACTGCCATCCCGTGTTTTCCTCTTAATATGACTATGACGAGAGATAAAATCACGCCATCCAAAAGGATAAGTGGTACCACGTTATAGAGGTCGAAATGCTGATCAAAAAAATGTTTGGGATCGTCTGTGTACGATGTGCCGTTACTGAGACATCTCCGATCAAAGATTTGCATTGCTCCCTAAATAGAACGTGATGTTTGAGGGCAAATATCTCGAGAACCAATGGGAATAACTTACGTCACTTTGGGTGCACGATATCGGCAATGGGGTGACGAATACCATTGGGTCTAAAACTTCTTGGGGACGGGTTTGACGTCATTAGAATCTTTGATCAACGATATCTCAGTAACGGTGCGTCATACACAGAGAAACTCATACAGTTTTTGATCAACTTTTCGAGCTCTACAGGATGGATACACTTTCCGTTCACCTTTCTGTGATTCTATTTATTGTCAGACTAGTGTCGATAGGTTGAGCACGGGGAGTTTCTATTCCGGGATGCGTTCCGGGATGAGGTCCGGGATGCGTTTCTATTCTAGTATTTTATTGTTTTTAAATTTTGTGTTGTAATAGTTGACTTTAATTAGTATTCCGTACTACATTTTGTATATTTGTCTACTCTAAATAAATTGAAATAAATAATAAATAAATAGTTTGGGATGGTAACTCATAGGAGGAAAATGAACCTTTTAAAAACCTTTTACCCGGGATACTAGTTATATATAAGAGATAATATTAATGAATTTCCTTAGCTCACTCGCTATGGGCGGCTATACAATTTTTGTTCTACTTTTTCATATGACTGCCCTAGGAAAAAAGAGATTGTGAACCAAAGAAACAAGTGTTATTAGATCCTGTAACGAACCAGTGTGAAAAAATTGACCAAAGTGCGGATCTTGTTACTAATTGAAAGTGAAGATTACATCTATAGAGAAACCACGTTGCGTATCGCAGACGAACCTGTACATAGTAGACACATAAGTTCCAAATTAATTGCTTTATGTACGGGTTGTCTGCTGCGTAGAGGCTTTCTTATATGAGGGCATTTTTATGTCTTTCGTTCAAAAACATCCTGTAAACGATTCTGGGACAATAATTTCAACGCTTTCATGAACCTACACTCTATAAATATCACTTCTTTAAAACATCTTTCTATACTATATAGGTATCCCCTATGTACAGGTTGGACTGTATAAACTATTTCAAAGGATAAACGACTCTATTCACCATATAAGAGGTTGCCATTGGAGACTGAAAGTTTTTTATAGTTCAAATAGATTGAACCAGTAGGAACTTGTGCTGGCATTTCTTGTATTTTTGGGGAATATAGTTCGAATTATGCAAAGCGTGCAAGGTAACATATTTCAACTTCTTGTATGTACCACTTCGAAATGAAGTCTGTATGTATCAAAACGCAGGATTGGAAAAGTACTTTCCAGCAGAGGAGTACACTGTAAAACACTCAACGACTGTTGGATAGCAAACGTATTACTAATTAAAGGGGATGCAAGCAGAAATCTTTCATAGAAGAGTCGTGCATGTTTCCGTATATCTACAATTTTCTCTTCAAGCTGGTTCTTCTCGGTTACTAGAACGTATCTTTGCGAATATTATTTTTCGAATTTTTGGATGATTAAAAAAATATAACAGTGGATTAAAAGACGAGTTACATTGGATCATCACCATACCACAAGCCAAGAATGTAGGTTGGTGATGAACAAACCATTCCATGTGTTTCGGAAAGTAAAATGCCATTATAATAAAAATTCTGTTAATAAGTATACCAATAGTTGACACTAACATGACAATTGTTAAAAGTAGAAGCAATTTTAATGTTTTTTTGTGTCCTTGGGAGTTTGCATTCGTAAGTTGCTGATTCCTGAGGATTGCACTCAATTTCAAATAACTTGTAACAACTAGAGGATACATTATTACATACACGGCCAAAATAAACCATGTATATATTTCTTGCCCAAAGGGCCTTCCCAAAAGCAAAAACAGTGGACAAAGCCATGGTACGACATACAGTATATATTTTCGATGCCGCATAAATGTTTTATAATCAAGTCCTTTCTTGATGTGATAGTAACGATCGACAGCAATCATGACCAAAACTGAAGCTGACACTGTAACCAGCGCAACAAAAGGTCCAAAATTTTTTATGAAACGGTTTCGATGATCCAATGCTTGATATGCACAGACAGGAGAAAGAAATGTTCCAACCAAGAGATCTCCAATTGCCAACGACAAGAAATGTAAATCAGAAGAATTGCGAAGTGATGGATTTATTGCAAATAGCAACAAAACAATGAAATTTACAATAGATGCAAATACCGCATTGATTCCAAAGATAACAGTGAAATACATCCGTTGATGGTCAGGCAACAACGACATAGTGAAGAAGCCTGAAGTAAAATTTGTGGCCATCTTTTTGAAATGAAATTTCCACACGAAAAATATGTTTCAGATCTGGAAACTAGATTATATACTATCTTTTGTTAAGCTCTTCTTCGCAACATCAAAGGATAAAGCAAAGGAAAACGAAAAGTTTATTTGGAGAACTAAATCTATTGTAACAGTAGCGATTAACTGTGAAGTACATCCTGGCTCTTAGTGCAAGCCTTTTTTGACGTGAAAGCTTTATAACATGCAGTTTGTGGGAAGCTGCTTACGATGAAAAAGTAAATGAATAAATAAATAATTCAGGATTATTCGTTAGAAGGGAAAATGGTACTAAAAACTTAAACCCAAATGTTGCCAATTATTAGAATTTCATCAATAATGCAAGACCTTGTAAAGTTTTAAGTTTAATAAATATAAAGCAAAGCAAACCAAAGGTAAGACATGAAAAAAAATGGAAGTTGATGAAAGCAAATATATGTGAATAAGAAACCTTAAGATAGCGAGAAAATATATGATGGTTAATTACGTATTGATAATCTGAGCAGGATTTCACCTTTCACAAACAAACAAAAAGTATTATATAAATAAATAAATAAATAAATAAATACTAGCATAACGTGTTAAAATATTTCTACAGGTTTCCAATAAAATGTTCTACACGCTTTACATGTTTGCGTAGAACTAGTCAGTTTGTGCCATGCTTACTTTCTTGCTTACTTACTAATTACGCGTTTAATGTCATTGAGTCCATCGAAACAATGCACATGGATTCAATAGTGGCCGAAATATAGTCGCCAATGCAATTTTACTGACGTGTTGATAATGATCAATGATAATGGTCATAGTTCCCTCATACATCTTGCTACAGAAAAAAGAGATCACCATATTTGAAAAAGGCCATCGGTATTAGGGTCATTATTCGCGACCAAACCGACAAATTAATTAAACCTCTAATCTTTTTCTATAACTGTAATACATCTGTCGCATACCACAATTTTCTGAGTATCCTGCACATTAGTTTCATAATGTCAAGTTTTCAAAATGTTGTTGTTGTTGCTTGGGCCTGAAGGTCAGGCGTTGTTGGGCATACCAGAAAAGTAGTATACATTACGAAGGACCCTATACCTAAAACAGTTCAGATAACATTCAGCGTGTATTTACTTAATTTCACCGCATTTTACCTGTGGCGGCAAGAAGTACATTTTAGAAAGAAAATTTGGGCCATACAAAGAATTCTATTCCGAATCTGATATTCTATAAATCTATCGTTTTCCATTTCCAAATCAACGGTTTTGGTTTGCGGTTAACGATTTTCAACCTGAAGTATGGTAGCCAAGAACCGCCGCACGAAATTAAATGTTTATTAAGAAAATTCTAAAAATGAATAAAGAAAGGAAAAAATGTTGAAAAGAAAAATATAAATAAAGAGTACAATGAAAAGTGGAAATTGTAAACAGATAGAAAGTTTATTTCAATAACGGAAATTGGCGGTTGTCGGCTTTTATCTTATTTGCTTTTGAAATTTTTAAAAGTTAAAAAGTTTTAACCAAGAAGCAAAGTAGATATATTCAGCATTTTGTCTACTTTTTACGTTGAATGGAGTTTGAGCTTTATGTTTCAGTTTTCTAAAACTATTTTCATGATACTGTTTAGCTACTGACAGATTTTCGCATAATTTTTCCTTTTGTAAAAATTTTGAAAAATTAAACATAGAAACATGCATCTTGGATAGCTTTTTAAGATACATCTGTCACAGAGTTAAGAAAGTTGCCGCAATGAAGCTTGGCTTTTTGTTACGTTATTTCCTATCAAGTTGCGTTGAAATAGTTTTTATTTTACTTCTTTCTTTTTAATAATAATAATAATAATGGTATATTTCGGGCATATCCATATGTTACAATGGCTCTTCGTCCCTTTTTTAAAATTCTAAAATGCATAAAAAGTATGTATAAAGTATAAAGTATATGCATAAACATATACATATATACATACACATACACACAAATATATATACATACACACACCCCACACACAAACACACACATACACACACACACATATATATGTGTGTATATGCGTATATGCGCGCATGCATGCATACATACACACATACATATAAAATATAAAGATTCAATATTATAAAGTAAAAAGTATATCCACCAAAGTAAACACATCAGAAAGGTAAATAATGGCGTAAGCAATGGAACCACAAAGAAATAAAAGAATTATACGTCTCAAAACAGATGGGTGGTGCCTAATGGGGTGGGGAAGCCACTAATGTATTGGTACAACAAGTACAATAAATTACTATTCATGCATGCTTAGATACTTAGCAAAAGAGTGATCTAAATAAAAAGATTTTAACTCATGTAAAAATTTTTGATGGCTTTCAACTGCTCTCAAGCTAGATGGAAGTTCATTGAAGAGACGACTGCATATGCCTTCAAATGTTTTTGTGGATTTGGTTACAGTTAGTTTTTTACCGTCGTCAGACGCAGCACGTCTTGGACATTTGCTTTCTCGTACATGTACGGCCAGGTAGTCTGGAAAATTTGGCGTGTATAGCGATTTATGGGCCAGTTTTAACATGCTATATTTAATTCTATATTCCATTGGCAACCATTTCAATTGAATTACGTCGAGGGTGTTTGCGAATTTACCATTGGCAAAGCCAGCAGCTGATTTTAAAAGCTTCTCAAGGCGGTTCTGATTGTGCTGCGTCGTGTTACAGAATAGTGTATTGCAATAATCGAGTTTCGATAATACCAAAGACTGAACAAGGTGTTTTCGGATATTCATTGGCGCAAAGTTTTTTAATCTGCGTAGTACACTAAGTTTCTTGTAACAGGAAAGCAGTAACTCATTCAGATGGGTTTCAAATGACAGGTGTTGGTCTATAAGAACTCCAAGGACTTTCCAAACCTTTACTCGCTCAATAGGATGGTTTTCATGATGGATATCAATGATTTGTGTATCAAGGTTATGTAATTTAGATAATTTAGCTGATGACAATAACATACATTTTGTTTTGCTATGGTTAAACAAAAGGTTGTTGTCCTTCGACCATTTGTATAGAGAGGATATTTGAAGATTCATATTCTCAACGCCGGTTGAGAGTTGTGACACTTTAGAATGGATGTAAGTTGTTGTGTCATCTGCATATTGACAGTGGTTGCCAATAACATGGTCTTGAAGATCAGACACGTAAAGATTAAATATAATTGGTCCGAGAACGGAACCTTGAGGCACTCCAAAGCGAATCATTCCTATTGAAGACATTTTGTCGTTGATCTGCACAAATTGGTAACGGTCTGTGAGATAGGAAACCATCCACAAAGCTGCTGACTTAGAGAATCCAATACTATACATCTTATTTAAAGTATTCTTAAATTCGACTGTGTCAAAAGCCTTCGAGTAATCGGAAAACAGTGCCAATGTGATTTCTCCTCTCTCCATAGCTTTTATTACATCATCTCTTATTTTCATTAGCATCGTTGTTGTTGAATGGTTTTGTCTAAATCCAGACATGGTAGATTTATAAATATTATTTTTGAATATGAAATCACAGATCTGTTTCGCAATCAATCTTTCATATATTTTGGAAAGAACAGGAAGCACTGTGACAGGACGGAAGTCATCAGCTTTTAGTGCTTTATCCGATTTCGGAATGGGATTAACTTTTCCAATTTTCCAAGAACGATGGAATTTGTTCTCTTTAATACCTGCATTAAGTATGTGCGTTAGTGGAGAAGTCAGGTATTCCGCTACTAACTTGACTAAGGAGACTGGTATGTGATCGTAACCTGCAGAACAGTCAGCTCTCAACTTATTAAGTTCTTTCCAAACTTCATCATATGTGACATCTCTGAACACTAGTTCGCAGAGTTAGAACGGTCATTAAAACTTTTAACATGTGAAATTAACTCCTGAGATGATGTTGATTTTGAGTTGAGTAAACGTTCTGCTGTCGTAAGATAGTGAGTGTTGAGTACATTAGGATCGATTGTTAATTTTTGCTGATTGGGTCGTAGAATTCGATGTATAACTTTCCATATTTCATTTGGCCTTTTATGACTGAAAGCTTTTTGATAAAACTGTCGTTTAGTAAATTTTATCGTTCGTTTCAGCTTATTTCTTAATTCTCTAAATATGCTCCAGTCATTGTTGTCTTGTGTTGTATGCGCTTTAAAACGGGCTTCTTTAATTTGATTTTGGAGATGTGCAATGTTGAGGTCTTTAAGCCATGGTGCCGGTGGTCGGGTAACTTTAACCTTTTTTAGAGGGGCGTGGCGGTTAATGCACGACGATATGAATTCGTTTAAGATATCAAGTTTATCATCAGCTGAATCAACTCCGTAAATAACACTAAATGGTACTGTTGCAAAGTCTTTTACAAATTCCTCCGCTGAGAAAGACTTGTAATCTCTAATAAGCTTAAATCTAGGCTCATATCGGCGACAACGAACGTTGCAACAAACATATACTAAGTCATGATCGCTTACATGTGGTGTAGGTATGACGCCACAAACCTTGATTTTACATTCGCAGTTGGATATCACGTGATCAATGAGACTAACGCCGTTTCTAGTTGGTTGATTTACATGTTGAATTAACCCATACGACTCTAGCATATCAAAGTACATTTGGGATTCTGCAGATTTTCCAAGCTGATTGAAATTGAAGTCGCCGGTGATGATTATTTGGCCTGACCAGGTAGACATAACACTAGCCAATAATTTGTCGAATTCATTCAGCCATGAAGTTTGCTCTTTCGAATCAAAATGTGGTTGGTAAAATACGCCAACAAGAATACTGCTGTTTTTATTTTTACCTTCTACCTCAAACCACAAGTGTTCAAGTTCTTCAGCAGTTTTCACTATATCGTTTCTTTCTTTGTATTTGATATCTTCCTTCAAGTACGCTGCTACACCTCCTCCCCTACGATTATGTCGATTTCGGTAAAGCATGTTGTACCCTTGAATTTTCACATATTCTATCATGTTCAGGTTATCCTTTAGCCATGTTTCCGATAAGGTGCATATATCAAATTCATAACGGCTTAGTATAGATTGGAACTCTGGAAATGATGATATTAATGATTGTGTATTTAGATGGCTTAGTGATAGCAAGTGGTCATTTTGCTTTAGGGTTTGAAGGTGATTGTCACACTCTAAAGGCTCGTCGATAACAGTAAAACTTTCTTCATGCGATGGAAATATCTCAACTGTCGAAAAAACGGTAATTCACGATGTAAACATAAATCACATGACGCAGGGGTTCTTGATTGTTTAACGAGTTGGATGTTATTGCAGCATTTAGCGTGAGTTGACTCTAAACAGTGTCCACAAATCAAACGTTTTTGGTTGCACCGTACTGTTTTGGCACAGATTACACACTTCGGTATGTGAGAACCAGGTCCTGGATTTTGATGAACATCGCCAGATTGAAGAATGACATTAAATGCTGGTTGGCATAATATAAGGTTCTCCCTTTGGAACATTTATCTTGTGAATGATTAAATGCAGCACGTTTTGTCATTAAACCGATCTCCCAATTGACATTGACATTGTAAAAGAACTGTAATGTAGATGTAATTAACAGTAAAAATGTCAAACTAATAAACACATTTTTGTAACGAGCGTGGTTTCTATTAGCCATCGTATGAAGGGAAGATGTGAAAAATTCTGTATAAACTTTTCAGACAGATATACCATGTAGCCAACCAAATAACATAAGTAATGAAGTAACTTTTACAATTTCTATATAACGACAGGAACACTCCAAACCATAAGTATACTCAAAACAAGGAATAACCGCGATAAATTAGCAATAAAATATAATAATCTCAGGAGCTCATAAAACACGTCCGAACACTTCTGCACTTCAAACATTTTTTCCGTCTCAAATCTTCTTGCTCGCCGGAAACAATTTTCTCAAAAAGTGGCTCATCTATATCAGGGAACTGTGTGTGCTGCTGTAAATAGTGATGGGGTCAGTTTTAGGTAGAATGGTATTTCGCATGTTTTCAAGGACCTTTACACTATTCACCAGAAGTTGTTAATTTAACAAGACAGGATTACATTAATGAAACTTTTGAGTTTTCTAGGGACCAGACAAATTCGAGTTATTAAGAGACTTTAGAAAGAGAGTATTATTTCATGTGTATCGCTTAAACAATCCGAATTGGAGTCTACTATAATAAAAAGAAGGAAAGTGCAAATAGAAAATGTCAGCGTCATCAATTAATATTTGTAACATTTTTGAAGCAGTTAAAATACAACACAAACACGCATTTTTACTCATTCAAAATACTGCCTGTGTCTGTAGAAAAAACAAAATGTCAAAGTAACGTGGTTTTAAGCAACTGAAATTTTTCTATTCGATTTTCCTTTTGAATATTTGCAACATTTGAAGAGTTGCTGGTTAGGTTGTATGTGCAATCAGGCAATTTTCATGTGAATTAATTAAATTAATTCTCAATTATAGTGAACTTGATGAGACACAAAGCTAAGTTTGTTATATCTAGATTTCGTAATGTAAGAGAAAAACAAAAAATTTGGTTTGTGAAATCGCAAACCGGCAAAAGTTCAGTATGTCCTTATTTAAATCAGTTAAATGTGGCAAGTAACAGTAGGTGTCCAGTAGTGCCTGAAAATCAGGGATGTAGATAGTTTGCTCTCTCGTATGTGAGTATATTGAAAAAATGCAATTGAAAAGTTTACAGAGAACGCCAAAATACCGTAATATATAAAAGCAACAAAAAAAACTTGACGGAGAACCGCCAAAAAAGGTATTGACAAAAAAATAATTTGTTACTGAATATAAAATTTTATGAAAGAATAAATTATTAAACGATAAAAAAACAAAAAAACAAAACAAAAAAACTTTATGCCTAAAAACTAAAATTGAATAAACATTTTTAGGTGGCGGTTCTCGGCGACCATACTGAAGTCTTTATATTGAAGTATTGACTATATTTTTTTATTCATGTATATTTTGAACTCAATGTATTATAAAAAATGTTTATAATAGTACAATGTAACAAAATATGTGTCCAATTAAAAACCGCATATAGAATATGAATATAAAAATATATGAAGAAAACTGAAGAATATATACCTCTCACGTGACAAAGATAGTTATGCAAAATCGAGCAATGGAAATCATTTTTTGAAAATATCTGAAAATCCTGGTTAAGTTCAGATAAGGCGGCCAAGTCCAAGGACTTCGGACAAGTCCAGATAAGTCTGACAAGGTCAGGTTTTGAGGACTAATGAAACGGAAGAGTTCTAGAAGCAGAAACGAGATAATACTAGAGATGATGCCGCCACCAAATCACCTAAAAAAGAAATTATACAACTGTAATACAATCTCAGATCCACTAGTGATAAAATTCAATTGGAAGAATTAATGTGAATTTTTTTTTCATTTTAACCTGAAAAAAACAAACGAAAATTGATTTATAAAAAAAGCATTCTGCAATATTTGATCTATAATCTCCCAAAAGTTAACGAGCAAAAATTCCAAAATTTGAGGTCAAAAAGAAGCATCGTATAAATATTCGTTTTAGTTGTTTTAATTAAAGGAACATTGACAGTAGCAATTGTTGAGTGTTTTGATTCGAGACTTGAATAAACTTAATTTTGGGCAATGCTTTAGATCAGCTGGAAGGTTATTCCAGAGAAGCACTGCTCTAAAGACGAAAGAGTTTTTGGTGCACTCTGAGCGCTTAGGTAGCTGCAACAGAGTTCCATGACGCATGTTATAAACAACAGACTTTAAAACAAAAAAATCCCACATAAAACTTGGATTTTGTTGGAAAATCGACTTATACACTTCAGTGGCAATTAACATCAAATTTGATTTGTGTATTGACACATCGTTATATGTCTCCAGGACCTTCTCCTTGGGTGTGACAAAATCTAGATTTACTGTTCTCAAAGCTCGGATGTGCGTGGATTCAATTTTTGCCGAATCCCACTTTGAGCAGAACATCCAAACTAGAGGACAGTATCTAAAGCAGGATAGAACATATGCATTGCATAGCATTGTTGCCTTTGGCAAATTTAAGTTAGAGCGAATTCGTAATAAGGCATTTATTTTACGATTCGCTTTTGTGCATACGTCTAATATGTGAGGTGAAAAACTCAACCTATCGTCGAAAGTCACTCCCAGCAGTTTCACACATTTAGTAGAAGGAATAGTGTGACTGTCAACAACAAGTTCGTTTTAATTTTCATCATGACATCCAAGAAGTAAAAACTGAAATTTATCTGGGTTGACAACCATCTGGTTTATCTTAAACCAGTTTGTGATAATAGGAACATCTCGGGACAATTTAGATAAGACCTCACTGAGAGAGGGATCACACGCATATAATGTATTGTCATCAGCAAAGTTGGCAATTCCAGATGAAATTTCACAGAAAAAGAGATCTTTGAGGAAGATATTGAATAATAATGGCCCTAATACTGAACCTTGTGGCACGCCTTCAACTACCTCTAGCCATTCACTAAAGTAGGATTCGATTCGCACACGCATCTTCCTATCCTGCAAGTAACTATATAAAAACTTTAAACTTTTATATCCCAATCCATAGGCCCAAAGTTTAGCTACTAACAAGTCATGAGGGAGAAAATCAAAAGCTTTTGAGAGGTCCATTAGAACAACTCCTACCTTTCCAGCACTCGCAAGACATTTTTGCCACGCATGGAGATTTAACAGGCAGTGCTGGGTTGAATAGCCTTTTTGAAAGCCACAGAGGTATTTTGAGAGTTTAGTCTCCATAAAAGTTGTAAGCTGGTTGAAGACTAATCTTTCGTATACCTTAGAAAATATAGGAAGTAAGCTAATGGGCCGATAGTTTGACTTGTCAGTAGCAGAACTTTTCTTATGTGCTGGGATTGTAAGAGCCATCTTAAGTTCAGACGGGAATATATTAGATTCAAAAGAGTTATTGAAACACGATGACAAGACGTCGGAAATTTCATAAGCAACACTTTGAACAATATCAGTGGGGACATTGCTGCTAGTCTTCTTTGTCTTACCGAGTTTCATAATGGTGGCAAGAATTTCATCACTACTTGTGAGTTTAAATTCAAAGAAATCATCCCTGTGGTGTAATGACTTTATCCTCACAACACTAGGATGACTTTTAAATTTTTCAATTGCTATCAGAACAGGGTCACTCACGATATCAAGGTTTGGTGCCACCATTGGTGACCATGACTGTGTGGGAAGTGACGCCGTGATGTTAGAAAAATATCGATTAAAACTATTTGCCACACTTGTGCTATCAGAAATGATTTCCCCGTCATCAACCAAGATTGTCTTGCTTGCAAAAGCATCTTTATCCGAGAAAAATGGTTTGCATGCGCTCCAGAAACTTTTACAGTCTCCTCTAATTTCTGCCTTGGCAAAATAAGACCTCTTGGCTTTCCTATTCATCGAGACAATCTGATTTCTTTGCAGCTTGTAACGAGCTCAATCACTTAGGTCGCGCGTTCTTTTGGCGATATTCTATAAGTGAGAGCGTTTTACATTTTGAACAAAGAAATAAACAACGAAACTAAAAACAGAAGAACAACAAGAGCAGGGTGTTTAGCGGAATGTTTTGAACGAAATCTGAGGTTGATTGAGAAATTGGTGGTTTTAACAGGACGAAAAGGATTTTACACATGAGATGTTAACATATGTTCAAAATGATAAAGTGTACGTTAAAGTGAAGAAAGATAAGTTACCACATGATAAACGTTTCCTTTAAATAAAATAAACATCAAAGAAAGTGTCCGCTTGTTCGACCTGGGATGGTATTACGAAACCTTTTTTTTGTAAATGATAACGGAATGAATGTTAACGCAAAGACATAGAAACAACACCTGCAACACCTTCCTTCCACTCACAAACCAACCAAGCAATTCACCAGAAGGCCACTCTTAGTGAATGACCATGAAGTCCAATGTATCAACGATTATGGTTAAATCGTTTTTGTTTCTTATGTTATGCTTCTCATTTAAATTCGTTATTTTAATGATAATGAACATCATGTTACAGGAATATCTAAATTTTTGTAACATCAAAGTTAATAAAAAGACAAGTAAAAATAATTGACGTCAAAATTTGAACAAATTGAAAGCATGCTCTCCCTTACTTCCTTTATTTTCGACTGAAACATAAAATTAATTCTTGCCAAAATGGACGCATAAAAATTTCTAAATACATTTGTGAGAGAGAAATAAAGAAAGTTTAGGAGGAAAATCACAATTTATTTCACAAATTCAAGAGTTTAAATTTCATGGGCGTTTTTTTGGCCCACCCGGTATATATACCTTGGTTTGAAATTACCCAGAATTGAGCTTATTATAAAAATGTATAGTCATTCCATTATTCAATCAATTTCTTAAAAGTTGTGAGATTTTCACACGACCTTATTTCAAAAGGCAAAGTATTTCACACTTTCGGCTCCGAAGACTATCCGTACCAAATCTAGCAGATTTAAAATTTATATTTTTCAGGTTATTATAAATATTATAGCTAATTATGTCTTTCATGTATGAAGGATTTAAATCTTTTACAGTTTTAAATATTTCAACATATAGGCACCTTTCGTTATTACTAACACTTAAATCATGAGATTCGCTTGTCATTAGAAACTTCATAGCTCGTCCTATTTATAGCATTGGTACGGACTTAATTAAATATTTATTAACATATTTGTTAACATCTATAAAATACTATAAAATTCGATTTCTTTCGAAAAACGTGTTCCAGTCTCATAAGTATTAATATTATTCATTCATATAACATTACGCCCTGCAACATAGAGTTTTCCTTTTTTATTTTTGTATCCTCGTTTAACCAAATCAGATATTCATTAAAGAAAACTCTTTCTTGCAGTGGAAACGATTTATATATGCAAGTTTGACCAATTTGTGTCCTTGGACACGTTTTTCCCGAAATTTACTTGCTGATGACAACACTATATACGCTTCCAGTAAGAGTATCGACGAAGTCAAAGATAAACTATTATCTTCATTGGAATGTGTGTCGTCTTGGTTTTCTCAAAACGGGCTTCAGCTTAATGCTGAAAAATGTAAGCTCGTAGTTTTTGGAAAGGCAAGACCACATGAACTTACATTGAATTTTAATTGTGAAACACTGGAGGAATCTCAGAGAGTGAAACTTTTAGGAATCATCGTAGATAACGAACTCTCTTTGAAAGAACACAATCGTTCTATTTCTAAGAAAGCAAACTCCAAACTGGCTTCACTGAGGAGAATAACTGGTTTCATGTATCAGGAAAAGCTTAAGCTTATAAGAAACTCTTTTTTTGCGTCAGAGACAGCATATTGTCCTTTAATTTGGTCTTTCAGTAGCAAAGTTTGCATGGATAAATTAAGAACGTCTTCAGTAAAGAGTGAAACGTCTTATAGGAAATTAGTACAAACCGTAGAATCCAGTGCGAAAGACTCTTAGAAGACGTCTACAAGTTTACAAGACCAAAAATGAATTAAAATGACTTCTGAATACAGGGACTTGGTGTTCGCTTTCAAAAAAAATGTTAAATATCAACTCAGAAATTCGCAACCATTATTTCAAAATAGAGTGAGAACTGCAAAATACGGTCTTCAATCTATTTCTTCTATTGTCGCTTGGCTATGGAATTCCCTCCCCGAACATGTTACGCAAGCATCTTTATTAACAAAATTCTGCAATCAGGTCTCTGTGTCGTCTTTGTGCCAATTTTATAACAAACCTAGGTTTTATCAATTTCTAGCTTTTTTTCCTTTATTTGCTTGATTTTATTTTACAGTCGATTTTTATTTTTTATGTTTAAAAATGATTCGTTAGTGTAAACAATGTTTAATTAAGAAACAGCAGACACAATATTGCTTCAAACAATAAGAAATATACATGCGTGCCAGCGGTGGATCGAGAAGCAATTTTACTGGTGTAAAAATTATAGAGAAGAGTGTTTTCAAAAGGATAATTGCACTTTAATTGCCAATTCTATTTTATAAAGTTCTCCTCCAAATTGGCTTACACCAGGTACATTTCTGCTAGATTCACCATCGTCAGAGGCGTAGCTAGAGCTCAGTCAAAATTTGTGGAGGTGGTCACCCCATCGCTAATATCGCAGACCCCAAAAAAACGTCAGTTATCCTCATTGGTTCTCGAGATATTTTCCCCTGAACGTCGCGTTCCATTGGGAGTGCAACGGAATGTCCCCCCGTGCCAAAAATTTGACGTCGCATCATTTGCTTCTACTATGCTAATACTGAAAAAAAGCTTCTTGCAGCATCGTGGTTTTACGCGCTCCTCGTGAGAAAATGACCGTGAAATTTCTTCAAATGTATCACTCTCTAAAATAAAAGTGGTATGCACACCTCGCTATTAGTATATAGACTAGTATCTCGGGTAAAAGAATTTTACTGGTTGATTTTCCCATTGTTGCCCCCACCACCTGTGCTCTTCCTCTTTCAAAATATAGGGGTGTATATATAGTATAGCGTGTAAAATTGTTTTACAGATTTACTTTCCCCATGAGTTACCGGTATCCCGTGTTCTTCTTCTCAATATGGTGGTGACGAAAAATAAAATCATGCAATCCAAAAGGAGAAGCAGTACCACGCTATAGAGCTCAAAATGCAGATCAAAACTATTACATCAAAAAAATCGAACAATATGAAAGGTTGTTTTTTGTCCTGATTTAGTAACGGTTATATCTATCTATTGAAATTGTTTTTAATATATATATAGATAAATCATAAAACGTATATTTCATTTGAAACAGACGCATCGATGATGATAACGGGGGCCGCTCAAAATGTAGGGTCGACAAAAGAGATTAATAAATCAGACAAAAAGAATAGGTATGCAAATGTAATTAATACATTAATTAATCTCGTTTTTTCAGGCAATGGTATAATGGATTTTCAAGATTAAATCAAGGTTTCCGACTTTCAGCATCTCATTCTAATTACAATCGCAGTTGTGTCAAGTTTAATATTTAATTCTATTGTCTGATTTTTTTAATCTCATAAGCTTTTACGTGTAAACAATGGAAACAATAGAAACATTACATTTCTATTTATTTCTGTTTTTGCACGAAAAGCGCAGCACTACATTTGGAGTGGCTCCCGCTATCATCATCAGGTATATTAAAAAAAGCTGCCGAAAATAAAATCACAGAATGATAAATAATAAGTATCGCTAAGTTGTAAAGCTCGAAAAACTGATCAAAAATATGTTGGGATCGCCTGTGTACGACGTGCCGTTACTGAGATATCGTTGATCAAAGATTTTGATGATGTCACACCCGTCCCCCAAAAGTTTTAGTCCCAATTTGTTTTTCGTCACCCCATTGCCAAATTATCGCGGACCCCAATAACGTCAGTTATTCCTATTGGTTCCCGAGATATTTGTCCCTAAACGTCGCGTTCCATTGGGGGTGCAATGCAATGTCCCCCGTGCAAAATAACTGAAGATGCATCATTTGCTACTACTATACTAATACTGGAAAAACGCTTCTTGCAGCATCGTGGTTTTACGCGCTCCTCGTGAGAAAATGACCGTGAAATTTCTTCAAATGTATCACTCTCTAAAATAAAAGTGGTATGCACACCTCGTTATTAGTATATAAGACTAGTATCGCGTGTAAAAACATTTTACAAGTTCATTTTCCCCTTGAGTTACTACCCCCAACACCCGTCCTTACCCTCTCTCATAGAATATGGAGGTGACGAAAAGTAAGATCACATAATAGCTAAAAATAAGTATCACTAAGTTGTAGAGCTTGAAAATGTATGGGATCGCCTGTGTACGACTTACCGTTACGGAGATATAGTCGATCAAAGATTGTGATGACGTCACACCCGTCCCCAAAAATTTTTAGACCCAAATCTTTCGACAACCCATCGCCAATATCGCGCGCCCAAAGTGACGTCAGTTATTCCCATTGGTTCTCGAGATATTTGCCCTTAAATATCGCGTTCTATTTAAGGTGCAATGCAATGTGCCCACTGACGTCGCGCTACTGCTATAATACTAATTGCCATTAAAGTCACAACTCAGTTACGCACGATCTAAAATTTCAATTATAACATTTTTCATACGAATATTTCGTTCCCAGTCCTTTTATTCACACTGACTAAATTAAAAATGTTATGCACACCTCGCTATTAATAAAGAAGACTAGTATCCCGGGTAAAAACTTTTTACAGGTTTTTACATTTTTACATTTCACATTTTAAATGTTTTAAAAGCGATTGAGGAGAACTTTTCTCTTTTCTCTCTGCAATGAAAAATGTCAGCATAAGAAATATCCAGCAGAGGAAAAGAAGAGTCAGGACGCCGGGCTCTCTATTCATAAGTTTGGAAGATTATTTGGAATATGACCTTTTTTTCTAGATGAACGAAAAAGCGAAAATTTAGTCTTTTTAACATTTTTAATGTTAATTTGTTTGCCTGAAATGTAACTTATGCAAACATGTCTTCATTCATTTTCATTAAAAAGTTTCGGAATTTGAAAGGAACCTGGTTTATTAAGCTTTGATGAGAAATTTACAAAGTCGTTCACGTAAATTAAAAACAGTAATATTAAGCCCTACGGTACACCACAGATTATGTTTATGGAGAGACTTTTCTTAGGATAAGTTACATGCTGTTTTCGGTTAGATAATTTTTTAGAATATTGTATTATTTATAATCCCATAATGCTTAAGTTTTCAAAGCAATATCTGATGATCAAACAGTGTTGGAATTCTATCATTAGAGCATCTTTGAAATATGCTATACCATGGCATTTTTATTACAACCTTGTAATCTCATCAATTCCAACCGCTTTATTCCTGCTTACTCTGCTAAGGTTATTGAATGCAACTTTTTCATGAAACGTAACTTCGTCATCTCTTAGTATTGAGTGATTTCCCTTCAGGTATTCTTCAAACTTGTGTTTGTTGTGGCAATTTTAATCTGCTAGATTATGACCAACATTTGTATAGAAAGTATTATATTCTTCCGCCTTTGTTATATTACATCATACAAAAGTATCCCGGGTGAAAACTTTCCCCATGAGTTCACACCACCCGTGCTCTTCCTCTTTCAAATTATAGGGGTGACCGAAAAATAAAATCATACAATCCAAAAGAATAAGTATCACTTAGTTGTAAAGCTCAAAAAGCTGATCAAAAAAATGTATGGTATCGTCTGCGTACGACGTGCCGTTACCGAGATATCGATGAACAAAGATTTTGATGACGTCACACCCGTCCCCAAAAAGTTTTGGACCCAATTTTTTTTTTCGTCACCCATCGCAAGTATCGCAGACCCTCAAAAACGTCAGTTATCCCCATCGGTTCTCGAGATATTTGCCCCTAAACGTCGCGTTCTATTGGGGGTGCAACGCAATGTCCCCCCTGCCAAAAAATTCATGTCGCGTCATTTGCTACTACCAATATACTAATACTGAAAAAACGCTTCTCGCAGCATTGTGGTTTTACGCGCTCCTCGTGAGAAAATGACTGTGAAATTTCTTCAAATGTATCACTCTCTAAAATAAAAGTGGTATGCACACCTCACTATTAGTATATAGACTAGTATCCCGTGTAAAAATATTTCACGGTTCACTCTCAAGGATCATGATAAGATATATAAGAATACAGCCTAAAAATGGTTTAATTATATATATTTTCCAACCATTGAGTGAAACCGTAAAATTATGCCTTTGCCCGGGATACCTGAATCAATCAAAATGTGAATAAAGAAAAAACAATTTACCTCCTCAGTATACACAACCAAAGGATCATTCTTCTATGAATTCATTAAATGCTCTATCCCAATTGCTTGTACCGTGATTATGTAAAACCATGATTGGCACATTCAATATTCTTCTTCATAATTTTTATTTACACTATATTTTTAATCTAAAAAGAAAGAAGTCGTATAGAAAAGAAGCAAGAAAAAAATGCATTCAGAATATAAAATAGCAATAAATAACCAAGATAAGCACTATGGCTTAAATTCAAACTGCCAGCCAGTACAAATAATAAGTAGGCTCCCCTAAAATGTACATGATCCAGCAAAATAGCCACTTGAAAAGAAATCATACATTACACATTACACACTCCATCTCTCCTGTCACAGACAAAATAAAACAAACAACAAACAAAATAAAACAGAGATAATTTAAAGAAATAAGACTGTGGCTATCATGGAATATGTAGATATTATCAATGAAGAGTAAAAAGGAAAGATATTAAGTTATTAAGATCCTCTCCTCCACTAAAAACAAAACAAACAACACACTTAAAAATATATATAGCAATATAAAAACATAGGTTAAACAACGAAATGGAATAGCTAAAAAAATGGGATCTGTGAAGTATAGATAAAAACCCTATAATTTAGGCTGGCGGTGTGGGTTGTATGTAGGGAAAGGGTTAGGGTTCAATCATCATATGAGGGTAGGGGAGAGAGCTTTAACTTTCTTGAAAACAGCCACAAAAATTCCCTTGAAAAATAAATAACGACACTAACACAGCAATAATATCTCAGCGTAACACAAAACCCTTTACTGCTTCACATGCAACAAAAAAACATCAGAAATAACGATGTAGCTCTTCCACACAATATGTTGATAATGTTTTCCACATGGTCGAAATGATTGCAACGACGCAACCATTTTTAATCACAATATGTAAATACCACTTCGTTAACAATCCTCCAATTCCATTAACAGTTTCTTCGCTTTCCAGCACACCATTACTACCAAAAATAACGACATTATCTTCGTGTTCTGATTCAATTTAATGTATATACTTCCACTCGTTAATTCCATCTTTACGAAACCATCATTTCCAAGAAAAAGAAATAAATTAAAAACCATTTGCTATCATTTGACAACTTCTTCTGTGCAACCATTAACTGTTTATAACATAAATAACTAAGATGTTCTTCAGTTTCCAGTACAGTACACGTTTCTGCTATTTTTTCTTCCACTCGTTAATTCGTTTAATAATAATACAATATCCTTCGTTTCCTTTCTTCGTCCGTCTCGCGAATCAATCTTTACGAAAACAAAATCAGATTTGTTTAAATTTTAAAAACCCTCGTTTCTTTTCTGCATCTTACAACTGGTAGTAAACATACTAATACTTTCTCAACAACAATACTGTTCTTTGCTTTTGAAATAAAAACCAACAGAACAAACAACAAAAACAAAACAAACAACAAATACACTTCTTCTCTCTTCTTTTTCACCAAACAAAAATGATCGTTGAGAATATTTCAAACAAAAAACCATTGCATTGCATCTTCCACCGTAGAGACCTTTCGTTGTCTTATTTACCATTACTAATACGCAAATGAAAAAACGCTTGTCACAGCATCGTGGTTTTACGCGCCCTCCATGAGAAAATGACCGTGAAATTTCTCTAAATGTATCAGTCTCAATTTATTCTTATGGTGTCTGTGGGATTGTGTTCTTCAATATTATTTAATGGTTCTGTTGCAACAACCTTGTGATGAAACAGATGGTAATCGCAATTGACACTAATGAAGAGATAGTGACTAACAATCTTTGAACTTCCGTAACATTGATCTTCTAAGTGTTTTCCTTACTTCCCAAATAATTTATAATATAATAAGCGAATTGTCCATGATGTTTCCTTTTTAGCACACAGGGATTCATAGAATACTATTAGGTTCATCCATGCCAACAGTTGATCTAGGTATAGGTATAGCTGGTATAACAATTTCACATTCATTGATTTTATAAATGATATTTTGATGATAAATAATATTTCCCATTGAGTATCCTACTAAAAGTCTTTAATTAACTTGGAAATTTCATCATTTTGTTAGCCAACAAATCAATATCCCAAAACTTTCTCTTTCTGTCCTTCGACAATTTCATAGGTAATACTTGAACATGTATCATTCACAAAAAAGTTTTTTTAGGAGCTAGCTACTACTGCTAGCAGCTAGATTTAGTTGTGTGTTAAGATACATGGAAATCTTTTATAAAAACCCTACTGTTCTGGATACATTTCATGGAGAAAAGAAAAGAACATTCCATTTTCATCCATGTGGCTGTGCTCTTTGCAATCTTTTCGCCTCCAAAACTCCATATCGATCACCTTACTTACTTAGTATCAACATGTAAACATAAAGCCAAGGCTAAGTAATCTAGACTGTGATCATTAGATCTATGAGCTTACAGGCTATTTTTTGGGTGACATTGGGACGCTGACGACGAGTGCTTTGCGTTTCAGACATCTCGCGTATAAGCGATTTGATAAAAACAAACATCTTCTTCGAAAGAAATATTATTACTAAATACAAATGAAAAATCCATCTGAAATACTGCGTTTTAAACTTTGACAAACAAAGTTATAAGAAGGTAGTTATAAAAAAATAGTTATAAGAAGGTTGAATAGAGTTAAAGTAAGAACCGCTTCTAATGAAGCTTATTGTCATTAACTGTGGGTGAGCTTCGAAGCACGAGGCATTACTTACAACAAAATAATATTTAATTTCAAGTGATACCTCGAATTGGAAGTAACTAAAATCCTCCTTTTCGTATTTCATGGGAATAAGATATTGAGGTAAAATACCAAAAAAATACTTATTGAATGTTTTGATAGGCTTATGAAAATTCCTAGCCTGCGTTCGTTCATCACAATTTATATAGTTTGGTAAAGGGAATTTCGCAGAGTCTAAAGCGTTAGCCTAAACTGCCATTTTGGCTGGGGTGGAGGAGTCCAAGGGTGTTTTAATACGGTATTCGCGTTCCCTGCTACCGTAATAAAATACTAAATAAAGAAAAAAATACAATTGAAAATATTTTATATAACATTAAAACATATAAAACCAAAATTAAATAAATAAAAAATAAAACAGCGATGCATGGCCGTAAGTCAGCGGAAATCGTTCGAAGTGCACATAAGGTTTCTACTATGATTTCATGATAAAAATGAATATGACTCGAGAATCTTGGTTGGCAAAAGTCAGAAATGAAATCCAATCACAAATGACAATACTACTACTAATAATTAAAAATACCTATCGGGATCAGTGAAAAGTTTGCATGCTATACATGCTATACTAAATACTATTTAAGTAACAAAATTTGCTTAAATTATTATCATTATTATTATTATCATACAAAATTTTGTCAGGTTATTAAAATCTCAGAAGCAAATAGAATTTAATGTATTTTGAATTGTGCTTCAGGAAGTTTTAAAACTGCCATTGTGAAAATTTCAATAAACCGAGAGTTTGCGGTGAAAACCTTGTTATTTCTGTCTGAGTTAAACAAGGTAATGGTTATGTAATGCCTCGTTCTTTCAAACGAAAAAGAGATGCCTTTCAAACAAAAAGTTTAATGATCGCATCTTGTAAATTAACACACTCTTACTGCTGACTTATGAAATCTGAAAGAAAGTTGAATTGATTTCCTCAACGTTCTTACAAATCGAGTTAGAGATGCTTCTCTCGAAAAAAAACTCGTAATAACCCATTTATATATATAGTGAAGATAGATAAATGTGTCATTCAGGAGAATACAAGAGAAAGGGAGGAAAATATATATCAACTGAAACAGCAAACTGTAAATAAGAATGGTGCGTGGTGAAATTATGTGAAAATTAAATAGTAATTAACCATGTCATAACTAACAACACTAACACGCTGCTAGTGTGACCTGCATGACCGAAAGGTTCCCCATTGCAGGCACCTTTTCCACCTCTTCCACCACCATTACCGCCAGTTCCACCATTACCGCCAGTTCCTGCATTACCACCGCCAGCACCACCCTTTCCCAGAACACCATCTTTTCCTGCATTACCACCATCTTTTCCATTGCAGCCACCATCACCACCATTCTCTCCATTACCGCCACCATTTTCGCCAAGTCCTCCATTACCACCATTTCTGCCATTACAGCCACCATCAGCACCGTTTTCTCCATTAGCCCCATCTGCTCCATTACAACCACCATCTTCACCGTTTTCTCCATCATCTCCATTTCTTCCAGACCCTACAAAGATACAAAGCATGTACACATAAAGACATAAAAAGATGTTTCTTGATGTTTCTTAATGTTTATCGCAAATGAACTCACCCTGATCTCTTTTGTGTCTTCTGGACAAAATGTTTTTGAGTTCATCCTGCACAGTAGCTATGAAGTAAAAATACTTATTCAAATAGTTTCATTTGCATGCGATTTTTATGAAGTACAATTAATGTGTAGTATCTGAATTCATTTGTATTGTCTTATTTCTTACCTTCTCTGTTCTCAACAGAAATTATTTTATCGTTTAACTTTTGCCATTCATCTAAAAGTAAGCGAAACACGATTCCATTACTGTTTATATATGTTTATTTTATAAGAAACATTTTGTAAGAAACCTACCGAATTGTTTAGTTACCAAAGTTTCTTAACGAGTTTCTTATTTCACGAATTACAATTTTGATTTTGAGAGAAAAAACACTGAATTGAAGAATTTGTTGCACCACAACTATATAATGAATGAACGTTTCAATTTACTGCAATTACTTTAACTCCGTTAAAGTTATCGATAATGGTCTGATCTATCTGGACACAACACTCTGTATCCATCCTGTTTTATCAATTATGAGAGTTATATCAGTGTACATCTGGCGAGAAGTTCCTTATTTGAGAATTGACATTACTATTTTCGAAAGTTTCTTAAATTTTGACAGGTATAGTATAAGAGGTTTCTTTTAGAAAACATATAGAATGATGCCTTGAGAGTTTATGGCTAAACTTTTAAGAAAGTAAAAAAAGTTACTTTTGAAGGTCCTTCCTTTATACCTAACCTTTTAACTTTTACCTTTAACCCTACTCTTTTAATCTTTTCGAGAAATCTTTCAAAGTAATTATATAACCATAAAACCTGACCGAGACATGCTAGCGACTATAACAGTGTGAATCGAAACAATCAGCGTGAGCGGGATTGATTTCTAATGGAGTTGTCTAATTGAGCGGTCGATGCAGACATGCGGCTTCAGTAGCACAAATGGGGCCTTTAAATGCTCTAGGATGTTCTACAAAGGACCCTCATTGACAGCAGTTCTGTCTGAACTAAACTGAATAGGCTATCCTGGGTAAACATTATAAATAATATTACAACGATAGATTTAAACAATCATATATGTGATCTCTTTGAAATGATAGGAATTGAAGTTAATTAAAATATTTACCGCTGGTGGCCTTGTGGTAAAGTGCTCGCCTCCACTGCAGGAGATCAGGGTTCAAATCCTGGCCGGGCTACTATAATAGTGTGAATTGATCCACTCAACCTAGCACTCAGCTTGAGAGCGGGATTGATATCTAAGGAGGTTGTCTGGTTGAGCTGTTGAGGCGTACTTGCGGCTTCCGTAACACAAATGGAGGCTTTAAATGCTCCAGGACCTCCTACGCAGGACCCTCATTGATTACATTTCTATCAGAACTGAAGAAGCTTTCCCAGGTAAACATTAATAATAATAATTCCCCAACATTTTGTCATAGGTCAGATTGTAAATTCAACAAGTTTTAGTTCAAAATTTATCTGTGGTGATAAATTGTATTAGCAGGGTCAATGGCGCGACATTCACCTGTCCGTAAACCCGATTTGTTGTATTTTCGTGTATTGTGAAAGGGTGGAAACATGTCTGTCCATGTCCGGCCATCATTCAGTTAGATGTGCCTAGGCATGCTGACGAGCCTTGATATCAGGCGAAACAGACGCCAATAATATGCCTTTCCATCGAATAATTATGTTACATCAATAGTGAATTTTAATGGTTTTAACGACCTTAAAATGCTCAAATTGCGACAGCTTCTTCACAGCTTGAAACCAAATATGAATGGAAAGATTAATGATTTTATTATATTTATCCAAAATCAGAATAAAAAAAATTCCTTTCCAAAACAGTTACAGATTATTCCCGTTTTTAGTTCCTGTCTCAAAATTTCTTATTTTCCAAAAACTAAAAGCATTGTCGTGATATACATACATTGAAGAAAAAAATTTGTTTTTTGATTTCCTTTTTGCTGAGTTATAGCATAACAGGTTAGCAGGCTATTCTACTCATGCTAGGAATGTAGAATGAAGCTTAACCTTTTCTGTATTTATTTCACTAATAATTGTTACCATGGTTACCATTGAATTTTGCTGACATCAGCACATTTTTAACTTGGTGTCCCAAATTTTCAAGAGTTTTTCATGATTAATGGTATGCCTTAAATTTTACAGATTATTCAATTTTCGCGCGCTTAAGTGTTGGTTTACCCATTGTATCTATATGTCTCTCTATTTAACAATTTTTTGCTGTTTTCGGATATCAGATACGGGATTTCGGACATCGGGTCGTTTTTTATAATGTGATGATAAATAGTAGACTCAAAAACCTGTGCTGTATAATTGGATAAAATGTACGTAAACTGGTAGATTTCTTTAAAAAATAAAGATATTTTGTTATTTTTCTTAACAAACTATAGAGTTGATTGATACCAGACTAGAAAAAGAGAAGAAAATACGTGAAAAATCTTATAATCCTGTGTGTTAGAAAATTTATTTCAGTTTTAAAGTATCATTCTCGTCACAAAAACGTGTGAAATACAATTATGAAGAACATTCCAATTGTAGGGAGAGTCTTTAATCATTAAAATTTCATTTGGAAGAAATGTCGTATATTTTTTTATATATGCAGTTTATACCTTGTGTTTAAAGTCAAACGAAGTGCATTAAAAAGTGTTTGTCTATTACAAGAAATCTTATTTAACTGTCGTTATGATCCCTGCAGAAAAAAACCCGACAGAAACTATTTTTGAAGTGTAAAGAGTATTTAATTGCCTCAAATATATGTGCAAAAATTAACTTAATCATTGCATGTTTAAACATCCATGACTTATCAAGTAAAGGACATTGACATTTTTAAACAATACATGCATGGCTTGAAGTCATTTACTTGCTGGAACACATGTTTCACATAGACAATATTCACAAGCATAACCTCCCAATAACTAAATAAAAGACAACACTTCAAGTTTGTGGAATTCTCATATGGAGCTGTCAGATCATCGAACTGTCAGAATTACCTTTGATCATACATCATACAATATCCAGATACCTTTTGGACAGTATTTTCAATGATACGAACATTAACTTTGTTTTCTGGGATGACATTTCCAGTTATATTTGGAGACATGGGTGGTGGTGTTATTGATTTAAAGTGTTATAAGCGGGTGATACACGAACAAATTGGTCGAATAAAATTCATAGTATGCAACTTGTCGAATTTGAAAGTTAAGTGATACACGCTTTTTATTTCAAGAAATTGAATTGTTCTTCATTCGCTCATTACATAATTGTGATTGCTTGAAATCATTTTGCTTCAATTCTAAAGAAAATCAGCTGATTGGAAAAGTAAACATGTCCAACGTTTAAAATGTTGAAATCGCCATGTCGAATCAAATAAATTGAATTGAAAATCCGCTGATACACGATCCAACTTGTCGAATTGGACAAATTTGATTCTATGAATTTAATCGTTCATCAAAATGTCCAATAAAAAGGAGGAAAAAATCGATTCGAATTGAAAAAGTTATTCCTGTAAAAATCTCTTTATTATTTTATTTTAGTTGCCGAAACCAATTCCTTCTGGAGTATTTGTTAGTATAAGTATAATATATACCATTATTGAATTTTCTATGCTGACTCGTTATAGGATATACACGTTTCGGTCGATTTTTTCATATAATTGCCCTACAAAAAAAGAGATTGGGAACCAAAGAAACAAGTCAGCAATTAATGTGTTATCAGATCCTGTAAAAATCGACCAAAGTGTATAACTCATAGCAAGTGTAAGGGTCGATCTATATTTAGAGGGTAATTATCTATTACTGAAAGAACCTCTTTTAATCCATGCTATCTTCTAATAACCACGCATCTATAATTTAAAAAAATCTTTGTATCCATAACAATTTTTGATCCTAAAGTAGTTTGAAATCAGTCAGTTTTCTCTAGGACCTATACGGAAATTGATAAAGCCTAGGGGCTTCTAGTTATGTTTGGAACTTATTTTTTTTATTCTATTTTTTTTTGTGTGTGTGTGTGTTTGTAAGTAACGTATTCAGTAAGTTTGGTCAAAAGCAGTTGCAAATATGCTGACGTCAGCACTTTATTAACCATGATGATTTTCACATCAACAAATAAACGAAATAACGCCTACATAAGCATAAAAAAACATTTGAAAACAAAATACATCTAATAACATATAATAATAATAATAATAATAATAACATAGAGCATAAGTTCAAATTAGAGTTGTTTCACAAAAATTTTCAAATCGTAAATGGCGCGAAAAATATCTTAGAAATATTTGACAAATTAGAGATATTTCGAAATTTTGTGACGTCACACCTTCTATTGACGACGTCATAGTTACAGAAATTATTGCTTGATATGTCTAGACATCCTGGACAGTTATGATGCATTTAAGGGTTATAATCTGTACAACGTGCAGATTTCAAAAAAATTCTTTTTGGTGAAAACGGGTGTACCTCAAAAAAGTGCTGACGTTAGCAAAAATGCTTAGGAAAAAATGTTTTTTTTATTAAAATTCTAACCCCTACTAAATTTTAGGAAAAGTCATGAAATATGAAGTCAATACCATATTAACAGTTCCAGAGATATCGAAATTGATAGAATGCCACGAGCCATCAAAATTTTAAACTATATGAAACCCCATAAAATTTTCAATAGAACTATATAAATACTGTAAAATCAATGATTAAAAATAAAACACTATATTTATTCTTAACAACACAAACTAAGAAGTCACCTTGAATTGCCAATACCGCATGTACGGATAACAATAACAACAAGATTGATTTCATCTTTACTCGTTGTGTAGCTCAAAACCATACTAAATGCCAAAAGCTTACCAAATCATTTTTATTATCAAAAGTTTTTTATAATCCGTCTTTTCTAGTTAAAGTTTCTTAATCAAATGTGGCGAGGTTTATGATAGCTGTCGTCTAGAATGTTTTTATGAACAGACCGCTTTTGTTGTGTCTAATTTGAATAATTAAGTTTTACTCATTGTCTAAAACGTACGTGTATTTCATACGCATTTTCATACTTATAAAGTTATTTTTAACTTTTAACTATCTAACTTTATCATATGTTTTTGAACTGTAGACATTTGACGCAATTCATAAAAACGACGTTGGATGTAATAACTACATTAGACTCCCGTTAACTCGGACCCCCAAGGGGAATTGAAGTGTCCGAGTTAGCGGAAGTCCGATTTAACCGAAGCTCTCGACAAGTCGGACTTAAAAATGTCCGACTTAACGAGATTATGGAAAAATATTCTCCTTTATCGACTTCCTTTAATATTCTATATTTTAAACTCAGTGTTCTTGTCTTTAATTTCCTTTTGAAACCCGCAACTTTCCAAAGCTTGATAGTAAAAAAAATTCTATGTACCCTCTCTCTCAACAAATTTACGAATTTCACAGCGTCAAAGCATAAGGTCCGAATTAAACATAGTTTTTTTACTGATGGGACACAAAAACTATTACGACTTAGCGAAGTTTTTTACCCTAAGGATAATGAACTGTTATAAGTAGAACTGAGGGTTGCAGTATAAATAAGAAATGGGTCTTCTTCTTGTTTCTTATTGTTCAAATAAGGGATTCCAACTGCTGACATCAGCACACTGCAAACCTCAGTTCTAGTTATAACAGTTCATTAGAATCGATTTATAATTGATTTCAAATGGCTTAAAAAGGCTGCCACTTCTTTCTTTGTTTAGGTTATAACTTGTTTCCTCATTGCCATACTTCTTGACATTTCTCTGAATTGTACTTCTTGAAGGTGGATTTCCGCCAGGAAAACGCAGTCTTAAAGCTCCAATAACTTTTTGCTTCATGAAATTTTCTCACGATGAACGCTCTTTGTTGCACTGTTAGCTGCATGATTAAATAAACTTACAAGTTTTCCTGCTTATAAAGAATTTCGACAGGCGTTGGGAATATGAATCTGTTAAAACATAAAAAAGATTTTAAGCTCACTTTACACAATGAATAAAAAATTGATGATCTTTACAGAATTTCGTGCTAAACGTAGCACAGTAGCATCCTGAGCAGTAATTGCAACGAAACAAAAGGTTAATGGCTCATTAAAAGTCCGGTTTATTGATCATTAAAGAGTTAATGACCGTATCGAATGAAAAAGTTCTTCGTATTTTCTTAAACAAAAAATACCACAAATGAAAAATTATATTTTCAGAATCCTTGAAATATTTTCTTTCTAACGGTACAAAAATCGCATTGATTTGATAAAGATTTAAAAAGTTATATGCTTTTAAAACTAGGGGCCAGTTTTTTTGTGGACACACTGTATAAAGAAAACAAAAGAAACCGGAAAAAAAGAAATAATTTCTACTAGCCACGCTACTTTTAAGGTACTTTTACACACTATTAACATATCTGTGAGGTTTTCAGCGGTTAGAAAATTGGTCATCGTGTATCTCAGACTGTTGTGTGTCATGTAACAAATGAACCACATCATTTTTTGCAAGTTTCATCATCCTAATAATCATCCACGACAAAACCAATATCTACTATCGCCCCGTGCCGCAGGTAATAACCAAATAAGAACCGGTAAAAATCTTAAAGCGGGATACTCATGGATAACGTTGGTATTTGGTGTATTTACGAAATCTGGAAAATGATCGTCAAAACATTCAACTAAATTATTCAGTAAGCCTCATAAAAGGTGTATTTATGAACGGGAAACGTCATATGGATCACAAGAAGTGAACATTTCTTTTGATGAAGCAGACATCAGACATTTCAAACTTTAAATTAATGTTTCAATTAGTGAGGTTGCTTCATGCAGACAAACAATTCGTAAAATTCTGCAAACAGATCCTTTTCTTTTACTTCTTAATGGCTGCACTAATACGGCGTTGGTAGAGTGGATGCATATTCTTCGTCAATTCCCACTACAGATTCTAAAACTGACACTCCACACAGTTCTACTCAGCACTCATTCTGCTTAGTGGATCTCAAAGCAAAGTCCATCATAATAATTCATATATTGAAACCTGGGAAACACTCAGTTCAAAGAAATCTGTGTAAACTAACATTTTGACTCTACATCTATTTTCATTCAATCCAAAGTTTGTAAGACATACTACTATAATTCTAGCGAGTAAGTAAATAAGGAAAAATGAAAGGAAATCAATTAGCTACTACGCTGCCATGGTTGATTTATTGGACCTTAAATTTATTCACAAAACATCTTAACCTTGATTTCTTCTGTATCTTTCAAGTATCACTTTAAGTTTATCAAAAAACTCGAAAAGCTTACAAAACTAATACGAATGCAAATACAATTCGTTATATGAACAAACCCTTATTAACTCCATAGTCATGAAACATACCACCATTGTCATTATTGCGATTTCCACCACCACTGCTACCACGACCTATATAACCACCATAACCACCATGATAATCTTCCCAATTTTCTAAAAAAAGGGAAAATGGAAAGGATCTTTCTATTCTCGGATAGTATCTCTGGCAAATAAGAACTATTGCAGTAACTTGATATTCAAAACGTTTTATCTTCCCAGCTTTGCATTAAATAAGTAAAGTGTTTAGTACTTCAATTTACATGCAGTTAATTGTTTCTTACCTTCACTGTTCTTATCAGAGATTACTCTATTGACAAATTCTTGCCAATCTTCTAAATGCAAAGACACACAAGTATACTGCAGTCATTATAATGTATCAATGGCTTTATGAATGTTCAAATATTCGAAAAACTTTAAAAGCAAAAGGACGGCCAAAATGTTTAATCATTTAGTTGGACAAAGTTGGAACATTTTTATGATCAGTGAAATAACTTACGTATCATCAAATTGTCATGACCTCTTTTGTCGTGTGGTTCTGAAAATAAATAATAGAAAATTTCCGCAGATTTAAAGGGATCCTACCATCTAAAATGAAAATTTGTTATTTGTTTATAAACCAGGAAAAAACAAGATTGCCATATCTTAGAAGGTATAAAAAACCCGCAAGGGTCGATAATCAGCCAAATTATTTTTTAATATTGTACCATTTTTCCGAGAATTCGCTTCTTCCTCATCAAGACAAACTTCGGAGTAGCCCCCAGTCCCTAATGATAAACGCCAAGTTGATCTATCATACCAGAGAGTTCAATTTGATGTGAATAAATATAGACCAGCACGGTGAGGACTTTTCCAAGATATCTGATTCGTAACCTTCGTTATCTCTTCGAACAAATCGATAACTTAAAAAAGTTTAAATGGCTAATTTGGGTCGAATCTTTCAATTTGGGTTGTAAAGACAAATGTTTGTTTAGATTTTTCTTCTGGGAAATGACCAAAAAGTCGATTCTTGGGCATTTCTAACAAAATATTATGTTTTGTTTGTGGAAATGGATTTGAATTTCATTACACTTTTTTGTTATTTTACCTCTCTTATACTTGTGGTTAATCATGGTATAGATAAATGTGTTTAACAAGCCTTAAAAAGGTCAGAACAAGTGGATCTCCACTGGGTGAGTACAGTCTTTCTATATTCGTTAGTCCACTCATACGTCACACGGCGCGTGGGGACTGGACGCTATAACTGAATTTTGGATCGAAGGAGCGAAGCGAAAGTCTGTAATGGCGGCTGTATTTTGCGAACGTTTTTGCAGTGTTGCATAGCAGTGATTCACTTCTGTTAAAAAAGTCCGATGGCAATCTTGGTTTTTCCTGGTTTATGAACAAATAACAAATTTTCACTTTAGATCGTAGGATCCCTTTAAAGGGGCTACGACACGAATCACGTGATATTAAGATTTATGGTCAGAGATGCGATAATATTATGGCTGACGGTAATAAAAAGTAAATTAACACAACAATCACGTGATTCATGTCGTAGCCCCTTTAAAGAACCAATATCTCCCTTTATAATCCATCACAATGTTACAATACTGACAATTTACATACTTTGCAGCGACAATGCCACAAGCACGGACAACAACAGCGACGTTGCAAAGATCTTCATTATTTAATTTACACTTGGTCTAACCAAAAGGAAAGTAAACAGTGAATGAAATTCAACAGCTAACGCGATCCTTGTTTATACTCAAAAGTTTAGAATGCATTTCCTAAAAATATCATGACAATAAATGCCATAAATCCAAGTTGTTCCCAACCTCCAGCGTAAAGTGCTTAGATTGTCTCACTTAGTCAAACGAAAGCAGATAATTATCAATTGTCACCATTATCACCATTACACAATATTCAAATAGTTAAGTGATTTGTGACAAACATAGAAATTTAGAAAAATTCTACATGCCCTATGTTATACAAACAAGTTAACAGGTTTCATATGCTGAAGGATGTTGTAAACACATAAAACTTGCAAACATATAAAAACTCAGTATCAGCATCAGCATAAAATAAATAAGATAAGTTCCGAACAAGTTAGACAGGCTTTTCATAAAGTGTAATATAATCATGTAATGAACAGAAAAGAATCGAAAACATAAGTATTATATATTTTGTTGCAAAGAAAGTCAATTATTCTGTGCTCCGACTTACGTCACTAATTATTTTGAAATAATAAAATTTCGCTACTTTGACTGTCATGATGGTTCCAAATATCCTGTTGCTATGACTTCTGAATTCCCCTTTTCCACAATATTGGTTTTGTTAGCCTGAAGGTGATTGTGGTTCACAATGCACACAATAAATAAAACAAAACTGGTATGCTTTACAGTTATTGATTATCCTCTAGATGGTTCCAGTCATTAAAAGTTGTGACGAAACACCAAAACACATAATATATTTAATATCTGGAGCACAATTGCAATATGCATTCAACTGGAACATTTCAATGAGTTTCTTATGAGCCATTATCTGTAAGAATCTGACAAATCAGACAAAGTAAAGAAGTGGTATCTTCAGATTTTGCTCATTTTCAGATGTTTTGGTCAAAATCATTACTTATGACACCTAGAATTATTTTTTTGAAAATTCTTGTCGGTTGCCAAGATATTGGGCCTTAATATTTGGCCCAATTTGGGGGAAAATGTGCCTGCAGAATGAAATTCCACATTTGAACATCAAATTATCAAAACATATTGCTCTGAAACAAGTTTCAAGTGTATTTTATGGAAGTATGGTCAAAATTCTTCCACCTGTCCAAATTTCAGGGTCCCTATACTTTTTGCTGTCTAGAAATCATGGCCCGACAACTCAGTTTTTTCGCTTTTCAACTAAGTTTGGGCTTGATTATCTCTTTAGGGAAATGAGTGCACATGATTTTTTTAGGTGGGAATGAAAGTGCCTTTCCTCTTCTTCAAATTAATGAGAAAAAAATTCATGTGCACCGAAGGGCCTGGGGAGGAGTGCTTCCGTAAACTTTATTTTTTTTAAAAGTGTATGCCACAACCCATAATGGCGGTGGCCAGGGTTCCGTCATGTTGGTCTCATGTTAATTTGGAAGATACTTTAATGCCTTCTCATCTTCACAATAGAAAACCATGTGCCCTTTTTCAGATTAGACACAAAATGAAGTCAAAGTTCACTGTTTTTGCTGTAAAAGAAACTGGAAAATTTCCCTACCAACCAGCAATTGCACTTAGCAACGACGATTTTACAGCTTAAAACATGAAATGAAGTTGGTGTAAACCACTTCAATATATTTGAGAAGGCTTCCTGCTATTCATATATCATGTATACATGATACTTGGACTAAAAAAACTACCAATATGTTAAACTCAGGATAACCAGATAAGATTTTCTGTTTTTGAAAGAACTTTTTAACAACCTTACATTATAAAACCTTCAGTGTAATGATTATGTATTTGGTGTAGCCATATAGGAAAAGAATAAATTATTGTCAGAAAATCAAAAAAAATGAATATTGAACCAAATAGAAACAAACTCATGTTAAAGCATAAGCACTTGTTATAAGCAAAATGTATAGACCGGTTTCAATGTTTACGTTTTAGATAGCGACACGCGCATGCGCTAAAACTCGGCGGCAAAACATTGCGATTCAGTGGTAAAGAAAACAGTGAAGATAGAACATCTTAGCTTTAGAAAAACAGATAAATTATAATGCCAAGTTCTTGCTGTGCTGTAAATTGTGCTAACAGAAGTTCCAAAAGACCAGAACTGACCTTCTACCGAATTCCTTCTAAGAAGAAAAATGTTAAAAGAAGAGAAATGTGGATAGCTGCAATTCGAAGAAGGAGTGAGTGGTCTGAGGAGTTGATAAACAATGCAAGGGTTTGCAGCGAACACTTTATGTCTGCTAAGATTTTATGTATTCTAACTAATACTAACTTAGTTTAATTTTTTGTTGACAAAACAGTATGGGAGCATATTGAATGTTGATTTTTGGTTTTGGTTTTGTGTCAACAAGATGCAAAAAGATTCTTCATGTTTCTACAGGTAAAAAGATGAACCCAGTAATCCGTGCCTTCAATTTTTTCTTTCAACAAAATGTCAGCAAAAAGGACTAGTCATCAAAAGTTGGAACGATATAAAAGGCAAGAAAAAAGAAGACAGGAGACAAGAAGACAGGAGACATCAACCTCCACTGTATTTGCATTACCTGACATAGAAGAAGTGGCGGAAGAAAAGCAATCACAAGATGTTACTGAGAGTGGTCAGTATATTATATATTCAGTTTTTGTATTTTGATTTTACATATCAGTAACTTACCTTTCATAATTTGGATGTACTCTATTTTATGTCCAACATCAGCATTCCATAATGCATCATAACATAGAAAGGATTTCTTATATTACTTGTTTTATTCTTATATAACTTGTTTTATTCTTATATTACTTGTTTTATGTGTTTTTACATAGACTCTGCAAAAATGGAAAGACTTGTAAATGAGAATGCACATGTTACTAAAGAGATGTGTGAACTTAAAGATCAGTTGAAAGCAGCGAAAGAGTTATTGAGAAAAACTCAAAATGATTGCCTGCATCGAATGAACGAGACAATGGTGTTGAAGAATGAAATTTGTGATCTTAAAAGAATTCAATTTCGTCATAGTTACATTAAAAAAAGAAAAGACATGCATCTTTTCCATTTTTTCCCATATTTTGTTTCCTTAGTATCAAAACTGTTGTTGTAATGCATGATAGATTTAATAGTTGACTCAGCAGGGTTGTCAATATTTAATATGAAAGCTTTTTTTCAATTTGATGCAGTGATTCTTCCTGCTCTATAAAGCATCCACTTGTCTGATAAAGTTTGAGTTATTGTTACCTTAGTGAGATTTTCATATTGTGTCTTGGTAGACGATTTTAAATAGCGTTCATAAAGTGTAGTGCCGATATTTTGTACCTCTGTGTTTGTATTGTTTATTGCACTAGGATCAAAAAACGATGTTAATAGTTCTGGTATAGTGTTTGTGTCTGTTTCGTCTGCACTATCAGTGCTGCTACCTTCCGATTGCTCATCCCACAAACTTATGCTAGTGAATAAAACTGCTTCTGGTGCAACCTTTCTCAAGGATAAAAGCATTCTTTTTTGTTTCTCTGTTGTGAATTTTATCGGATCAGGTGTCGAGTATCCAGACAGTGAACCTGTAAATGGGGCATCTACTTTTGGAAGGTTATCATCCTTTTTTGGGCGTTTAAAACAAATGTTTCTTAACGGAGCAGGATGTGCCCGTTTCCTTGATTTTTTCCATGCACACAGCTTGCTTGTACAAGCCACTTTGTTGAGTTCAAGTTGTGTACATGCTTAGAGTTTAAACAGCAATCCTGCCACGTGACTGCGCACCGATCCAAGTCTGAAAAATAGGTGCATTTTAATAGGTAGGTTCTTGTTGCTTTTCTTACTAAAGAATAATGTTGACAAAAACTTACCCTGCCATACAAGTGCAGTTACCACACAATATCCATCCCTCCATGTGTATTACGACCCAAACATCATAAAGTGACTGGGTTTGTCCTTGCCTTTGGCTCCGCAATACAGACGTTTTAACACAGCAGAATTTGCTTAAGTTTTTAATATCACATATACAAATATCTTGAACGTGATCAGATATAAAGAAGTTATAAGCCTCTAATGACTTATATGCCTTTAATTTGTCTTTCGTAAACTCGCTGGGTGTTTCGATAAGGTAATTGTATATGTCTGGCCAAGTAACGTCCGGCAATCGAGCAACATCAGAAACCCAACCTTCTGAAATGTTGTATGGGTCTGGAAGTAGTTCATCATTGCTGAGGGTCAATTTCTTAACATACTGTGAATATTGAAAAAGAACGCACGTGTTTGGAAATGGAAGATTTTCAATTTTTTTAATCACGCTTTCAAAACATGATTGAAAATCATTGCAAAGCTTTTGTGATGTTCACGTGTTGTTTAGTTATACTTAAATCTGATTGGCAGATTTAAAATTGTCAATCAATATTTTTTCTCGATCAACAATATTTTTATGAATGCCAAATTTTTTTTCGTAGCAGAGTTTTTTTCGAGAGCAAGAAAAACAACATTTTACTTAACACTTTGTTGCTCTTACAATTTCAAAAAACAAAGATGGCTGAGTTTTATGTGTATATTTAGAGGTTTATATGATTATATTTTAGTATTTCTCATACATTTTCCGTGTTTATTAATGTTTTTTGCCTCCAGAACCGCGCATGAGACTGGGAACGACAACATGATACGTCATACGAAACGCGTCTATAAAACTCTGGAAGAAGCTGTGCTACACCGGGCAGAGCTCAAGTCAAGCAGCAACATCAGAACCAAAAACAACATTCCTTTTAAATAAATAGGTAAGTGACCGTTCTAGCCCACTTTCTAAGTAAAAAAAAGATTTTACCAATGTACTTTCAGATCATGTTCACATGTTGCTGATAGATTTCATTCTGGAATGGTTTCATTTCGGAACAGTCTGTTCACATATGGTGTCTATTGTATCGAATTGTATTGTTCACACACATATACAAAATCTATTTTGCTCTGGGCTTGCTAACTCAAAACAAAGACTTATATTTTTCTGACATCGAACTTGTTTCATTGTGCGGAATGATTTTCATATCAGATACGTGCTATCCGACATGAAAACCCTTTCCGGAATGAAATCTATTTGCAATGTGTAAATAAGGTCTAAGGCTAGAAACTTTCAGGGCTTGAAATGTTCGTAATTTAGTGGAGATCTAAAATCCGAAATGCTACAAAAAAAGACTATAAATTACATATGCAAAAATTAAAAGTTTGCTAAACTATTCAAGAAAGTTTAATGACAAACCTTGTTATATTTTGTTTTCGTGTTTTTATTGAAATTCCTAAACTCACTTCTGATGTGTGAAGTCAAACTGTTGCAAAATTGAAAAATTTACAAATATACCAACAAAATTAAAATGTCAGATTAGGTGCTGTTAAAGTACCGTAGAATTGATTAATACGAAAATAAAAACAAACAAATTCCCCTCCACTTATTTACTGTGGATTAATTTTTGTGAGGATTTAATTTGGCAGAAGACAAATTTTTGAATTTTCAAGAGAATTTAATTTTACCCTTCATTTTCAGTTCAGATATTTTTCTTGGTTTTTTAGCCAGATTAAATTTCACGACAAACTTTCAATTGAGATATTTTGTGTGGATTAAATTTTGCAGAAAATGCCGAAATACACAAAAATTAATCCATTTAAGGTAGGTGGACCAATATCATAATGCATCATCATCATTATACCTGCTTAAAAAACAAAAAAATTAAAAATTATAATCCATTGAAAAATTATGGCTTAGTTGCAGTTGAGCTAGATAACAATTAATATGCGTGCAAAGAACAAGCCAGAACATAGTGAAGCGTTCTTTGAAACCATTACAGGTTTATGGAACGGGTTGGTTCTTACGGGACTTAACTGCAAGTAAGCCAAAATTTTATTATAATCCACATTAAGTATGCAAACTTTCTAAATATGAAGAGTTCTGAAGAGTATTGATAGATGGATGGATAATATGTGATCAATTAATAGTAGCATAATACATGTCATGACTGAATTCAATCATCGTAACATAAAAAGCTGATCATGCATAAAAGATTTATGTCAGTCAACTGTTTAGCTACAGTTATTATAATAATTATTATAATAATTATAATAAGTTTTAAAAATTATGTCGAAATGAATATATATATATAGCTAACATCATTCTGAAAAAATCAACACATCAAACCAAACAATACACACAAATAAGGAAGAGTTTGACCAGAAGAAAAAGTGAAAATATTGATGAAAATGTTGAATATTTTGCTTAGATTTTTTTATATTTAATGGGAAATAAGTATTATATCTTCAAAGAATATATATATATATATATATATATATATAAAGGAATTGATATATATATAAATTTCTTTCAAAATTGTTAATTTCTTCTATTTTACTTCCTAATTTACATGCTGAATAAGAGTTTAACAACAAGGAAAATTTGAAGGGAGCTTTTATGTTTCCTAAACTGTGAACTCGTGTATTATAGCTATATACCCTCCTCCTGTTCCTCTTGTGGTGAAGCTGTGCTACTTTCACTTTTAATTTGTATATATTATATTATATCGAGGGCCCATTATCATCACAAAAGTATGCACAAAAACTTTTATAATGCATTTACAACTGTCTTTAAACACTAAGAATACTTGCAAGTAAATCAAAGCATTCATTACCTTGTCAAAAGAAAGTCTTCTTCTGAGAAACGTTCAGAAACCTTATCCAAAAAACGGAACTTTTACGCCTTATTTAAAACCCGCTTTTCGAATTGATGGGTGGGCGTTAAGGAAGGAACACCGTATCATTTAGGGCGTTGTTAACAGGCGCTAAGAATTTTAATGTTTTTTTCTTCAATATGTTAGAATCACGATTTTGAAACGGAAAAAGGTTTTTTTTTAAAATTAACTTTTTTGGAAACAAATATATATAGGATGATAATTGTTTTCCCCTTCCATTCAAAGACGAACAATTTTCCTCAAGATAAACTAACTCACAAACGTGTTTGTTTCACCATGGAGATATGAAAAGAGATAGAGTAACAACCATACAATTCTTTAGTCCAATTCTTTAGTCCAATGCGTGTTGAAAAGAGTGAAATTCGAGCATAAATTATCTTGTTATATATGCTGTTATATAAGTCTATTGCTCCTCGTAACGGAATTCGTTAGTTCAAATCTCAGTATGCTAATTATTACTATGCTGTCTTTTTAAAGTAGGTGACTAACTTCAGATTATGTCTTTTCGTTTCCTACGCATAACAATATTTTTAAAAGCTTGTAATAAACGCTGCAAGAAGTTTCGATTTTAATATTTTAAACATGTCATCCTGGATCATCTGGCATCTGTGAAAACGCTTATAGTTCACGAGATATCAAATCAAACGTCTAGGTATAACGAAAAGGAAGCGCTTGTGGGGGTCCTTATATGGAACACCTAATATCTTATGTAGTATCTGCGCGAATTACACACACTTTTTACTTTGAAATAGTCGGAATTTTACGGAGTATTCAAAATATCATAATTATTGCATAAAAGAGTCGTACAAATCAACACACATCAGTCGCTGTTGTTTAAAAATAGAAATTTAAATAGATCATTAATTTGATGTTACTATATCTTTTTCATATCTCTATGATCCCACACGCGTTTTATAAACAAAGGAGGTTGAATACCCAAGCAGGAAGTGTATTGTGAATTAAAGCGGCATCGTTTTGATTATTAACTTTTGATCAGAAATAGGATCACAAATTTTATGCAAGGAATGTGTATGTTCAATTATCAAGAATTTTTGATCACGTACGATGAAAAATAATACGTCCTTACCTTTAAAAGTACGCGAAGAAAAAATAAGCCACAAAAATATTGAGTTCCCAAATGAACGTTTAAAATTGCGAGGCCAACGGCACGTGATAAAGATAAACTCGTTCTAATCAAGATTTAGCAAGTTCAGGAACATTGTAGGTTCTTAACAGGAGGAAAGTTTTTAGCAGCAACAGAGGCTGTATTTCTCTCATTTTCACTATCATTTTCACTATCATTTTCACTATTACTTTCATCGAAATTGATTGTCTCTTATCACGTTGAGGTTTAGTTTCCATCATAACATTTATTTCATTAAAATCATTTACTTAAAACACGTGCGCACTGAAGAGAAGAACATTCATTAAAAACACGGTGACCGAAAATATTCGATTTTGCTGACCACCTTTGAAGTATGATTTTATCTTTCAACCTACTCACGTGCCATTTATATTTTGCTGACTTTTTTGCTGACTTTTTCAAAGAATGAAATACAAAGTATTCTGTTGAAATCATAAACATAACGACATAAAAGAAAAATCAAAGTAACTTTAGCTTTTAAGGAAACAGTTTTTTTAAACGATATTTTGTAAGTCTGTTGTTTATCAAGCAACAAACTGTAAGACAGGTAGATAGAATGTGTTAACCAAACACGGTATTGAATGACTACGACTAGAAGAACTCGGAACTTCATGAATAATCTTATCATTATATCTTCTGGTGCTTGTGTAAAACAAAGTCTTCCAATTTAATAACGACGCTTGTTTTCAGTGATACAATCGAACATCCCATACATTAAAACTTCATAAAACTTCATGCTTTCCAAGAATGTCTAATAAATCAGAAGAGAAAGATGAATTTGCCTCATTTATTACAAATTATTTTCCTTCCCACCAAAAATAAGGAACAAAAAAATTGACCGCCAATTTACTGGAACGAGGTTGTTCTGTGGCTTATTCAAGTAAATTAACTATGACGGGAATGCGGAAAATTCTGGATAAAAAAAACGTTGAGTTGAGCAAAGAATTCTTCATAGTTCCTGTTATGGAACGCTCCTCCTGAGCGTTTGAACATTTTTTTGAAAATTTTGTTACACTTCAAAATTGTCAGAAAATAGCTCAAATAACTTTAGCGCACTGATCATTAAAATTGGCGTTGGTTGTTTTTTTTAGCGCACTGATCATTAAAATTGGCGTTGGTTGTTTTTTTTACGGAACTTTTTATTAATTGTCTTTGTATGCTTTCATTTGTGCGTTCGTGCGAACGTGTTTCTTAGCTGCCAAGCACCCATCCTTAACACATCCATAAATTAAACATATTACAGCATTACAAGGTTTCATTGGCACTCGTTTGCAGCCTCTTTTAGCTTGATTTGGTTTGTTATTTTTTATTTAGGCTGTTGTTTGTTATTGTTATTCAAGGTTTCATTAATCACTGGAGATATTTTCAAGATCCAAGAAAATATCGTACACTCATATATTTTTCTAAGAAACTAGTACTTGAATTCTCTGAAAATTAAGGGCTCTCACTACTGAGCACCTGTGGGCTAAGAAAATTTTCAAAACTGTTAACTTTCTAAAAAATCAAATAGAAATTTTTTTTATAACTAACATACTGGACAGCTGCTTTAGGTACAACATCATTTATTATTTTTATATAAACACCGTCACCTGACTTTATTTAATATGTAACTCCCTCTGTTACAAATTTTTAGTTTATTATATTACTTTCGGCAGCTTTTGGTTATTTTTGTGTTTTGATTAAAATTTTTGAGTTTTTCCCATTTCTCAGATTAAAGAAACTGACAAGAAACTATGACTACTGAAATTACCAAGTTTTTAAGAAACTTTAATACTGGGGCCATAAGTTTGTTAGAGAAAAATAGATGTATATCATCAATGTATAGGTGTATTCCATATCTTCATCGAACAATAACAATTTGAAAAGAATTTCAAAATAGGACATAACACATACATTTAAAAAGCATAACTTAAAATAAATAAAGGGAATGATGGTATATTGTGATTCAACGCAGGGTTGTCACTCGGAAACGCTTTCCTTCCGCTCCAAATCAAAATTATTTGAAGCGTTTCCTGGTGTCAAATGAAGATTTCTGATTTCTGAAGACAGACAACCCAAAAAGGCAGAAAATTGGTAACTAGGTGTAGAACAGTTTTTGCCACTAAGTGGGGTGCTCCATATGTATATATTTATCTTAAATATACTGAATTTCAGGTTATAAACACCTGCCACAACAGATATTATTCATTCAATCTGAACTGTGTGAGCAAGATATGAGACACTAGATGGAAGATGCATATATTGTGGATAATCCTTTGGTTTGTACAATGTTGGCTTGTTCAGCTGAAGCGGGTTATCAACAAGAAGAACTGACACGAAGAAAATGTAGGGGAATATGGACACGAAATTCTTGTTAAATCGCAATAAATATGAAACCCACGTGGTTACAGTCAATGTCCTTCCCCAAATTGATCCTAACTTTTACAGAAAATATATCAACTCTTCTTCCATGCCTATTCAGCAAAAGTCTCCTTAAACTGCGGCATCTTCTGTTGTAATCGTAATATACTCGGAATTCCAAGACCGTCACAAATTCTTTTTCTTCTTCTTTTCAAAATGTCAGTACTTGATACACAGTAATATATTCTCAAAGATAGTCGACTAATTTCTATTTTTGGAATATGTTACAGAATATGGCATTATGTTTACCGTCTATTTTGTAATGTAAACAATAAAACGAAAGTAAATAAAAGTCATAAGACAAGACTTTGGTAAATTTAATGTGAAAAAACGAGTAATTTAAACGATAATAAAACAGTCATAAATGGCCGTACGTCAGCGGCAATGATTCAGCGGCAATGATTCGAAGTGCGCATAATGTTTCTATACGATTTCATCATAAAAATGGTTGCGACGCAATTTTATAAGGTCATCAGAGTTTTAAAAAGATTCACTCTATCCTAGGACCTAAAGTTATAGGATTGCGTATGACATAATGGTTATAAGGCTATAATGTATAGAGTTTGTAGTCATAGAAACGTGCAAATGTTGACTTTCCAAGTGATAATATATGTATTGTTTACAAAATCCTGTGTCCTTCTCTCAAAACAAGTACAAAGTACAAACTTATTGTTGATTATAAGAATTTAAGCTCCAAGCAACCAAAGGGACAATAAAGTAACATTTATTTGTGAAGGAAATATGATCGAAAAAAATCATCCATAACAGCCTGTAAAAACATTAGATTGTAGCAAAAAATCAAATATCCTGCTGGAAGAGAGGCTGCTGAGCACTAAACACCATATATAAAACTCAAATACTTTCATTATGCATAAAAATTCAAAACAATTCCTTTTAAAAACTTAATTTCAATTATTAACACATCTTATCTTCTATTACTCTTCCAAAAAGTTCTGTTTCCCAACCAATGCGTGAGCGAAACTTTTACGCCATTTTTGAAAGTGATTAATACATAAAAAACAAGGACGATTATATTACTCAGCGTACGAAAGCCACTGAGTAATGAGTAATTTACGATAAATGGGAAATCAATGAGGTTTTACGATTGATTTTTTAAGTCGTGTTATGACTCGTTTTCATTTAGCTATATCTTCCGCTGTAGTGTAAAAACCTCAAGAGAACTTTCCTCTACACATCAATTATATTTCCATTGAGCCGTCCGTTTAAAAATGGTTCCAAAAAAAACAACTTAATATTCAGCCATATATATAGCGCTACAGCTTCGTTCGCGTTAGAAGTTTTTTTCCTAACACTAAAAACCTGTTTTAAGAAAATTTCATAATAATTAAGCAACTCAATTAATATAAAATATAAATTAAAAGCATAGTAACATTAATTGATATTTAAAATGAATCGAAATTGGTCACAAAAATGCCTACCTTATACCATTCTTCCTTTATCCTAACCCATTGCTCTCGTGTTTTATCACATCGAAGCTGAGTCTCCTCTGTTTGTTTTTAAAGCTAGGCACACGCTAACCCTAGATTTTCTCCAGAACACAGCACAAAGTCATTTGTAGTTTGTATGAACAGAGTTCTATGTAAACTGAACTGAACAGAGTTCTATGTAAACTATGTAACCTGGTTTTCATGTTCAGAGTTGTGTTTATGAAAATACTGATCAAATAATGGAACATTATATCGTTTTTTACATAAAGTATGTTCCTTTTCTCGTTCTTTTCTGCATACGTGTGAAAATTATACATTTTTTCTTGTTTATTTGATCAAATTTATAGAATTTGAGAACGTGACTCAGATGCCTTTACGAATATGATGAAAACTAGGCTATTAATCTCCTTTGGCGAGGTTTCGAACTCTTCATCGCTGGAAAAAAATGGATTATAATAAACTGGGCCGTACGCAAAGTAATCACACCACTTAGCCAAATTATTTTAGGGGAACTGTACTCGTGTTTTCACATCTATTTTGAAATATTCAAGCTACCATAGAAATACGAAGGTACCGAGAGTTAATATTTCAACTAATCAGCTTCAAGCATCTATATTCTGGATGTAAATTAGCGCGGGCTGTACCTGCCGTTCTCCTCAATCGTTTTTAAGAAAATTTCCCGGGATGAGAAGTGGAGAGGTCAGGAACCCAGGCTAAGATGTCTATTTTTTTTGGATTTGAAAAGTTAAACATGAAAATGTGGAACTTAAATTTGTGAATCAACATAATATTATTTCTCAAAAAATATTTCTTATTCTTAAACGTTTTTATTACATGGAATAAAAATTACACTACTGGTTATGAACTTGATCACCGGAACTCATACTGTGACTAACTGGAAAATTAAAGATGGCGAATAAATGATGACGTTTAGAAATCCGGAACTTAAGTTTTGCGCTTTCGTTGGTAAATTGGCAAACATTTAGTTCCGCATTCTTTTATTCTGCACTCCTTTGTTCCTATGACACTACTGATATTTTCTCTCTAAAACAAACAAACAAATAAACAAACAAACAAACAAGCATGTGAACATATTGACAATTCATTGTCAGTATCGCGGTGTTCAATACGAACTATTTTAGATGGCCTCCTTTTCATGGTACCCGGTACCCGTTTTTCCCGTTACACTTGTTTGGACTCAACCAGGTTTTCCTGCGAATATGTCTTTGACCTCATTTCATGATTAGATCAGTTTACGTTCAGGGACAGCAGCCTGGGGACTTAATCTTAAGGTTGCATTTTTTGTCATCTCCGACATACTTCGATCGTTGTTTTAATAGCTATTACAAAGTATAAGAAAATATTTTTCTTTCGAAAATGAACACAGTACAATTAAAATCGAACAGCATCGCATACAGTGATGGGGCCTCCGCATGGTTACCTGCATTACCATTGAAAAATCAGAACTTCGCACTCAATAAACGAGAATGTTTGATACGATTCATTTACGTCACGGTTGGAATATATCTCGATTACCATCGATATGTGTATGTTCAAAAAACTCCATTGAGCATGCATTACAAGGTAAAGTTGGTGGATTCACCAGTCTCAGACATAATGAATTACGAGACCTGACCGCAGAAATCTGAGAACCTATTTTATCAAATACAACAGTGAAAACACCAGAATTACGAGCTGACGTGAGTGCTAGAGGATTTTGGCAACCATTACAGCATTAGAGCATTTTTTGATGTACGATTATTTCACCCATTTACTCCAAGTCATATCAACCAAAATATGAATTCACTCTTCGAGTCGATGGAAAAAGAAAAAAATGAGAAAATACAACAAAGCTGTTATGGAGTATGGATCCTTCACTCCGCTCATATTTTCAAGCAACGGTGGAATGTCTAGAGAATCGTCGACTTTTATCTCGAAAATGTCTGAATTGATAGCCATTAAAAGAAATCACTCCAAAGGTGAAGTGATCAGTTGGGTTAAAAGACGACTATCATTCAGCCTGATACGAAGTGCCGTGATCTGTATACGAGGTTTACGTTCTAAAAGATTTATGCCGACACCAATAACGGAATGTGATATTCGCATCAGTAACATCACTAGTGAAATCAAATAATTTTGTTTCAATCGCTGAAAACACATGAACGTTTCCCGGCTAAAAAAAAAAATAAACAGCGGAAGCCATTGTAAATAACACCTTAGGAACGTTTCTTGTACCTTTTCACAAATTACGGCACAAACATCCATCGCCTCGTTTTCAACTTGCATAATAAGAGCTTAAGTTTTTTACGAAGAGAAACAAGAGACATGTGGTGTGAAGGTCAGGGCGCTGGTAACAGTTTGCAGGGCGGCGGTGTTTTAAGTGTAATGGAGCATACAACGTTGGCTTCAGTCATATGTCTTATTGTACTCGGTATCTTATTCATCAATAGTTTATTCAACAGACTGTTATCTCGATTGTGGTGAAAAGTTAGTTATTTTAGCCCAGGATAACGAGGTCAGGTTACGTCTAGCCTCGTTCCTTCAAACGAAAAAATTTAAAAACTAAAACAAAAGAAAAGAGGCAAAAAGTGAAAAGGTACCGTCAGTTAGATGTAAAATTATTTCTTTATATTGAAGTAATGAATATAATTTTTATTCGTGTATATTTTGAACTCAATATATTGTAAAATTGTAAATAATAGTATAATGTACCAAAATCTGTTTCTAAGTAAATTGCATAAGTCCTATGGGTGTGACTGATAGGACGTCCACAAAACAGCCTTCTTGAAACCTCAAAAAAACGTCTCAATAATGAAGTACTTCTTTTTTTCTAATGGTTTTTTGAGAGATCCTAAGGACACTTAAAATTATACGTTCTGAGGACATTCGTCATTAGTCCGTTCTTTGATGGCCAACCGTTGGATGTCCCATAGATGTCCGAGTTGTACTATTCTACTTAAGCGTTTAAAGTTTCCTCCTCCGCACGTCAGTTCTTGGTTTGGGACGTACGGACTTAAGCTGACGTCCTTAGGAAATCCTGTGCCTGCTAGGAAAGGAAAGATAAAATTATAAGTTAGAAAATGAAAAAATGAATTGATGAATTTCCGAATATATTACAAGCAAGGTTCTCAGTTTGTCAAAGATTAAGTCACAATTTCATTGTAAAAGACCAAATCAAAAAATCGGCTGTTGATGATTTTGGACACATCGGCCACATTGCGCTGCAAACCAGTAGCTCCTTGTTTTGAAAGTTTTCACATTTTATCAGCCGATGACCTCAAAATTCTTTTTTAGCACTCCATAATGAAAGTACAAGGGTTGTATATTGGTGCACAAAACTGTGATAAAGTTTGGTTTAACATCTTTACAGTAGATTGTACGTCTCTCGTTTTTCGGGTCTAATTCAGATAGAATTAAAGATAGACAAAAAAAAGTGTCTAAATCAATCTAAATTGACGTTCAGTTCAAAGTGAGAATTAGTTTTGAATCCAGCACGTTTTGTAACATTTAATACGCAGATGTGACAAAAAAGAGAGTCTGACTTATCAGTCACATTTAAGTGAAATTTTCTTTATTTTCTTTTTCTTTATAACGTTTTGCCATTATCCAAAAGTGTTAATAGCCAAAGGTATTAGCGTAACTTTAGAGGACTCTTCTCTGCCTTGTCTAATTTAAATGTAACGAAATGCAGCAAAAGTTCGACAGAGTATAATGCAGAATAAGTGTTTATTTTTAACGCTTATCTTCTGTCTTGTCTTATTTAATTCGATATGTTTTTACTCATCATTCTTTTTGAGAGCTGTCATTATGATCGAACGTTTGAGAGAAAGCCTGAGCATGATTTCTACATTCAACGCAAGCAAAACAAATTTAAACCTATGAAAAATGTTTGATTGTTAATCCAGCCTTTCTGCAACTGACGCATCTCTTAAACTTTGACCTGGTTTGTGCCATACGTAAAATCTTCATCTCGCTCTTCCAATCTCTTCTTCAACTCATTAATAACCTGTGAATAATATAGGCTATTCTTCACACTTTTAGTGTTTGTTAAAAGTAGTTTAGTTTCGAACTTTTCCCTTTCCAGAATTACATCGACAAGATCAGTGACAGTTTCCACAAATATTTTCTTTTTTTTTTTCTTTTTGCCACGAAGAATCTCCTCAATATTAAAATCGCCATTGTTACTTATTTCCTCGTCGCTCATCGAAGAATCCTTGTTATCCTAAATTATGATAAACATGCATTCAAGATAAAATGTTAATGTCACTAAATATGCCAGTGTAAGTGAAGAAAATATGAAATCCATCAAAGTTGTGATTTTTAAATCATCCAGTGTTAAGGTTACTGTAAAGGGTCAGCACACTTTTTCTTTGATGCTTAATATTTTCACGACTAAAAATAATTATGTAATTTTATGTCAATCAAATTTTATAAGCATTCCATTTCGAATTTCATAAATTAAAAAGTAAAAAATCAAGCCTTTGAACCGATTGGGTCATTTTTTAAAATCTGCATAATTATTTAAAATCTGCATAATTATTCGCCAATATGCAGACACAGTTTTCGAGTTAAATATTAAAGGTACACGGGTGCATAATTTATTTTCCGTTACCATGACGATTTGGGTCACAGGACACTTTTTCCAGAGGGTATCTCGCTGAAAAATCAAAAATTTTATAATCTAGAAAATGGCTTTTAAAAAATCAGAAGATAACAGATGTTTGAAGCATTTGTAGAAATGATGTCTTCCCTATTGTGAGAAAAATCAATGGATTTTTCTTTTCAGGTGTCTTATTGTTATGTTTTTTCTTTATTGCTTTATGGGGATGTTTGTGTTATGAATAATTAATTAGGTTTGCTTATTTATTCAGATTAACAGATCAACTCACAGTGTGAACATTTCTGCAAGAGCTTCCATAGAGAAAAGACGAAATTTTATACATTATAGATATTTTCCAAGAAATGAGAACTTATTTCAAAAAGTAATTATTGCATTTAAAAGATAAAAGGTTATCTAATATCATATCCAAAAAATTGTCCGTTTTTTTTCATGATTGACCCTTTACAGTAACTCAAGTGAAGAAAATAATGGGGTCTTATGAATTCTTAAACAAAACAATTTGGAAGTGAGTGTGTATTTTCAAATAAAAAAAAATTGAAACTGTCAAGTCAAGTGTTTTTCGTTTTCTACTAAAATATCCTGGGAAAACAGAAAAATGTCGATATTTTCAAGAGAAAGAAAAAGAACCAAACTATGTAAATACTTATATATTTCTAAAATGAAGGAAGAAAATTCCTTAAATTGTAATTTTGATGGCTCGTAGTTTAGATTTCTTCAGTGTAGCCTATTATTTTAACCTTCATGTTTTGTACGAAGTTTTTTCGTTTCCCAGTTTCACTTGCTTATCTTTATCCTTTTTTTTCTTAACTATTTTTCATTTTTTTTGCTTTATTTGTTATTTGATTAGTGAACTCCCGGTAACTCGAACCTCCTAGGGACCGGGGGAAATAGTTCGACTTAACGAATGTTCGAGTTAAGCGAATCTCCCGTTAAGTCGAATTGTGGCAAAAGTGAGATATTAGTTCGAGTTAAGACGATTCTTTCTTCAGTAAAGATCATAACAATATATTGTCATAATATTAACATTCACTGGAAGAAGTTTCGTATATCTTACTTACTGACTTTATCTGGACAGGCAAAATATATGTCTGTCTTACGCAAAGAATGAATAAAAATGAAAGAAATTTAATTTTGTAATTTAACAAGTCTTTTGAATTCCTTTTCCCAAGAAAAAAGTTCGAGTTATACGAAGAATAAGCCGAAGGGAAACTTAAAAATGGTTCGAGATAACGAATGCCCGAGTTATCCAGGGTTCGTCTTAACGAGTGATTTTTATAAGGAAGTATTGGAGAAGGTTCAAGGGACCGAAAAAAATAGTTCAAGATAATAAAAGTTCGAGTTATCCGGTATTCGAGTAACCGGGAGTTCACTGTATCTAAATTTGTTATTTTATACCATTGAACTGAATTTAACTTTTTCCTGAACAACACAGAACAGGAACATAAGCGAAGAGATGAAATCAAATTACACAATTTTGTGTTTCTATTTTTACAAAGAGTTTCCTTGATTTCTACGTGAAGGTAAGGTGACTTGGTGACAAAATTGCCGTCCTTTGTTTTGCGGAGATGTATTGAAGAAAACATGTAGAAAACATTTTATTTCCAGAAATAACTTACATAACTTTGAAGCACGACTGGAACATTTTCCATAACACTTAACTTATTTTCGCCGGTGGGATTTCTTATAAAAGTGTTTCAAAAAACAACGAGATCTGGTTCTCACCCTTACTTACTCCAAACAAACTTCGCAAACTTGTTAATGAAAATTAATAGTAAATGAGCGCCTTCCTCTTTTAAGCGCTCCCTTTTATGAGCTTCCCCGAAAAGTTAAAATTTAATAAGAAGCGTCTCGGGCGCTTACACTACACCACTTGTCCCGTAAAAATGGGGTGCATGTGGGGGTCTCAGGGAAGAAGGAATATGACCGGCAACCGAGAACAGTTAACTAAACATGGCTACAGAATACATGCTTCATCCTTTTGATACTTTACGAAAATTATCATTAGAAACAGGCCTTCTTATTGAGACTAGACAATTTGCTGAATACTTAGATAGCATTGATGAACTAAAAAACTACAGAAAGGAATTTCATTTCCCAAAGAATAAAACTATATCTAATGGTGAGTTCCTTTTTATATATAAGCTATTATTTTATATATTATTCAATATACAAGATTTTTTCATTTCTTTTTCTTCCTTAATTTTCCTTCCTTATTTAACTTTTATTTAAATTAAACTTTCATCGTATATAGAATTTTCACACGCTGTACCCTAGGTGTCTGGCAGTTTCTTTTGTTTTCTCAACCTTAAGAGTGTCTGGCAGTTGTTGACTTGTTTTTACTCTTTTACTTTTCTTTAAAGAATGACAAAAACATTTTTGGAAACAATTCCAGCATTTCCATCTACCAATCCAATTATTATATAAAGTAAAAAAAGAGCCAAAAGAAGCTTTATGTCTTTTGTTTAGGAATTTTGTGTAGGGGAGACTAACTCCCTCTATGAAGCAACCCTTGTTGAAATTCAAATTTTTTGCCTCGTTGTCCTCGAAAATATAAGTATATTTTTTGAAAGAAATGAAATTTTCTGTTGTATTACAATTTTCTGTGACGACCATTTTTGTGTCGTCGTAAATTGTGAAATAAGTTAAAACACAACAGCAAACATGATGGCAGTGCTAAATGTTATTGCTGATTTTTGAGGATTGATGAAATCGACCTGCGTATTATGATTACTAAAAATGGGATCTCTGTTTGTAATCGGAAGATCATGATTTTAAATCCACTGGTTGTACGTAGCTGTCGTTATAGAATAAATCGAACTAGAGCCCGGTGGGGCATAAGGTACAGGATTTAAAGTGAGCTTATTGTAACCAAACTGTAATAATAAGGAAAAGCTTCTTCTTCTGCTTGTGTGTCCTGCATACCTTGCGCAACCTGTTAATTAAATTTTTGGCCTGAGTTGCCTTTTTTTGGCCACAATATGAAAAATGATTCACAAACTTGAAACCAGCACCATTGAATAGCTGTAAGTTTTCATTTCATGGAAATTCCAGAACTTACGCAGAAAGCCAATTACTTGTGATTACTTGTGAAACATGAAGGAATAAGTAAATTTAAATTGATTACTTGTATTTCGGCCTTTAGACTTCAAAGATTTGAGATTTTCATCGAGACACTCCTTAACTTTATACAAAGTTGTGGGATTTTAAAAAATGGGTCATAATTTATATCGGATAGTCTCCCCTATGCAAATTTCTGTCTACAAGTAATAATCTTGTTATAAGTTGACATGTATTTTCATGTTCAGTTCAATGGTGTGTCTAAAGCAACTGCATGGAATACAAACCATTTTAATAACGACTTCATGTATATAACATAAGAATGTACATGAAAATATTTTGCCGAAAATGCCGGGCTGTACTGTATCTACTATATCTATCCTATTGAAACAAAGTGTGAAAAGAGAAGGCCACCCTAAAAATAGGTTGGGTTAGCATCCTGTTGGTCATTACTTGTCGGTCAGTCGGGCATAAGAAAATAAACCTTGACCGGTTGTCTCCTGTCAGTTCGTGCACAGTCTATGGCTTATGAAGCAGAGTGCATAATTTAACGCTCTGCATAAATGAGTCTTTGTTTACCGGAACCCAGTGTAGAATGAAAGCTAGACTATAATTGCATGCAAACTCTTACAATCTCATTTGCATGGCTTCTTTTTACTTTTTGGCAGATGACACATGTAATTATGTTGTGGTTGACTGATGACACATGTAATTATGTTGTGGTTGACTGTGCGTTCTGGTAAAGGAGAATTGACGTCAAATTAAGTAGCAATCCTTTTAATTTGAATGGATTTTATATTGAAAAACGAGACTTTACAAAGTTTTATTCATTCTACAGAATTCTTTCATTAGTTATATAAATTAGGTTTAAAGTTTTATTCATTTTCTAAAATATGACATCACAGTTACACTTGGATAGTCCAGCTGTAGTTTTGCAAATCATGTATTAGTAGTTTAAGTTGAGATTGCGTTTAGCATTATAATAGAACATTTTTGATTTCTTCATGTGGAGAAAATTTTTTTACTGTTTTATTTTAAATGCCTGGATGCAAAGCGTTTGGATGTGCAAATACAAGTTGGAGGACAGTTTGCATATATCAAAGAAAAAGAAGTACGTTTTAATTATAATTCTTATTTTCTCTTTTTGTGCATGTCTCTCCTTGTTTGAGAGATATTTGCGAGGCCTGGTCTACTCTAATATGGTGTATCATTTTTTTTCAAAACATAATTGAAGCTCTCATAATGTGTATGGAGACTTGCGCATTCTAAAAATATATTTTTTGAGATTCTTTCTTCGTCTGTCCTGGTTTCTTTTACTTTGAAAAAGTTTCCTAAGTTTTTGCTGATCATTATTTTTCCATCAAAATATTTTAGGTTGTTCAGAAATTGTTATGAAATGAAATTGACAGAGATTGTAAGGGAGAAAAAATATGTAAGTTGCTTTTATCTTCGAAATAAACAAAAAATCAAAACTATAATCGAACGACATAATTTTGAATGCAACATTTTATTAATTTTGCATCTTTCAATGAATAGTTTCAGAATCAAAACTTCTCTCTTCTATTGTTTTAGCCATTGGAAGTAGACTTATGTGCAGAATCTGCTAAAGAAGATTTGTTACTTGATCCTTTTAATAAGATATGGCTGTCTGCCATAATTGGAAATTATAAAAATGAACCAAGAGTCTTTCCTGCCAATACAGCAGAAGAAGAAGATTTTTATCAAAAACTGAAAACAATTAGATCCTTAAGAAAGTTTGTAACCTGTGAAAGTCAAATGGTCATTTTGCTTGCAAAATTGAATTGCCCTAAATGTGTTGATGATTCTGCGGAAGTTACAAAAACTGCTTCAAAGTGCTTTGCTCCAGTGGTCATCAAATTCTGGACTGGTCTAGCCAACCAAAAATCGAAATATATTTAATTTGTTCAATCTGCTCTCTGTTCATCCATTATGTTTGCAGGTAATTTCATATATTGCATCAGCTGATTTATAAGAAGTAATTACACAATTAGATTTCCATATTTTGTAATGTATGAGAGTGTTCCCGTATGTGAGAAATCAATTGCTATAGCATCAAGTAGATGTCATACCAAAGGAAGGAGAGAGAAAAGTGGAAATTTCAAATCGGCAGGCAATCAAAAAAATAGGTGGATAAAGAAATGAAAATGCTGAAAACATATTCATTTGTCACTGAGCTTTTGCACGAAGTTGTCACATTGAAAGATTCTGAGATATCAGTTGACATCCCAACTTCTTTTCCGCTCCTCAAAAGAATATTGCTGCAACAGAACGACTGGGAACTGTTAGTAATAGTAATAAGTAAAAATATATTGGACTTTGATATTTCACATATCAGCATATATTGCAGCATATATCACATATCACATATCAGTAGTTGTTGTCAGGATATGGAAACTTCCCTATTATTCGACTTATAACACATGCTGGAATTACAATCCTTTTTCCACGTCCCAGAACTTTATAATGCAGAATATTGACAATCTGTAATTTCTAAAAGAAAACAATTGCACCGATTTATTCAATAACCAGATGTCCTTTTATAACCACACATGAAATCACCAGCAAATCTTTCATTTAGGATTTCTGAAGAGCAATCATGAAAGAAAAATGGAAGAAACAGACTGTGTATCTGAAATAGACCATGTCTTGCTACTCATGACTTCCGTATAAAATGTTTGAGACTTTCTGTATAGAAGAAAACTGTATAGCAACTGTGACATCACAGTGAATTTTTTGATTCCTTTATTTAAAGCGAAATAAGTCTTTTTTATGAAATTTTGTAAATAATCCTTATTTAGATATGTATAAGGAACAGCTTATGCCAAATTTGTGTTTTTGACGTTAATTCTCCCTTTAATTCTCCCTTATTCTTCTTTATTTGAATTTTTTTGTACACTTTGTCAATTCACTGATTCACTGTTGAAGAAGGGCGCTCAACTTTTTTTATGGTGGTCTCAGGCCGAAGAAGGAAGTCATGCCTCAGTGTTTCAAAAAAAAATAAGATGTGATTAATTTTCATTGTTCATTAGAGATTGTTTCCAAATTAAAATCTATTAATTAGCCGGAAATAAACAACTAATAGCGTATTCTCAGGACCAATTTTGCTAGGCGATTGACTAGACAAATTTAGATTTGTATGACTAGATTAAATGAATTTAAAATATCTGAGTCAAATTTTAAGAGTTCAAAACAGTTGAACCAAATGACGAACTATTTCACAACTGATCTGTTAGCAGAAATCAAAACTGACCGCTGAGCCTATATTAATTTTTAACCAATCAGAATTTTCAACAAGCCACAGAAGAGAAAAATTATGGTTTCCTTTCTTTTTTTTCTAAGTTGAGTCTTTTAAGTGAAGGAGAAACAAAACGAAACTAAGTCCGAATAAATTCATTGTGATGAAAAATCTTGGATTAGATTCAAACAAACACAACAAGAATTTTATAAAAACTAATATTTCGATTTACAACGAAATCATCATCAGAGTGTTCAACACTCTGATGATGATTTCGTTGTAAATCGAAATATTAGTTTTTATAAAATTCTTGTTGTGTTTGTTTGAATCTAATCCAAGATTTTTCATCACAATGAATTTATTCGGACTTAGTTTCGTTTTGTTTCTTCTTAAATTGTCATACGGACCCAGATTAAGTGAAGGAAGTAGGAAAGGGGATACAAATCCCAAAATCCTCCAGGAAATCATTTTAGCTGTTACAGTTGCTTTGCGAGTTCCTTTATTTTTAACCCATTTTGAGGTTTTGTTTCTAAGCTGATAAAAAAGAGCTGTGATTATTATGTAAAACCACAAACAACACATCTGTGAAAGAATACAGAAAGAATTGCTGTAGTTCCACAAAAAAAGATCTCCTATTGAACCTACTTGGATTTTACGAATGTTTTTATTTTTTTTATTATAGTTGACCTAGGCCTTGTCAATGCTGATGATGAGAGCATATATTTGGGTGGCATGTCATTAGGTTTGTGTCCCAAGCATGCTAAAAATATAGTGGATGAAGAAATGCAAAAATGGCAAGAAAGGTAAGGTGAATACAACATCTTAGTTTTCATTTGTATTTGAAAAAAGAAAAGTTGCTCTTTAAAAACAACTTCTTTACACTTTTAAGATGGCCTGGTGTGCAAATGTAGATTTTACAAATTATATACGGAAAAATAAAGAAGTTTCTGTTTTTGAATGACGAAAGATGATGATCTATCCTCAATCCTGAGGATAGGCATAGGCCTGGTAGAAAAGATATAATTAGAAACAACAAAACATTTTCAAGGATGAAATTATCATCTAGGTCATATTCCATTTATACGCTTCATTTTATTTTAATATAGTTATATTACTGTTGTTCTTCATACATTTGCAGAAACTCAATTTCACTTTAGATATAACCTGTGTACAGTGGTCAAAATAAGGAATTAATTCCCAGTCGTCTATTCCATATTTTATTTCCTAAAACCTTTCGGCCACTATGGTTGGTGGACGAAAATCTTTTTGAATTCTACATTGGATAAAACAGCTCTAAACGTTACTTCATGTATTAACTTCAAGAAATACAAAAAAACTTCAAGAAATGTTCGTTAATTTAACACTATGGCTAATATGTACGAGATTTTTTTGTTTCACAAAGCAGAATATCTACCGTCTTTATCTTAAAAAAACACCGGTTCCAGGGATTGCTGCCTGAAATTTTTAAGTGGGGTACCGAAAAGTTTAAATACACATATTATTACGTTCTTACATTAACAATAATATTTTTTCTTAACTAAATAAAAGAAAGTTTAACAAAACTATTCCACATCTTATTCAGAAGAGGAGCTACTTTCGCTCATGATATCAAGTTAAAATCAACACGTTGGTTTTTTGTCTAATAATTGTTGTTTATATGCTTTTCTTTTTCTCTGGTTCATACAACACTCCCTCTGTTTGTACCAGTGATTGACACATTCCTTTGCATGTTTTTCATTAAGTTCTGATAAAGCTATACTCTTCATATAAATCCTCATCATATAAATCCTCATAATTACGTTTAAGCTTTCACTTGACAGATGTATACGGGTATCTGTTTTAACAACCTTTAAGTGGCTGAAAAACCTTTCCAGGGTAGTGTTACAGAATGGAGAACAGAAACATAATTCAATTACAATCATAATTTCATCCCATACCGGTTTCGTTTTTCCAAGTTTGCACAACTTTGACCATAATGTGGTTGGGTCAATGTTTTGCAAATCAAAATAAACGATGTGCATAACGGACAATATCGATGTATCCAGAAACTATGGAATCAAATGTAAAACCATCAAAACCTTTCATCATCTTAAATCTCTCATAAATATGCGTTTTTGAATCTATTTGTAGTGATAAAATCTTATCATCAGCTTCATCTTTCGATAGTGATGGCCACACAGTTGAATTCAAAACACAACAAATAACGAAAAGAACAGCGTCGCCATCACAAGCCAAATCAGCATCATCTCCCAATTCCACACATACTCTATTATATCTCTCTTCATAACAAGTCATTATTGAATAAACAACTTCAGCAGTATTATTTTCTAAAAACTGCTTTTCTCTTTCTACAAACTTTACTTTCTGTCCTTAATATATTGGCTCTCCATCTTCTTTGTTACTTTCTATCTCCATATTGACAGAATTTAAAGTTGACAATCTGAATACGTATCGTTGTATGTTGTATTTTGTATTTTTATGTGAACAAACTGAATATCTTTCTAGCAGATAGAACATTGATAAAAAATGTACTGCAGAGAAGAACTTTCCCTGTAATTGCATGCTGGAGATGTTGACAATATAGCCCAAACTTGCTGACTAAGCGTTGCATGGCCCTATTTCTATGATCCATCCAGCGTATTTCACTTGACTGGCTTAATACTGTCACCATACATTTCATACTGACCTTTTATGAGTTGGTATAGGTTTTTTTAACTCTCTCTCTGCTTCTTAGAAGAATTCTTATACATATAAAATAGATGAATGAACATGCATGAGTGCAAGTTCTAAGCGATGACGAAAATACTAAAACACATGACAGATTGTATTTTTCGAAAGCATCCTTTATAGCATCTAAAATGCCAATAGCATCTTGACTGCTTTCTTATCCCCAACACTTGAAAAACGTCAGTTGCGGTTCCATTTTATCAGGGTAAACAAACATGATATATATAAAACTTCTTGTTCTGTAATACTTCTGTCTGTTGTTCCATCACATAAAATAGCTATAAATTTCACACATAGAAGTTTATTATTTAAATATTTGTCAAAAAAGTATTTGGCGATGTTTTTAATGAATCATTATCGCAGAACGTTCCTTTTCTCCCATTCTTTTAAGACCACCAGTAATAGCTGAATTTTGGGGTGTTTCTTGAACCACATGCATTCGAGGCATACTCAACCCAGCTGCTACAGCTTCCTCATTTTCTTTTTCTCTCACAGCTTTTTTGGTGATTTAAGGTTGAAAACTTAAAGTTTGAACTTCCAGTAACGAAAATTAAATTAACTCGCCGCATAAGTTTCAACTTATCTTCTTGTGAGCAACAAACAATGCAAATCATCTTCATGCTCCCTTTGCGTTCTACTATTTCCAGACACGAAAACTTTTCTTTCCATTTCTTGATCGTAGTAATTGTGGACGGATTTTGCTGACTGACTTCCATGCTAGCCTATCTATTGCTACATCGTTACTGGCTTTCTATTCTCTTCAGTCCTTCCTTACAACTTCACTCCAAGCCTTCTAAGGCCGACCTCTTCCTAAACTGTGATCAACCAGAATATCCCTGCATTACTAGGCCAAGCATCAACTTTCATTCTTTCTATATGACCAAATTATTGCAGTCAAAAGAGATACTCTGTCACCCAAGCTAAATATATCATAACAATCACCAGAAGTTTCCTTATCTTTTTTAGACAATTTTCCCTAAATTCTTCTTGATTTTTGATGAATTTAACGAATAAAATTAAGCGTTTTTATGTTTTAGACAATTACTGTAACAAAACATGTCTTGTCGTTAAGGAGTCATTGCATTGCATTCAAAGGAATTTAAATTTTTAACACAATGGATTAGAATATTGTTTATTATTTCAGCGTCTTTCCAAATTAAATTATCGACTTCTCAGGGTCACTTCACCTTGAATGGATTATGTTTATGTTATAGTGGTGTACAAGGTCATCAGATTGGAAAACGACCATGGCAGTATATTGGAGAATTTGCCATTGATCAAACAGCTAAACTTATTGGTATGGCCAACTTTCTCTTTAAATCTGAGTTCTTGGTAAGGAAGAAGCAACAGTGACTGATGATATCAAACATGTGAAATGTTTTGTTTTTCTTTTAGGTGCAAAACCCATTGAAGTGGTCATCATGAATACTCTATCAACAAACTTGCATTTCTTAATGGTAAGTAATGTTTCAACTGCTTATTATTTTGTACTGAAAAAGTTTAGCCCAGACAATCTCTCATGTTTGTACTATAACAAGACCAAATTCCACATCAACCCTGGAGTAAGTTGTTCACGGTCGAGTTTGATTGAGTATTCGTCTGGACCAAAAGAGACAAGCTGCTCTCAGTTCAATTTACAGATTTTAGCTGCTCTAATGGATCTGACAAACTCCTGCCAAAAAGAACATTTTTCATTTGAAAGAAATAATCTTTATGTGGATTTATTAAATTTATAGTAGTAATCTCTTTAGAGTGCTTTCTACCAACCAACACCAATTCGTCATAAGATCATTATCGAGTATCAAGCCTTCCCATCAGATCATGTAGGGCACTCTGAACTATATACTTTATTCTATATACCAAATACTGTCAGTTGTAAATCATAATATTTTGATCATGTGAGAAGAACAATATAACAAAACATAAAATCAAAACAAACTTGGTTTGCAGCGTTTACATGAGATAAATCGTTTAAAAATCTGCGTAGGTAACATACTGTTTCAGGAGAAAATACAACTTGTGAAAAAAAATGACAAATTGAATTGCTGCAAATTGAATATATCTGTTTCTCATTGGAATATATAATTTCATTTATACAAAATCAGGTCAACATAATAATACACACACAACTCTTCAATAACATTAGATTGTGAATTTAGAAACTGCAATTATTTGCAGAAATGTTTCGAGCTTGTGTTTTTCCATTCTGTGTTTTTTCCGTGTTCCTTTTTTTGTGTATGTAGTATATAATGTTGACTTGATTTTGCATAAATGGTTTTAGAAAATGTAATTAGAAATACGAGGTATACTTTGGAATTAGAATTAAACAAACAGGAAGAACACCGCACCAAAAACCTTCAAAATTTTATAGGAGCAGCATTATGATGTACAGGAAATATGATAAACATTATCAGCAGGTTTATATACATATAAACATGGCAAAGCTAACCCCTATACGATTCATTTCTTTCTATTGTTAAGACTGCTGTTGAATCTCAAATAGCTTACCATGGTTTCAATCCCAGAACATCCTTAATTTTGGTTAAACCGAGAGACGTAAGTTGCATTATAATTGACATAGATATGTCATATCAGTGTCATTCAATAGGAAAAAAACTACAACCACAACGAAATTCTGTTTTGATTCTCATGTTTCGTGGGGGATTTTTCTTTTTGAAATGTATTCTTTCAGGATATGTCTATGTTATCTAGGGTGAAGCAACTCTTCGCACGGAAGATATTGTATCGGTAATCGAAAGCGAAGGAGATGAAGTAGCCCTCATACTGTTTGGCGGTGAATACAATTTGATCGTTGTGTTAGCTTATTTAAAACTTTTCGACATTGTTTTTACTTTGTCATCCCCAATACAAACAGAGGAGATTTCTTTTAGGTGTTCATTACTACACTGGTCAATATGTTGATATACCAAATATAACCGCTGCTGGCCATCGAAAGGTATGGAACAATTTTTTTGTCTGCCCATCTGCCACAAGGCAGTGTTACACCATGTTGATGTCGTATTATGTTGAACTCTCTTCAAAATGTACTTTCTCTGGTAAATGTATTATTATTTTTTATTTTTTTAAAGCATAATGTATTTTATTTTCAGGGTTGTACAGTTGGTTTTGACTTAGCACATGCCATTGGTAACGTTGAAATGAGATTACATGAATGGGATGTAGATTTTGCTTGTTGGTGTACTTACAAGGTGATGTCAACCAGTGCATTTTGTGAAGGTTGAAGGGGATATAATTGTTTTAATGCGGTCAAACCTCTCTAGTTCGAACTCTCTCTAATTTGAACCAATTTGTCACCTTTTCTTTGTAAACGAGCCCCCATTATTTGGACACTGTACAAATCAGAGTATATTTTACTGCCCATTGGAATGCCCAGTTAAACATTGGACTCAATCAGTTTTTCGGTACATTTAATTTGCTATTTGCTTTTTGTAAACAATTTTAACCTTTTAGTATTTGAATTCTGGTCCAGGAGCAACGGCTGGAGCATTTGTTCACGAAAAGTTTGCTTATGACAAGAACATCAAAAGGTCTTGATTTTAGATTTTACTCAACTGATTATGATTTTTTATGAAAACCTTTCTCTTCTCCCTTAGTTTCTGTATGTTTTTGCAAGGTTTGTAAAAATCACTATTGTCACTAGGAATTTAATGACTGTCAACTTCCGACCTTCCGACCTTCACTCATTTTTTATTGCCAAGAGTGGAAAAAAGTTCACCAGTTTTATTTGTTATGTTTTCATCAATTTACAGGCTGACTGGGTGGTGGGGGATTGAATTTAAAGAACGATTCCAAATGGATAACGGTAATTATAATGCACTTTTGGGTTATGTGCTTTTAATCAGTTGAGCTGCCCATCGTCAGAAATTACTTTTCTCAATGGAATGAATCTTGATATTCAATGTTGTTATGTAGGAATATTTGCTTGTCTATTATCTGAAAGCCTTTCAGAAAATATACAGCAATGAAATTCCCTTTCTTGATCCCAACAAAACAATATTGGTATATCTGCAGGCCGGTTTTTATTTCGTTATTTCCTGGTTGTTTATTGTTAAATGATTTGTGTTTCGAAAATAGTTAATATTTACCTGCAGTATATTGGTTTACTTGTCAAATTACCATTATATTATTAAACAAAACCATGTACTTTCATACCCTGGTTTGTTACATTTGTTTTGTAGGATATGTTAAAAGTGTCACTCAGCCATTTTACAGCAAGGTGGCTAAACAAGTGCATCACTGGTCATGCAACCATGTCCCATCTCATATGCATTGAGTATTGCACTAGTTAGACCAGGCATGATAAAGAATTCCCTTTCATTGTCTCAAATGCAAACACAATACTTCCTGTGTGATATTTTAAGCTCATAGAAAAATTCCTGCAAATATTTCCTTTCATAGTTATTTGTTTTTACCTCACCCTTTCACCCTACCTTTATTACGTAAAATTTATGTGATTTATTTTAACGCTCCTCAAATTTAGAGCTAATAGACCTTTGCTGGGTTCGTGTTTAAACGCCTTACTCAAGGTCAATTCTTTTACTGATCTGGCTTTTAAACACTTATTTGTAAAATATGCATGCACTGTAGTCATCGGGGGAATTTTGAATGTAGAACTGTTCTTTGCATCAAATGTAATCAAATATATAAATATATATTATATAAAAATATAATAGGGTTATTAAATATAATAAAATATATGTTAAGTAGAACAGGGCTGATCAATGTTAATTATATTCTAGCATCGGAATGAGGTGAATAAGAGAAATCTGAGTATTTTCGTATAAGTACGGTCACGAGAAACGTCTACTAAAACGAGAATGGTGATATTTTATACTAGATTGTAGACTTTCGAGTCTAACCGTATTTCTTTTATGTTAGAAAAATTGCCCATTATTCCTGGTGCACGTGGGTTTGCAGTTTCCAATCCTCCACTGTTATCTACCTTACCACTGCTAGTTAGCCTCGAAGTAAGTAGAAATATTTTTTGTCTTCTGTAACTCAATTATTTTTTCATTGTACCTCTCTGAAAGTTAATTTCTAATTATTTATAATTTAAAACGTCTGGAGTAATGATTGGCTTCCACAAGGCATTGTGAAGACTTATTAACTTATTAACATAACAACAAAGCTGCTATTCTCACTATTATTATTAATTCATTTATGTTTACCCAGGATAGCCTCTTCAGTTCTGATAGAAGTGTTATCAATGAGGATCCTCCGTAGGTCCTCCTGGAGCATTTAAATTTAAAGTTCTGACTAGGGAGGCTGTTGTATTTCTGTCAGTTCTGACTAGGGAGGCCGTTGTATTTCTGATAGTTCTGACTAGGGAGGCTGTTGTATTTCTGTCAGTTTGACTAGGGAGGCTGTTGTAATACTCGAGTTCCAACCAGTAAACAAAGATGATGGTATAATTTTGTAAAAGTGTAGGTCCAGAAAATGACGGCCATGTTCTTCGTCATTTTGTTCACCGTTTTATTGGAGATTTATTAAATGCGTTTGTTAAGATAGCAAAACGATGCAGAGAATGTACCTTTCAACAATAAAGAGAACGAGTTGAATTAAACTGGGTGTGCCTTCTAGTTTTTATGGATATAGTGAAAGCAGTCACGAATGAAAACAAGATTTTACAGGTCTCGCTCATTCACATCGTATGCCTGTTTAGATCTTTGAGAAAGTTGGGATGAGCAAGATCATAAAGAAGCAAAGATTACTAACAGGTAAAACTCTAGAAATAAAGTTTCCCCTTCTTTAACGAGTGCTTCTAAATATAGACGACCTATATACCTAGTGTTTATCTAACATTCCATATGTGTTGTTTTTGCCAATTTTTTTTTTTATTTTTTTCTTCACGAGGTAAAATGGACCTGTTTTCTCTATTTTTTTTGCGATATATTTGATTAAGACACTTAATTAACATAGCTTTAAACCATATGTGTTTGTTTGTTTGTTTGTTGGTAAGATGATTCATCCCTTCAATATTTGTTTGTCATCAAGTTTCAGAAACCAACGGGTTTAGAAAGTTTTTTTTATAAATATTATTGAAATATTTTGCCGTCTTCAAGTGAGCTTTCAGTCAGCGGTATTTTTAACAAGGTACACGGGAAAATGGAATGGAAACGAGCCTTTATTTTTGAAAATGGTAGATGAGTATTTTTTATTTTCAATTAACGACAGGCTACTTGGAATATTTGATCAAATGCAATTTCAGCATGCCGTTACCTGGACACGTCAGTCGGTTTGGTTGCACGATCGATATTCTGACACCTAACGACGTGCACTCGCGTGGCAGCCAGTTGTCGTTGTCTTTTTCCGTCCCAGTCGCTGATGTTTACCAAGAACTGACCAGAAGAGGAGTTGTGGTAAGCGCTCTGCACGCTCCACTTACCTTAAACCTTAATTTTATTTCGTTTGGGTGTTAGCGAGGTGAGAAGGCAACGTGAATGAAACAGAAGTATTGTTTCTTTATAGAATTCTGTAAGAAAGAAAAGCTCACAAATATCCCCTGGGAAAATTTCTTAAGTAATAACCTCATTAAGTAGGAATTTCACGTTCTTTAAACAACGTGAAAACTTATGTTTTCAAGTCCTGTTGACAACAAAGACTTGATAGAAGTTGTAAATTTTATTTGTACGATATTTGCTTCAAAGGAATTCGATGGCATTTCAGTTTTACATTCACTACTGTTAAAGTAAGTCTTCCAAACACTCAAACCACCCTGAATTTCGTTACGCTGTGTTTCATATATTTTGTAAAATTATCATCCTTTTCACAAGTTTCTTAGTCTTAGTTTCTTAAAGTTCCTATAAAAGCCCCATCCACCTCTTCCTTTCTCCTATTTCAATATTGTTTGAAGTGTACGCAGTGCGTCGTGTGATTTTTATTCATGTTATTCATCTTGCTTGCTCCATCTACTAACCAACGTTGAATATTGGAGAAGGGAGGCGTTTCATTAAATCCAATTTAAGGGGTTAATTTGCTCTTTTAAACCAGGTTTTGTCATTTTCAAATTGAAGGTGTGTAGAACTGAAACGTTCTCATTATGTTTAATATATCTTTTAAGATTTAAATAATAAAAAGTAAATCTAAGCTATACTCTTTTGTTTGTGAACATAAAATAGAAGGTGTGTAGGTTGTAGAACGCTTTTATAAGACTTTTCTAGATAGGAGCATTGTGGGGAGTAGGCTAAATTGTCAGATAGATACTCCAGTAGCCTACTTAACTACGTCACTAATGAAACTTAAGGAATAAAGAACAACATCCAGTCTTTCATGATTATATGTACCTAACCGCGCGCAGAATAATCGTACCTCGTACAATTATTCTGCGCGCGCTTCACTTTCTCCATGTTGTTTATATGTGAATTCTGAACGAAACCATTCTGAACTCCCGATGTCTGAAGAACTTTATAATAAATTTTTGAGAGCAACTACACAACCATCAACTTCTGCTAGTGTACCTAATAATAATTCTGAAGAGTAATAATCACTCAGACTTTATCATGTATCTAACGATGTCCTTGTGTCCTTACGTCAACTTCTATGTGTTTTTTAGAGTGACGTACGTCATCCCAACGTCATTCGTGTCTCGCCGGCACCACTGTATAACAGCTTTGTTGACGTGTACAGATTCGTCGAAACTCTTGGTCAGGTGATAGTCGTGTCCAAGTTAGGACCTTGACGACAGAAGAATAAATGTGTAAAAAGGCTCACAAGAATTGCTTCTCATCTCTCCCTGGATATGGTTTGTTCATGGAAAATAGACCTTCCCGAATCTCAGGTTATATCACACGTTTTGGCTGAGTTTTCAGTTAAACCTCGTTTTCATAATCTATATTACTTCAAATCGATTATCTGAGACGTGAAGAAAAATAGAGATCTATTCGTTAGTAACTAAATTGTCAAAAATAGTTAGCGCAGAAGTGCATCAAAACGAGGCTTAACTGAGAGACTCGGCGACAGTACGGTGTTTAAAGAGAAATTCGGAAAATGTATCTGGGTGAGTGAGTGAAAAACCTTGATTCATATTTACTTCAATGTCAAGGTATTTCGCACGAGAAGATAGACTAAACGGAAACATCAACGTATTTCCAGTCACGAGTGCGGAATTCCATGAAATTGAAGAATGTGTCTAACAAGAAGCCGTCATAACTTTTAGGTTGAAAGTCTCTTATTTTTGTTTGAAAGAACGAGACAATACGCAATAATGTTCTCGTTAGCCCAGATTCAAAGTACAAAGTTTTGACCGAAAACCAGTTTTATTACACGAACACATAGAATTAGACTTAAAACGAAAAAAAAGTGAAAAATATACCGAAGACAAAAAAAAATTATGCTTTTTTTATTATTATTATTATTCTTTTATTTTCTTAATTTTTATTATTATTATTTTTTCTCATAATTAACTAATGTATTTTATGATGCTGAAAATCTTACTTGTGTAAAAATAGCACTGACTTTTAAAGAAATATTTGAATACTGGAACATGTAGTTACCTCCATTTATATCGGGTTTATCTGAAACCGAATGCCACATCCTCACTACTCATGCGTCCGAAACTTTTATGTAAACGTTTATCAAGAGAGACTTGATTGTATCACTGTAGTTTGAAAATCTATTTTCGTGAAATTTTTTATTATTATTATTATTTTGACCACGGATAAGGAAACGTTTTCCTGGTCATACTCTTGTAAGGAACCTTTCTATAAAGCGGACACTTGAACAAAGCGGACATTATATATTTCCTAACGTTTGAATGAACAGAGAATTTGTCCTGAGCATTTTGTCAAAAGCACGAAGAAAAAAGTCTGCAAAAATAAAAACAGAACCGGAACAAATTTGGGCAAAATCTATTTACTCATTTTTCCTGCGGTTTTGGCAATTCCTTTTTAAACTAACATTACCTTTTTCGGGCCGAAAGAACATCGTTGATCAGTCCGAATGGTTGTCGGCATGTGTTTCATGTCATTTGAACCTTTCGCGTGAGCACAAGAAACTTAAGAACGATGTGGATTTTTCTTTGAGGTGTCACAAGATCAGAACTACATGTGAGTTAGGTAAATTCTCAGTTTCTTCACTTTCTGTGTATTTCTTTCTAGTTAATTCCCAGACAAAAATAACAACGGTAACAAGGGAATTCGTTCCCAAATTTAAGCCCGGAGGGGGAGTGCATTGGTGGTGAGTGATGGAAGGTTTTTTTTTCATTTATCCAACCATTCGCGATTCAGAAGAGTGTGTTTAGCGTAGGAAAGGTGATGTTTAAAGGCGGGTCTTCATCCACACGACGTTTATCAACCAGGGGATCATCGCCATCTCTGTACAACGATATTGTAGGCTAGAGACCCTGGGTTGGAGGTTGGTCGTACATAAGATTTGATACATATTGAGAGTTAGATTGTTTAAAACCATGTACATTGAAAGATGCACAGTAGAGATATTATTTTGTATTTATTTTTTAGTTAATATTTACACAGAATGGCCTAACCAGTTACAAAATAGCACTGTTATCTTTTAATAGGGTCCTGTGGTGGACTCAAGAAATGTCTTTCAAGTTTAAACCCAAGTGGCTTCAATTACTGGAGACTCAATATTTTCCACATCCTGACTCAATATTATATGGACCTTAAATAATGCAGTAGGAGTTTTTCCGATGTTTAATCTGTTCTGAAACATCAACTTCGTCCCCAGAGCTGCCGTCCGTATATCAAAAAGGCAAGAGACCCTGGGTTCAAGGTTGGTCCCCAGAGGCTTGCTTTTTCGATATGGAAAATTTGTTAAGATTCGAACAACAAATGTTTGTTATACTTTGAGGTACAGTTTATAGCAGGAAGAGCTAAAGAAACGTACACTGCCCGTTAAAAAATGCATACATAGAAAATCAGCAGAAGGGGTCATGCATAATATATCATTGCAGTTTTTGCGCTGGGAAAGTGCGTTCTTATTAAGGTAGCCTAGTAACAAAGTTCCGTTTTTCTACTTTTCTGAAAAACATGTCTGAGAAAAGGATCTATAGAGACAAGTAACTTATCAAAAGGATTAATTATCAAAAGAATTATGATAAAAGCGCTAATATAATTATAATTTTTTCCCTTTCTATTGTGAAAGACCTTAATGGCATTTCTGATACGATAAGCGTCAAGAAATTTGCAGGGAGCCGCCAAAGAACATTAAAAAAAGGGCCACGGAATTAGAAAAAAATCTCAAATCTCAACAAAATTTACAAACTAAGGTTATATGAACTGATCAGTGTTTTCAGAATTTATCTTAACTCTTTATTTATTCTCTCCCCCTGAAGTAGCATCCTTGGTAAAGTTATGTTTTTGTTTTTTAAACATTTTGTGGTTCTGGTGTATATCCTTTATTATTCTTACTCACATTTTATATCCTTTACTAAACTTTTAAACTTCGGCAGATCGTTTTAGAACTATTCAGGCATTTTTATTGAGTGTTGTTGTCTAAATTCTAGATTCTAATCAATTCTAAACGTAAGTAAGTAAGAAAGTAAGTAACGGGAACTTTTAACGTCCTTGGGACATATCCATTTATCTCAATGGCTCTTCATCCCTCCGACAGTCAACTTGTTAGTTAAATTACCGCTAGGGATACGTTAAGCATTGCTCTAACTTGCCCACTGGTCAGCATGCAGTCAGTCGATTGCTCCTAATGGGTTGAATACGCTGCTTTCAAAGCACATCGGAGTGGAATATCGATTCCAGGGATTGAACCCCAACCGCACTAATGAAAACCGAAGGTGCTTCCACTACACCATCGCCGCATCAAACGTTAATTTAACATTAAACGTTAAATAATTGAAAAATACCAGCAAGTGTTGCTGAGCAACTTAAATTCAATATCATAATATTTATACCAGCGTAATTAAGTACTCCCGCGTCAACATTATTAAAATTAAATAACATGAAAGACCGTCATAGGCAGATCTAGAGAACTTAGATAAAATTTATGGTGGAGAGACTCGAACCCAGGGTCTGTATACCGTCCGTAAAGCAAGAGACCCTGGGTTCGAGGTTGAGTGGAGAGTTACCTAATCAAAACTAAGAAAAAAAAAACAAATTTCGTGACGTTGTACTCCTCTCCTTTTCCCTAACCCTACAGCCGCCGCTGAGACCCACCGTGGAAAAACACATGGTTCTTGTCTCAATATGTATGGCACTGAAGTATCTTCTGTTAAAGTGCCGCCAAAGTGAAACATTCAGATCTTTTTCAAATGCCGAAAGTTTCACTTACTGGATAAAGGAATAGTTCAATTGCTGCTTTAACGTATATTTATTTATATTTCATAAATATATATATATATATATATTATATGTATATTACACTGACGTTATGCATACACATACTTCTCCTACACATTTCTAGTAGAAGAGCCAATTGTATATTTGGAAACTAGAAATAAATCGCTTATTTATCTATTTATTTATTTATATACGACACCAGGCCTCAGCCAACTTCGAACCCATTACACGGACTCTTTGCAGCCACCCGTCGTCTCGAAAAGCCAAGAGACTAGGTTCGAAGTTGTGGCGCCATTATATTGAATGTAATTGCGTGGGTGATATCATATATATTGAATTGCTCTCAATTTTCCTGTTTCTCAAAAGGGAAAAAATATTTTATTTGAGAGGTTGTTCCTGTGTTATATCAACACGTGATCTTGTGTGATGACGTAACAATAAAAAGCATAATTCTTCATGAAGATTCAGTTCAATGCGGAACTGAGGGGCATGAGATTAAAAGAAAAACCTTTGTAGTTGTTTACAATATAGGAAAGGAATTCGTGATATTTGTATTTGTTTTATAAGGGTGTGCAATTACAACTTATAATAACTAATATTTGCTAGAAATATTTACTTTTTAACGAAAGTTTTTAATTTCTTGCACGGTAAGTTGATTTCACGCTACTCATGCGTAACAAATATACGTTTAATTTGAAGAACAAAAACTAACCGGAATTATTCGTTAGTTTCTCAAAAAGTTTGTTTAGCAAGGCCCATAATATTATTAGAAACTTTTACAGCTGTCCGACAATAATAAATTTTCAGAAAACAGGCTAGTTCATAACACACGGCGTGCGTGCGGTGCTACCTCTCTCTCTCTCTAACTCCCTGTTTTAGTGTTAACCTTCAGAGGCTAAATGATTTCAATTCTTTTCTAAGATATTTAGGACTACTTTCCATGAAATCATTGCGAGTGTTGCGCACTTTTCTGAAATTACGATGATTCTTACTAATTTTATATTAATAATAAAGGTTGGTTTCTATGTGTTCTTGAAATTCAAACCTCCGAATATGTTCTTTCGAATATGTATCCTAAGAAAATAAATTGGTAATAAATTACATTACGTTATTGCTTTTCTTTCATATTAGAAAATCTAACATGTGTTTATTAATTTTTATTTCTTGAGGTTAAAGTTTTCCAGAGTTGCGATTTAGAATAAAAACCACCTCCAGAATAAGCTTATAGTTTCGAATCGTATTAATATTTGGCTCGATATTCAAATGTTTGTTTTGATTTTGTTATTATATGAATTGACGTATGAACTGAACAAACGAGACGAACTGTTCAATGACCAAAACAAATTATCGATTGGACACTTTAGTTCCTCATTGCTTTATGTGAATCGTTGGGAAATGTTTGTACATGTTAACCTTTATTTCTGACTTGTGAAAAAAGTAAGCAGACCATCATGAAAAAGAAAGAATTTACCTTAACGTTAGATGCTGCCAAGGCTACTCGAGCCCAAATGCCATGGATCAAAAGCTTGTTCAATGACATCGAAGTTCGTTTTGAAGACTCGTCTACCAGTGCAAGAACAAAAATCGAATGGCTATCAATAATTGGAGAATCAGAATCAACTTGTGAGAAAGCCAAGGTATTTTCAACAAAAATCTGTTTTGGGAACAAAATCAAACTGTTTGTCTTGTTCAACTCTTATTAATTATTGAGAAAGGAGGAAAGGACTCACAACACAAAATTGATTTTACCTTGTATTACATAACTTAACATGACCTTTTTATAGTGTAAATGATTTTTTTTTCTTCATAGAATTACATAACATCCTTAACAAGTCCCAGTGCTAAAGCCATTATCAAGATACCACCAAAATTCAAGGAAGAGCTACTCAAAGACGATTCTGAATTACTGAAAAGTTTCGAAAGGGAAAGTGCAGCGGTCATCATTGTGGACTCGGACACAGATGAAATTAGTATACAAGGAGTTGACGAACTACTTATTGTTCTTGCGAAATCGTTGATCGATGAAACATTACAAAAACATCAACAAGAACAAACTAAAACTGTTGATCCCAACATAACAGAGATATGTGATAGTGTGAAAAAGTTTGCCATCAAATTGGGTTATAATGATGATGATATTATGACTGCTGTTCATAAGTGTAATACCGAGGGGAAGGTGGTAAATGCTAATACTTTGTTACAAGAACTTGTGAAAGGTTGTCCACAAAAGTTAAAAGATAGTATATTAAAGTCTGATCTGGGAAAAGACGATGAAAAGTTATTTGTTGAAATAGCTCGAAGTATAGCTGAAGTGACAACAGCTCAAACCACAACAGCAAGTTCGTCTCGAACATTTTGTGAAACTTTGCGTGATGTTGTTATTGATGGAAGCAATGTTGCTATGTGGTAAGCAGTTGAATTCACATTATTACAAAGTGGATAATTTATGTTCCACTTCCGAAATAATATTACCTGCTGCATGGTATATATATATATTATATACCATACAGCAACTGAGGAAGGCACGTGCCTAAATATATTGTCATTGAATTGGGTGTTTTAATTTAACATATACATCCACACACTCAACTTTATTGGCTCACACATACACTAAATCAATAATCAAATGCTTATCCTAGTTCTCATATATATATATATATATATATATATATATGTATAACATAACAGCATTTGTTCCTCTATCTCACACTTTTATCACAATTTCAACATTTGTGACTATCGTTCTATAATGCACGCTAGTCTATGGGTTACTTAAGAAAACTCACAAAGTGGTTGTTCCAACTACTTTCCGATGTATTATTTGTAATTCCGATCGCAGAAGAAGACGAAAAAACGGAAGATGACATGGGAATGAAAGGTGCATGGCTGAGCTACAGAAGGGTCTGGAAGCAGTTTTACAGGGTCAAAATGTCTAAATTTCACTAAAAGCACCAACCATGATGAAAAAATCTCACAGTCAATGACATTTCTAACTTGAGAGATCTGATATATATAATCAAAATTTGTCCTGTCTCTCAAAAGGCTAAAGTTTCAGATGCACCCCACCACCCTGTCATCATCAAATGACATTAGAAATGAGTTAAAAAGTGCAGCCATGTTTATTTCATATGTAGACAACAACAACAACAAATGTATTAAAAATTTATTTTTGCGAAGCTTTTCTTACTTCAAGTACATCGTCAGGCAATAAAAAGATGAGAAATTAGAAATGTTTTTTTATGTATAATCTGCTTATGCTAGATTTTTTAAACATTGACTCAACGAAAAAGCCATTGTCACAAGGAACTTGCAGAAAATTCCTCATTATCATCATCATGTGATTTTATGATGTCATCAAATTAAATTAGAAGCACTTAAAACTGGATCACTAACGTTTATCATTTTATCTCAATGCAACAGAAAATTGGTCATTCAATTTTTACACTTGATGTATATTTATCACCGAAACAAATGAAAAATGGGAAAAGCTGAGTGATTAAAAAAGACTTCAAAATTTCATATTTTGTTGTTTGCTTTCCTAAAACATCAAAGTGTTATATTATATAAATATTTATGATATTTTACTGCACCATCTCCTATTACAGCTGATTTGTTACATTTTCTTCTTTTTTGTTTAGCCATGGTCATAAGGAAGTATTCTCCTGCACTGGCATTGATATTGTTGTGGATTGGTTTAAACAACGCGGACATGACAATATAGTTGTTTTTGTTCCACAGTGGAGGCAAGAAGCTCCTAAAGGTGACAGTCCTATTACAGACCAACATATTTTAGACAAACTGCAAAAGGAGAAAATTTTAGTGTTTACTCCATCTCGTAAAATCAATGGCCGACGAGTTGTCTGTTATGACGATAGATTTATTGTAAAACATGCATTTGAAACTGACGGCATCATCGTTTCCAATGATAACTTCCGTGACTTACAGAAAGAAAACCAGGAGTGGAAATCTTTCTTGGAACAGCGTTTGCTGATGTATTCCTTTGTCAAAGATAGGTTTATGGCACCAGATGATCCATTGGGACGATGTGGGCCAACGTTAAATGAATTTCTAAGAAAAGGGCCATTAAACAATCGACCATGTCCTTACAAAAATAAATGTACCTATGGAAGTAAGTGTCGTTATTATCATGCTGAAAAAGACATTTCTACAAATACCCTTGTCAGCCAAAGCCTCGGACATGCTCCTTTGCTGAGTACATCGACAGCGAATTCAATGCCAAAGAGAGTTTATCCTCCTACTAAACCTAGTTATTTTCCCGAAACATCGTGCGGTTATGAACAGAGACAATTAGAGAATAATTACATACCTACACATGAGATCATTGCCCGTGGCTGTGCTTCCTTACCCTCAGATTATATTCCGAATTCACATAGTAGTGTCCAGGACAGGGATTGGCAACATAAGCAACAACAAATACCTTCACCTGTATACCAACACTCTGCATATTATAACACTTCATCACAGTTGCCCACACAACAAAGACATTCACAGTATTATTTGCAAGCACCGTCTTGGAATAATTATTCAATGCACAAAACTACCACGTATTCTCCGCAAATGTATCCGCAATCTCGAACTCCACCGCCAGCAAACAATTACATTCTGCCCACACATCAACCACACGTACAATATCCTCAAAGAACACCTAATCCCTCATTTAGCATCATGCCTGGTTATGTCGACCCAAGAACAATAAATCAATACTATAGACCACCATGCCAAATCAATTCACCGTATGTGCAGCCAATGGCATTGCCACTTGGTAAGCATTTTTTTGATCTGGTCAATGTATGTTCTTATTTTTAAAATGAGCTAGAACATCGGTCCAATGGAGGTTCCAGTCATCGGGAGTTAAGTGTATTTCCAAGGAATTCGATTGAGATTACCCTTTTTTAATGCTGGTTAAATAGAGGGAATCACTATAATACTTAAATTTCATGTTTTCATAATATTTTCATGTGGATTTATTTTTCTGAAAAGCCCGCTCTTTATAGGTTGAATTTATTTTGGCGAAAAGCTCAAAACTGTCCAATATCGTTAAATTTATGTCAATCTTAGCATTTCGTAAACGAAAACACTTAGCAATGCAGTTTCTGTTGTTGTTATCATTAGCTTTAATGACCTCAATAACAAAAAAAACTATTTATTTTCTAGAAACGTCTGTGGTTTCCCCTACAACACGATCAACAACTCAATATTTACTAAGGCACGATCCTTATTCGCAAAAAGACGAGCATGTTCGATTGCAGCGACTGTTGGAGATGTTTCCGGCAAGACGACAAGTTATATACAGAGTTCTCAGCGAACATCCTTATGAAACTAATTTGAACAAACTAGCATCTTACGTATTAGCAATGTAAACAAGGAAAAAGCATATACATATATTTGTGGAGATCTGATTACGCAATCATTTCTAAATTTTCTTGAAATTGACTGTTGGATAGACAGCAGGAATTTTTCAAATTTTTCAAACTTAATAAATGTCTAGGAAATGTTTTGAATGACTGAGAATATTTTCACACTGAACGTTTCTTCCTTATCCGAGAATTCAAATTGTAAAAATTTTTTATTTATGAGATTGAAATAATTATGGTTCTTACTGCTTGTGGTTTCTGTTTTTTTCTCAGTGAATGTGCGTTCAATGACAACTTTTCATAGGCGTATTCAGGGTCAGTCAGAACAAGTGGACGTTATGATCTTTCTTTCCAGTCTTAAGTGTCGATTAGGTTACTTGCACGCTTTTCTTTCCTACTTTAAATGACTAAAGGAGAGCTCCACAAATTTTGACTGAGCTCTAGCTACGCCTTTGCTCTTAGCGATCGCGCGGGAACTGGGAAAGTTTATTAAAAGATCGAACTCCAGCATAACATCCTGGTTAATCTTTTTTGTTCAAAATTTACCAATGTTGTCCAATATTAGGTTGAAAGCAAAGCAACTATCATTAAAGAAATCTTTATGTTGCACACCTGTGTGGCGAAAAATTCCGTAGTTTTTAATAATTGAAACGCATCTTTATATAATTTGACCTTTAAAGGTTGCTTTCGATAAAGCTTGAAATTCCGTACGCACAAATGGTGATTCCTTTTCTTTTGTTTTTCTCCGCGAGGACAGAAAAAAAGTTGAATAGCATTCTTGACGTCGGTCGGACATTCCATTCATTCATTTCATCTTGTCGGCATTTTTGAGACTCTTGCTTAAAATTGATGCTTTTGGAGAATTGAATCTCAGATTTCCTTTTCCCAGTCAAGTATGTTTATTTACATTTGAAGTTGCTTAGTGAAATGTTCAAAACAAAGGCGTTCCTGTTGTTAAGAGAGATTAATTTTAAAATTTAGAATTGTCTCTTTGTTTTTTTTGCATACACCAATTAAGCTTAAGCATCTGCCATTATGATTTACCAACTTGACCTCTAATTTGGATCCAGTTTCTATATCATAACATCACAATAGATGTCTCACTAGAGAGTATTTTCTTCATGTGTAAGTATTATTCAAACTCTAGTAGTTCAACTATTAAACTATTAAATGAAAAACTGAAGAGAGAGAGTATTATATCGATGATAAAAAAGCCTGGTACCAATTTAGACGTGAAAAAGGTTGCTAAAACCGGGGGGAGAACCATATTTATTAATTTAAGACGAATATTTATACAGGATAATCATTCAAAAATATGTATAATATTTACAAATGTATATACAAAATTTCTGTTCTTCTATGAGTCCTGTGGAACCACCCCGTCCCCCTCTGTGAAAAGTCGCAGTTGATATGATAAAGATGCTGTAGATCACTATCGTAAGCGAAATTAAAAAGACTAAACACCGAGAGATTAAACATTAAAACATTGGTTCGGTAAAATGAAGTAAAATATACAATAAAAAAATAGTTTATTAGTAAGATAAAACCTAGGCCTTAAAATAGTTCTCTAGTAAATTGATAAAATCGTTTTTCGTTTCTGACTTTCTTAGTACAGAGGGAGTTCATTGTACTGTTTTGCTCCATTGAAGTTAAAATTTTTACGATTGTATTCGAGTTTTCTGGATGGTACACGGATGATTTTGTTTTGGTTCCTTGTATTGTTCTTGATTGAACGTTTTCACATACGTCTCCTGAGAGGCAATTAAATACTTGGAGGCAAATTCGTTCGTTCAAAATCGCTACTGCACGACCAAAGATGTTCTTGAATTGAAGTGGCTCCCTATCAAAGAGCAGATTGAAATGAATCTGGTTAATCTTTGCTTCAAAGCTTTTTACCAACAATACCCAACCTACCTCAAGTTGAAATTTGCTGAGCCAAAAAGAAATCTACGGTCATGCAACGACACTGGACCAAAAATCATAAAAAACGGACATAACGATATGATGATAAGTTATATCATAACTTGTTCCACCACAAGGAAATGATACATGAACAAAACAAATTGTTCCCGGAGGTGGTTAGCAGCAACTGCTAGACGGAGGAAAGTTTAGGATTTTAATATTTTTTCAGAATTACACATTCAACCCTGATCCTAAATTGCGTCTTAGTGGAGACCTAATGCGTCTAGGCTTTTGTAATCTGACAATTCACGTGTCCTATGGGCTCAACCTATTAACACAAGTTATCTAAGGAGCTGTTTATGTGGAAGACACATGACAAGAAAGAAAAACTGGATGATTTTATCTCGCTTTGGCACGAGACAAAGTTGTTTAATTTTTTGCTGTTTTCTTTGTTTTAAATTCAATGACTTTTGATGAAAGGTACATTACCATGTGTTATTAAATTTCGTTGTCATTTTTTAAAATAAATGCGGACTTTTAAAGGAAGTTCGACTTGTAAGTGAGTAAGCAGAAGTTGTGAGTCCTTCTGTGGACTATCATCCATATCGGTTGACAATTCCGCTTGTCAACTTGCAACTGGAAGTTGACTCACCGCCAGAGATATGTATAACATTGCTCTAACTTCACCGAAGGCCAGTGTGCAGTCAGTCGATGGCGTAAACCGGGCTGATATGCTGGTTATAGCAATCTGAGTGAAGTATCGAGATAGGACATGAGTGAAACTCAAACACAGGCCTCAGCGGTTACACTCGAAAGTACTATCCACTACACCGTCGCTGTACTTAACGCCAAACATAACGCCAAACATAACGCCAAACATAACGCCAAACATAGTTATATCGGACTCCGTTAAGTCGGGCCATTTTGAGAGTTTATTTTGCAGCGTAAACTAAGATTTAACACAGCTATTTCATCAAAGAAAGAATATTGAGGATAACAGATTATATATATCTTCAAATTATTTTTACATCACATGGAAACCATTTGTAAATACATTGTCAGCCCTTCTCAGGCCGGTCATTTGCAACCATTGTTTAACTTTCACAGAAACATCTAACGCTCCTAACACCATGTGATAAAAATTAAGGCCATCAAGGTGTAAAAAGGGCTGATACTACTGCTTGAAACATTTCTCAAACAAACGAGTTAGTTACACGTGCCTACAAACAGAAACTAAAATTTCATGATAAAGAAACTGTTTGTATGGTGTTTCACAGAAAAGTTCGAGGGCGAAAAATCTGCTGTGATAAATTTGAAAAAGAAAAAAATATATGTATATATATAAAAGGAGATTGAAATCTGAAATTTTACCGAATCGAAAAAAATTATCCGTAACATGCAATAAAAATTATGTTTACAACTGTGTAGAACATTAATATGAAAAACGAAAGCTGAAAATCACTTATAACATCGAAGGGGCCAAAACATTTTCAAAAAATGCAGAATAGAGAATGACACTAATATTTTTGATGTGTAAAAAACAGAATTGTATATATAAAACATAAAAATATCGTCGTAGTAATATCATGGAAATAATGAATATAACAGAGATAACAGGGTTAATATAACAGAGATAACAGGGTATAGATCATGTAGAACTTTTGTACGCATACAACGACAACCATTGGTAAATAAATAAATTCCATATTTCTTCCAGCAAACGCCGCCCTCTTTCAAACGTTAACCGAGTTGGAAAGAAAGTGTCGTTTACATTGTTAGACGCACAAAACCGATTTTGATTTTTACGACAAATTGACGAGAGTAAACAGAGAACGGGATCCGTTTTTCTTTGTTTAAATCAAAATAACTTTAATGAATCAATCAATGTAAACGTCGCTTTAGAAAATCAATCGAATATTATCGATTATAAACTAATTATTCGTGTCATTCTCGTTCTCGTTCGCGTCTGGTGCTGTCCTTAAGGCAAGAAAGCCTTTGGGACGAGGTTGACTAATCAAGGTTTAAATAAGTTTATCAAACTTGACAAAAGCGTCTCTTGTCAAACAAGTCGCTGTCATACGAGTTGCTCGTTCATAAACATACCACCACGGTGCAGGAATGACTGGAATCCGATACCCTATAAATAACAAAAACAAAAATTGGATTAAGTTGTTGCAATGTTTGATGTGCATGTTATGAAATATAATGCTATCGCCACATCATCATTTTCTTTCTGAGTGATTTTTAATCCTTCGTCTGAAAAATGACGATTACAACCTTGGAAATGATTTTTTTTTTTTGTATTTTTATCCGACTACCTAGCTTGAAAAGCTGTCTATTTCTCTCGTTATTACCAGTTGGGTAAGATACCTAATTGCGATCATTACAATAGTCTGCAGTCAAAACCTTATTTCTGTCTGGGTTATTGAGAACGTTGTGTATCGCCCTTGTTCTTTCAAACGAATATAAGAGACTTTCAACCAAAAAGTTTTGTGATCTCTAAAAATGTTCGGGAGAGATTTCTTCAGATGATAGCCGCAACTGTTGATTGGATGAAACAGGTCACGTGACAGCAAATATAATTCTCAACATCTCAAAAATTCTTCCGCTCTGATATACAAAATGTTTTATCTAGGTGAGTGCAAAACACGAAAACAAAACGCTTTGACTTCAAGCGATATAATTAGAAAAAAACGTAGAAAAAATAGACTAAATCTGATTGGATGTTTTTATTTGAATTCAAACTCGGCTGTAATTAACTGTCATTGTGGTTTGAACCTTGGCTCTCTCTTTAAATCTTATCAGCTAATAAAAATGATAAGGAAAAGGGTTAGAGTGAGGTTTCCTAGCAACCGCTTATCTAAAGGGTATTAAAATGTTTACAGGATTAAAGTTGCCAAATTATAGTTTTATAGTTTTAAAACACAACACTAAAACAGCAAAGTGACATATATTTTAATTGCTGATTAGAAACGTGAAATAAAAGTTCCATTGGTTTAATAAAAGTTCCATTGGTTTGAGAAAAATACACGCTGGTCTACGTGAATAGACAAACACGTAAATTTGGTCTTCCAACGTAGATAGTCAACAAGCAAAAAATCAGCCTGTAAAAGAGACCAACTTAAGCAACATTGAGCCGCAGCCAAAAATTTGAAAAAAATTTGTGTTGCTTATAAAACAAAACGTGTAAGCCATATATAGCACAAAGGAACTCGAATGAGAACGAAACGAAGCTGTGGGGAACAAAAGCGGAGAATGAACTTTTTCAGAAAGACCTTTCATTTCTATTTAAGGATTTCTATGTATATCTTCGCCTTATAAGCTTTTAAAAAATGAAAATGAAAATTCTTATTCATCAATTCCCAGACCTCATAACTTAAACTACATTTTGTTGCTCATGTTCCACATTTCCATCGAAAAATTAAAGGTTAGGTTATCTGCCAGTTTTTTTCCTTTATTACACAACAAATTAAATTACTGTTTACTAAATTGAATCTGTAAAAGCGTCCAGGTTTCGTGTGACACCTTGACAACAAAAATAAGAGAAATCTGAATTCTTTATCAAGCGTATATAAATAACTCTTACCACAACTTAAACATCCTTCACTTTTTTGGCTTGAGTATTGAGTGTTGCTTTTTTCTTCTTTGCAAGTGTGGTTCAATGCCAATTCCAAAGTAGTCATAAATTGCCAATTGACCACGCACAGGTAAAATTCTATAGTTCAATTCACAGAAAACAAATTTTGCCTTTAATTACATACAAGTAAGCTCTTCGTACATGGGTTGGACTTGGTCAAACTACCCAGTAAAATTATTAAGACAATCCTGAGGACTCCTAGGATTATAATTCCGGGTGTCCAACAGTTCAATAGTAGAAAACCCAGCCTTTCTTCTAATTAAGATATTGTTTGCCAGCCCTACAGGTCCAAAAATAATTTTTGAGCTTTTTAGCTTGAAATACAATAAAATTCCAGCCTTCAATTCCAACTATTCCAACTCTTCCAACTCGTGAATGCGGAAATATGAAAAGTAACTGTTTTTCCAGCTTTTTTTAATTGCCAGAATCTTATCCTAACCATGTTTTCAATGACAGTTCCGACACAATCCTTACAAATCACACTTTATTGAACTCCATTTCGAATAAATTTTTTCCCGATCACTTCAACCAAATACATCCACTCAAGCAAGACTATTTTGACTTACCTCTTCGATCCAAGGATTTTTCCCAGCACCCTTGGAAGAATCAGCATGTCTTTGTCTTCTCTCACAGCATCCACAACTTCTTGTGCAACATCACGTGCATTTAGAATGGGAACCAACCAGGGAACACTAAAAACAATTAACAAAGAAATCAGATATTCAGATATTTTTTTATTTTTTAAGTTCACAAAAGAGGAAGGATTTGTCAAATCTACACACCCAGAAGGCTTGTTGCCTTGACCTGAGCTTCTCCATAACTTTGTTTGAAACAAGTATCAACAACAATGGCTACTTCATCTCAGCAAAATTTCATCAGGCTTAAGTATTTTTACAGTTTTAAGGATTGTTTAATCTTTTTGCTTTGTTTTTCAATATGCACAAAAGACAGTATATGATAAGTGTTTTCCCGGCTATTTAAAAATGGAGTACAAATCATTCAAGCGTGTATTATATGGTAATGAAGACACACAAATTACCATACTAGGTGACTATTCGTTTCCTGGAACTGCAAGAAAGTTATATAACGACCTCCTATATGATATTTGATCAGAGGAAAATTTTACATCATTTTCAAGGAAATTAAAATCTTATTTGATAGATATTTCAATTGCTTGTTATACGAATAGTCATTGTGAATATTCTTGATTGTATAAATTTTTTGGTTTAATTTTTTTATTTTTTTTATTTGTTTATAAAAGCACAAAGAGTCATGTAAATGGATGAGGCTGAAATACACCATTATCATTCTATGAAAACCTTAATTTTTTGGGTAATATTCGTATAATATTGGCAGATCATGTGTTATTCTGAATTCTTCACCTTTTGATGAAGAACAACAACAACAAACAATAAACAAATTAGGAAGTATTAAGAAAAACGTACTTGGTTTTTGGGTACCAGAGCATGCTAGTGTTAATGAAGTTCGGGCATATACATGTCATTTGGATGTTATGAAAACCTTGTGTTCTCAACTCTAATGACAGTGACTCGTGCAACCCTACCAATGCAAATTTGGAGGCGGAATAATCAGTAAGATATTCTGTGCCATTTAGTCCAGCACTAGATGCGATAGTAACAATATGTCCTTCATTTTGTTCCATCATTGATGGTAAAAACGTTTTTATAGTCTATAACAAATAAATTGTCATGAACAGTAAGAGAGAGTAACAACCAGAGAAAAGAAAAGTTCTGAAATTGGTCAGTGTTGTAGGTAGTACTGATGGCGGCTTACTCACACTAATTGTTGCTAATGCTGACAAAAAGCATTGCAAACTATCAATGTCAATGTTGTTGAACAAGAAATAATGTTTAAGAACCCCAACCAAATGGATTTCCAATTCAATCTCTCTTATCCTTTGTTAACCATTTTATAAAATAAAACAACTAACCCAAAACTGTGCCAGCACATTTACATCAAACGTTTTTCTAATCTGAGACTCAGTCAGCATTCCAATGCTTTTTCCATTCAAAATTCCAGCATTATTCACCAATATATCTATTGGGCCAATTTCTTTTAACACCTGCGCAGACACTTCCTTCACGTCGGCCTCGTTGCTACAATCACACGTGTAGGCATATGCATCTAAGTTCATTGCCTTAACCAATGCCGCGGACTGCTCATTGGCATCTATAAAAACGAAAATGTATAGGGAAACCTAACAATATGAACGTTTATTATAGACCTTAACAATAGACTTCCAGAGGAGGGAATTTTCTAATGACTACAAAATAACATACTACTGGCATTACAATTTTCTTACTAATTCTCGCAAACAAATTCAACAGGATGGTACAACGCCTAACAAGGTGAAATTTAATAAGCTCACCTTTATCAATGTCCCAAAGAACAACTCTGGCACCACACTTTGCAAAGCAAAGGGCTAATTGTTTACCAAGACCACCACCACCACCTAAGTGAATCAATGTTAAAATCATTTGATTTCACAATGTTATTTCTTCTGCAAATACAGTGTATTTTGCCAATAAAAAGCCTGGCTTAACATCACAAAATGATGATGTAGAATCATTGTGTGGAAAATGATGTGTATAGAACTACTTGATATCTTGAAAAGAGATGTTTTGCATTGAAAGGTCGGAGATCAATCAATTTCATCAGAAAAAACTCCTTCTGGATTTTAATGAGAAAATGTTTAAAATCTGACCAACTTACTGCAAACAAACAATTATTTAAGGATGGCCTAAGTGGATTAATTTTTGTGATGATTAATTTTGACATGAACTTTGAGCATTGCAATTTTAGTACCCAGGTATGCCTGCCAATAGGTAGCAAAATTCAATACTTTCATTTTCCATTCAATATTTTTAGTTTTTAATTCAATATAAATATGTACAATATTTATAAAATATATATATTTCCCATGGGAGAACAGAAATACATATTTCTGAATGATTATCCCAGATAAGTATTTGTATAAGTAAATAAAATATTCTAAAGTTGTATTTAATAATTTATATTTTATTCAATATTTTAATTTTTATCCAATAATTCTAATATTACTTTCAATAAATTTCTCATAACATTAACGTATATCACAACACTTTCCATGTGACAACCACAAATGTCTAATATATATATTATATTGCTATTTCTTATATAAGAAACTACCTGAAGGGGTTAGCCCTAAAAGTTTTTAAAAAAGTCAAATTTTCAGCCTTGAAAATTTCTTAAAGTTTCTTAATTGCCATTGAAAACAGTACTAAATCCATTATAATCTTTCATATGGGGCCCGAAGAGACAACAAAAATAGAGAAGTTTCTTAGTCAGCTAATAAAAGTTGTCTACATTATTGTCATCAATGATACCACTGAACCACAGTTGGTTAAGAGTTGGATTATACTCTGTGGAAAGACAGTGATTGTTAAACATTACGGAAAATTCATCCAAAGCAAAATTAATTCTCTGTGGGAAAGACAGTATGAAGAACAAATAAACCTAGTTCATATTCCATGTTCAATAGTCCACTGTCCTCCATCGCATAAAAACAGTATTAAAAGAAGTGGCAATGCAATGAAAACTATCTCTCCAGAGGCGTTCAATTCATTGGTATCTATTTGAAGGACCTGCAATAAAGCTACAATGACCTTTGATTCTTTTAGCAAACATGACTTCACACACTAGTACATTTTTTACATCGTGGTCAACACATATTGTAGATGACCAAAGTCCTTGGTAATTATGTACAGCATTTTCAAGACATTCCAAAACTGTTTGCACCTGGTTGTTAGTGCTAACTTAAGAAACATGATTTTCAAGATCCATTAGATCACCCCGTTAATGAAGAATTTCAATCCTACCACAGAGTTTTTGCCCCTCAATGCGCCATTCTGAATTAGGCCATGGTATATAGTACCTAAGCTTGTAAAATAACCCACTCCAGTGAAGAGATGTGTTTTTTAGATCAATGCGGTTGTTAGAAGCGTTTCCTCTTCTTCATTGCACATCCGATCCAAGTGACCACTCAAAAAACCCATTTTTTTGAGTGGTCACTGCAGTTCATCTGTGTGTCTCGATAAAATATCTTTCAATTTGATCAATTTCTCTATCTATTAGCACTGAAAAATGTTGAAAATCATTCAGACCAAATTACTCGACACGCCATGCAATAGTCCATAATTTCCGTATGTTCTTTATTTTAATTTATCTTTCACAATGACAAGTGTATTCTTTGTTGAACATTTTGTCTCAGGACGCAATACTGGATTAACGCTTTGACGTGTTTCAGAATGTGAATATTTTTCTCTCTCAGCGTGAAGAATATTAATATAACTAATAAATTTAATAACTAATAAATATAACTGATAAATTACCACCTTGTATCCTTTTCAATTATTGTTGCCCTTCGCAATTCAACCCATTTGTAGATCCCTTAATTTTTTTTGTATATATATATATATAAATATTTATAATTTACAAAAGTATTTAACTATTATTTTTATTTATTTACTTATTTCTTTATTTTTTTATACCCATGTCCGTCTCTTACTTGACTGTGTCACTTATGAACACCAAAATTCCCATTAATGTAATGTCCATTATTTCCCATAACAAGTGAAGTTCTGTCATTTTTGACAATTTTTTCCTACTTAAGGTTTTATAGATTGTTTCGGACTTTTTGGGTATATTTGAATAGCTTTACTAAAATGATACCAAAATAATTCCTATGATATTAAAATGATTACTATGGTGTCGTCTACAACCTTTTGTCGATAACAATTATCGCTCGGAGAATAATAAATTAATTTTCACTACAAATGCTGCTACATTTCATCTCTATGTGGCAATGCAATGGTATCACAATATAAAAAGTTATCAACACCTTTTATTTTGAACTGCAAAATATTGGGAACGTTTTTCTGCCACATTGGGATTATTTTTTTCACGAATACTCAAACAAAAAATTGTGCAACATTGGAAGGTCTTTATAGATTAGTTAAAAAAAGTGAATTCTGTGAAAAAAAAATGATTCCAATGTTGCATGCCACTCAGAGAAAAATGACCGCCCGGAACGATGACAGGCAAGTGAAAATCCAGCTTTAAATCAAAGAGTTTAGAAGAAATTTTTTGCCTTTTCAGTTTGATTTACAATCATGTAAAGAAAGACAATTTGTAGAAGCATTGGATCCATTTACCAACATTTGGACTCATGCACGTGTCCTCAAGAAGGATAATGGAAAATTCAAGTTATCTTGGCCAGGGTACGATTCTTCGTACCCTTTGCCTAAGAGACCACTGATATCAAGGGGCGCAATAAGAAAATCAAACTTCCCTTCAAAAGGAGCTCCACAAAACATTTGTGGAGGAGAGTCCATTTTTGACATTGGCAGAAAGAAAATTTTCACTGTCAAAGAAAATGATTCTTTCAGAGCAGAGGTGAGATTGTTAGTGCACGAATACCTGAGAATGAGTGCACATTTTGGATCACAATTCCAGACTAGAGAATTCCATTGCTAATGTTTTAGATCATTACAACATGTGCTGTCTCGGTCATGTACGAATACATTAAAGAAAATCAGAAAATGCAAGCAAATGACAAGTGTAACAACAAAGGTTTAAGCATGCGGAGTTGACTTAACTTTAGTTGGAAGACATATTCGTGAAATTAACTAAATTTGCAACTTAACTTTAGTTGGAAGACATATTCGTGAAATTAACTAAATTTGAAACTCAAGAAACAAAAGATGTAAATAACCATTTAACATTTTAGTGCAATAATAAAGAAGTGCTGGAAACAAGTGCCCAGTCAACCACCATACCGTTTACCCCCCTTCCTCAAGAACTGCCACTTCCTGAGGATAAAATGAACATTGTCCTGAATGAAGTTCGTAAAATACGCAATGTAGTGAAGAACATTTGCAAGAAGAATGCAGTTGAAGTAGATTTGTTAAAAGCTTTGATTCATAAACTGACCAAATTGTTGTCATCAAAAAAATAAAGTGAACGCCACCTCCACCTGATCTACCCAACCAGACTTACAACTTCAAAGTGATCCTGCTGATGATCTTGCCATTGATTCCTTGATTCCACCACTGATTCTCAACAATGAAAACACACACTCTGACTTTAATTTTGAATTCGATGTTTTTTTATCAGAAATATTATCCTCATCACTTCCAAACAAGCAACAACCACTCAGCACCATCCACTTTTCTCAACTCAATACACATCCACATCCCAAATCGATAATATCAAAACAACAAATAACTCATATACCCAAAAGCATTTTTATTTACAATCATCAAATGAAATTGTAAATGTACAGTATTTATATGTAACTTACAGAACAAAATGTGAATAAGAATAATATAAATAAATCATCAATCAAAACCACACTTGGAAAATATTTTTTTCGATCAAATTTTCAGATAATTCTGTGTGGAAACATAACTTTAAAGATTGAAGACCATTGAGCATGTGAAATCCTATGAGTATCAAAAGTGTGCATGTCCTCATGTTTTGAAATCATACATGTTCCGTGTAAACATAGAGACTTTTTGAAGATATTGCCCACTAGGGTTACTTTATTTTTTTACATTTCTACACTGTTTTAATGGCCAGTATAAAATCGAATTTCACCCAGTCAAAGCGATTTTGACTTCTTGGTTTTACATTGGATGAACATTTTTTTCAGACAGTAAATTTTTCATTCTTCTGCAAGACGTATTTAAGGCAAAATTCGTCTTGACAGATGAATTTAATTTTAGCTCAAAATTGTTGATAATAACAGTTTTACACTGAAACTTACGTCAAGACGAATTCTAGATGTCAGTATAAAAACGGCTATTGGTGTAAACATTTTGAAAGAGTCAATTTGATTGTGTTCATCTGTCAATTTCTCCTCACAATGGATTTACAGTGAAAAGTCTTATAAAAATGTTTGAAAGAACGAGGCATTCACACTCACACTTGCAAATATTGTGCAATGTTGTTGCTTCATACCATTAACAAATTCTGGTACCAAAATAATTCCTATGATATTAAAGTGATTGCTATGGAATTCGGGATTTTGTTTTGCTAGTTTATTATATCTCATGAAAAATATGAAAAATGTGAATGGTGTTACTCGAAACCTTCTGAATGAAAAAAGATTTTGAATGAAAAATAAATTTAAATATTGGATGCAAAATGAATTATTGAATAAAATATTGAATGAAATATCAAAATATTGAATGATCATTTAAATACTATATTCAAATTTACTCAGGTGGGAAGAAGCGTTTTGCCTTTCACATTTGCTACTTAATATTACATAAAGTAATTTTGTGTGAAATGATGTAATTGCAACATGGAGTAACATGTTGTACCCTAGCTGATGATTTATAAATGTTTCAAATTTAGTTAGTTTAGAAAGTTACTTTTATAGCTACTTTTGCATTTACCAAGTTTCAGTTTAGGTAGAAACAGAGAATTTATTAAATTTTGTTTATAAGATCAGTCCTTCTTTACTGTTTACTGAGTATTTCAGAATTTATTTTAATGCAGCTTCAATAAGTACTGATATCAAGCTCATAATAATGATATTACAAAAATGTTTCCTCCTTACATGTTTTATATAACTTACATGTTTTATATAACTTTCTATAAGTTATAAGATCAGTCCTTCTTTACTGTTTACTGAGTATTTCAGAATTTATTTTAATGCAGCTTCAATAAGTACTGATATCAAGCTTATAATAATGATATTACAAAAATGTTTCCTCCTTACATGTTTTATATAACTTTCTATAAGTTGGATAAGGTAGTGTAAAAACTGTCAAACTAACTTTTCACAACCAAGATGGAAAATAAATAAATTTTATTTCACTGGTACCAATAACAAACACGCTCAGTTCCCTAACAAGGCCTTTAAACTGCATGTACACTAATCGATTAATCTAAAAGGCTATTCTCCACAAGGTGAATTGTAAATAGTGTAAACACGCCTTTACTCATTAATTCCGCACAGATTTTTAGAAGAATTTTTGTGAGACCTAATGAATCATACAATTACGATTTAGTAAAGCACATGTTCGAAATTTCCATTCACCTACTAATGTGTATATGGAACACGCAATCATCATTTCATTTTATTTACGAAATGCTTAAAACTTTATTTAAATGTCTAAATGCGGCTTTTTATTACTTGACGGTTAGTTTTTTTCCCAACAAAATGTATCTTTTTGATTTAACTTTTTTTCAGAATGAGAATACAGTACCGTCCATTCTGTTCATTCCGAGAAAATGATGACTATGTTTCTCGTTGTGCGGAGCACTAAATTATGTACTTTCCTTTATAAATCGAAGACTGCATGAACCAGACATGAGAGGACACCCAAATGGACACTAACCCAACATATTTTTAAAAGTTAGAAATAAACCTAGTTTTCTTCTGTCAGTTTGTCAAGCATAATTTAGCGGTCCGTACATTGAAAAACATAATTTTTCATTCCTCAGAACCCTATGTGAAATAGGAGGACACTATATAACTGCAGTAAACTTTAAAAATTATTATATTCATAAAAGAAAAAACTCAAACCTGTTATTAGCACTGTTTTATCAGCTAAATCTTTCTTTGTTACTGGAAAGAATATTCTGAAGATTGCTTCACATATTGACCACAACAATACACATAAACACCATAGGAAATTGAACATATCTTGATAAAGAAACATCTAGTATTCTTTAAAATGTACTATAAGGATTTTTGCGAGTTATTTTCTGGATTTATAAACTTTTATTTACTATATTGACGCTCATAAATGCCACACCGCACACACAACACACACCATCGTCAGCACAGCGCCATGCTTTTTTGTTTTGATTTTTAAAAGCTTGGTTCAATTATTCATTTCAAACAACTATTTATATATAAATAATAAATAGGGCATACGTATCGTAAATCATGTGGCTTCAGCTCAAGGTTCAAAAACACAAGAAATTGATCTAAAACTATACTGGACACTGGATGTTCCCCTCACTCAAGACTACGTGCTGATCTAAAAAGTTTTTAATTTTTTTTTGAACTTTGGACTATAAGTTCCGAATCGGCTAATGGGTTTTACCGGGGAAAGAACAAAACAAGATCAAAGTTCTTAAAGTTTAAATGATCGCTTTGTTCACCTGATTATCAGTGTCAATCAGCGTAAGTCATCGTATGAAACGAATCATCAAATTTCCAGGTTCAAAATCCGTCATGAAAGCGTAAGAAATAAAACCTGATTAACAAGATAATTTCCATGCAACCTCGAGCCCAGGCTTCTTCTATCTCGACGTTTTCGAAGCTGGTTAATTGGCACGATAGATGGTATTTATAGTCGATAGTTTTATTTTTGGCAAATCTTTCGAGATATATTTGTAATGTTTGTAATTATATAAACATTGAGTGAAATTTTCAACCCTTTTAAACTTTTAAGCGACCTCCGGCCTAAAAACACAAAGATAATCTGGTCCTGGCATTTCAAGTTATGGTCCAAAATTTTATCAAAGTCATGAAAGGCGCGGCAACCGCCAAAGTGTATAAGTGGGCGCTTAATTGAGTAAAACCCAGGTGGCGACTGCTCTTAATATGTGGTCTGTTTGTTGTTGCTGTCTGTTGTTTTTATTTTGAAGATTGGAAAAGTTGAACTGTGTCTAATATGGTAGGCAACAAAGTGGAGAAACCTTTCTAATATGGTAACCAACAACTGGATGAAATGAAAACAAGAACTTCTTTTTTTGTTGTTCCGATATTCCATGACACAATGATAAAACAACATCCCATTCTTTGTGTTGACTTTTCAGAGTGCTACACTGTAACTGTTCATAGTCAGAAATTTGAGGACCAGAAAAAATCAATTATAACAACTTAAATCGACCCAATTGTGTCACCTGTCAAAATAGGCAGCGGTCCGAGTTGTACAGAAGCGGTTAAGTCAAGTTGCATTTTGTCCAATTCAGCGATGAAAAAAACGAGCAACTTCCCAAAATCCAAATTCAAAAAAAAAGCTATGAGTAATATTATAAAACAATATTTTTTTAAAGAGATGGCTGATGTTAGTGATAGATGTTAGTGATAGATTAGTGATAGATTTTCAAAAGTTTGTTGTTTTTTTGTTTTTGTTTTTGTTGTTTTTGTTTTGTTTTTATTTTGACACTCACTTCAACTTGCTAGATCAAATTGGCGGGCCCCTAAAATATCCGCATTTTAGAAACCAAGCAGGAGATTCCAAAAGCGACCGGCTGCCAGAGATTGAGGAGGAATTCCCATATTTAAAAAAGGGAAAACTCCACCCAGGGCACTATTATTTCTGCTTAATATCCTCCAGGAGGAGTACGTGGACGTGTACTGGACTGGATTTTTGCCTGTATCACTTTGTGTGTACGCACGTTAACCATGTCGACCTTTCATATCATTACTGGAGATATAAGTAATGCTATACTGGTGACTCATCTGCGGCTTCATATGGATTATCAACATCTTCTTCATCAACAGTCTCACCTTATATTCTGCAGACAGGATCAGTATCAGTTTTTCTCCACTCTTAGACAACTCTAAAAAAGATTGATTGACATCTCGGGAGAATTGCTTTCGAAAAATATTTGATTTTCTTTGAAGAGATAACTTATTTTTCTTTCAGTTATCGACTGCCTGAGGGCGCTCACCCTGGAGACCCCTCCCCCTTGAAACTCTGCCACATTCTTCCCTCGCAACCTTGTTTCCCTGTTGTTTTCGAGTCCACCAGGTAAAGCAAGAAAACCTTACAATGTGAAGAATTCGTTTACCGGTATAATGGCGTTGGTATATCTAGAGGAGATAATCACAGTAGCAGGGTGTAGTGTAGTGTCATGCATGTTTACATACATGTTTATTTGTTTTGCGTTTAATTATTTGACACTATTTGATGTCAGCGATTGTGGAGAAGAATGGCTGCACTCTCCCCCAATTCTGTTTTAAAAATGGAAGCGGGTTTGCAACAGTGTGAACTGTTAATTTCTCTATTTACAGTTGAAAAACAAAATTTTAGTTCTAAACTAATACAATGCAACCAGCAACCACATAAAAACGTTTCTTATTTTCACCAGGTGAATATTTTACATTGGAACTCTTAAACCTGTTTTGGATAATTTCTGAAAATCTGCATGAAAATTGGACACTTTTCTGGACAGTTGAGGACGACGTGTTGCATGAGCAGAGTTTCTCACACATGCACCCCACGTGAAGTAATCGTTGAAATTTGATCACACCGATCTCTTACGCTGACGTAAAAAACAATGAATCTGAGTCCAAAATCTGTTTCGGTTTTCTTCCTTGAATTTATTAATTTATAGTTAACTTTCAATGGCGTTTATTAGTGAGTGATTGGAGGTTAGAGGGGCGGTGGTGGGTGGTTCAATGAACAGAAAAAGGATTTTTCTAAAGAGAGCTTGACACGCATGTGTAGAATTCCACAATTCGCACGTTGTAGCGTTTCCGACGAAACCCAAAACTAGTAGAGAAGGTTGAAAAAGGCAAGCCTGAATACAAAAAAGCTATGAATATTTGGATGTTGGATTAACGTGACGCGATGCTCGTTTGACTTGATGCTAACTGTGATTTTCATGAAGTGGCTAAATGAAATAAATAATGAAACATAGGATTTATATAAACTTCTACTAATGATACTAATATAGGCTTTTACTAATGACTGATAATTATATATAACATGTAAGAAAAAAGATCACTGACATTTTGAAATAATAAAAAAGAGAAATCAAGTGGCACGACAAGGAATGTGTAAAACATAGTTTCCACAATCATCAATCTGTTTGGGGGATTTTTGGCGCCATATTCGTAAAAGTGCTCTCTTCATGCCGTCTGGTAATCAAAAATGAGGTTAGAGTCCAGAGCTCAATCAATCATTTAAGGTGAAAATTTTGATTGTGTTAGATGCGCTGTACTCTTCTTTGTGTGTCTGGTTCGTTATTTTCACAATTTGTTTATATTTGGCAGATAAACAAGCCAGCTGTGTGATCTCAAAGGTCGACTATTGTCTGTGTTTGCTCCCTGATAAATTGACGTCAACATTATGTTGACTATTGGAATCTCTCTTGTTTTGCAATAGATTCAATTTTTGTCGACAAATAATGAAAGAAATGGCAAGAAAGCAAGCAGAAGAATGTCTAAGGCATTTAACAGCGCGACATGTTTGGACCATTTGATTTTATTATTGTTATTATTGTTGTTGTTATTTTTATCGATGTTTACCCAGAATAGTCTCTTCAGTTCTGATAGAATAGTGTCAAATCAATGAGGGTGTCCCTAGTAGGAGCTCCTAGAGCATTTAATCAATTTGCCAATTCATTTACACCAGGAGTTTCAAAAAATGGAACGAACCAGCCCGACGCTTAAAAGAGAAATACGGCATTTTTCAAAAGAGAGGCACTTCTTCATAGATATGCCTTTTTAAATTCGAATATAGTGAAAGTCACTGCGCATACACACACCGGGATGAGATCTCTGCACCGGGATGAGATCTCTGCAGAACGGGGATGAGATCTCTGTTTTATAGAATTTTTATAGATATTTATAGAATACTTATGAAGCCCAGGAGCTTAAAAGAGGAAATTTTTATTTTCAAAGATTTTTTAGTTTGAATGACTGACGTAGACTATATTACTCGTGATCGATGATCTCACTTGTGATAATAATGTCTTCCCATATTTCGTTTTATAAACGCCGATATTATACTAAACGGTCGTAACAAACCTCGTTTTGATGCTATTTAATGTTGTACAGTAGTGTAATTATTTAATAGGCTTTTCATAAATTACGTCACAACATTCATCGCCTCGTTTCTAATCTTAATAATTACTCTGCACTTAAGCGTAATAAAAGAACAACGTAAAACATTTTCCCCTGAGGTATCGTTTCTTTTTGTTAACCACCCAAGCGTCGTTAGTGCCAGGGCGAAAACGAAGCGAAGGATGTAACGACGAAAAGTTCTATTCTATCGTATTTTTTTAACTGCAAATCTTTGTTGGACACTTACACAAAAACATTTTGGCTTCCTTGAACTTTAAAAAGGTTTTTTCTAAGCATATTAATTTTCTCAACAATAATCTGTTTGCCATAAATAATATCTGGACTAGACAAAACTTGTTTATCTCAAAATGAGTTTGTGTTCGCTAGATAAAAATAGCTTAATATATCACCAAAAAATGGACGATATGTTCTGTTTTCATAAACATGGTCGATATGTTGTGTTTTCATAATAAGTCATATGCATATAATAGAGTTGTCGGAAAAAAATATCTTCGTCATGAAAGCAATAACATTCACAACATTCCAAAAACATCTTTGACGTCAATCTCTTTTTGAAATGATGTTGTTGGTTGCCTTTTGTTCTTTCCGACGCATCTTTGGATCATACTCGCCTTGATGTCAAAACCCTGCGTTCAGAAGGAAACAATCATTTTAAAATGATTAACATCTAGGAATTCAATTCGTCAGATATTGAGGAGATATTGCCCGTTTATAACTAATTCTAATGGTTGACAAAAATTAAAGAACAAATCCATTAAATCTACTACATGAGTAATGAGATGGTCAAACCAAGGTCAAACGTAATCATTGTCAATATATATGTTAAATAAGATAGTTTAAACTTTGGAAAACGAACCACAGTGACCTAAGTTTTAATATAAAAGCTGATGCTACTTTGAGAAAAATCAGGTTCTAAAGAAGAAAAAGAAAAAGAAAAAGAATAATGATTCTGTTCTTGTATTTTCCTGTTGGTCTGATCCTGTTCTTTAACTGTAAGTTTTGTTTCCTTTCCTCTGGCAAGCATTCCATCCACCTGAACTGTCTGGTAATCCCACCATATCACGCCAACTTCATTTTTTTCTATTCTTTTCATGGACGTTTAATCGAGATTAATCGGGTCGTTATGATGATGAGCGCTTATAATTTTTTCTAAATGTTTAGCATTAGTGAAATGGGAGAGAAGACTTCCTATATATTAATACCCGACTCTCTGTTTGCCTGTCTGTTTGTTTGTCTGTCAAGCAAAATGGTGGATACGGTAGTACGGTGGCCTAACACGCTAAAACATTTAAAAAAAAATCAACCCGGGAAATGTTTCGAGGTAAGTTAGATCATTATAATAACAGAGAGAGCGCGAAGTTTGGTTTCAGAGCTGGGAGAAATGCTGTTTTTCAGCGGGAAGAAGAAATACGTGTAAAAGTTTTTTTTCTGGAGGTTCTCAAGAAGAGTTATTGTGATTACGAAGACATATTATTGTCATGTTTCTGTTGGTTAAGGGACAGATATTTTGTGAAGATAAATGGTGTGGAATTAATGAGTGGTTGTGAGCTCCCCCCTCCACACACCACCACACCACCACACCATCACCAACCACCATAATAATAATATTAAATTGCCTGACTCATACTTATATGTTTAAACTGACCATATATACAAAATGTCTATGTCTCTGTAGCTATATTTCTTGGCTATTTATCCTTGAGTATTGCAGTTTTTTTTGTTGTTGTTTTGTTTGGGTAGAGGGGGAGAACCGACCACCACACATTGCACTGTTTTGCATTCTGCGCTGTGTGTATTTAACAACAAGGGTTAAGAGAGTTGCCAGTATTTCAGTCAGTCATAGCATGGTGCTGCTTGACATCCAAATTAATTTGGTTAACGATCGATCTATAAATCAGGGCAAAAGACAATATTTTGTTTTACATTCAGGAACATTTTTGATGTCATGGTATACGAAATTGGAGAATTATGAACAGAATGAACTTCTATTTATAACCTGAGTAGTGGGTACGTTATGTAATTGGCAGATCAGTGGAACTTCTATTATATGTCCTGAGTTGGTAAGATCTCTTTCTACGATTAATTTTATTTAAGGGAATTAAGCTTTTTAAGGTTTCACTTAATAGTTGGAATGACATAAAAATTGTTAGGTTGTGTTTTTTAAATTTTAGATCATTTATATACATGGAACCAGTATAAAAGATTTAACCTGGTTGGCTTTGTTGTTTTTTTACTTATGTGTGAATGGAATCAAAAATAGGAATATAATAAACTAATACATGAAATGTTAGCTGAATAATTTTTTACGAATAAATTCAGAGTTGCCCAAAGTGTCTTGTGGAACCTAATACTGATGGGTGGCGAGCTTTTTTCAATTAATTTTATTTAAGGAAATTAAGGTATTGAATTGGTTCCCTGGTAAAAACATAATTTAACGGTTTCACTCAATAGTCAGAATGGCATAAAACATTTTAGGTTGTGTTCTTGAATTTTAGATCACTACAGTAGAACCAGTATAAAATTTATTCCCAGATAGCTTTGTTGAATTATTTATTTATTTGTGAATGGAATCAAAAATAGGAATATAGACTATAAATACTTGAATTTATTTTGTAAACTTAGAATTGCCAAAAATTTCTATATCAACCTTGATACTGATGGGCGGCGAGCGACGCCGCCTTGGCGGCTAGTCTTAATTATTTTCCAAATGCATGCAAAATTACAACAAAAGATTTACCTCTTAAATAACTTAACCATACTATCCAGCAGACAATTAACGTTTTCCTCACGTTAGGTTTTGCTTGTCACATCGTGGGACTTACCCATAACGTTGCAGTACTGGGTCTTTCTGAGTTTCTTGATGTAAATCGTCTATCGATAAGGCATTTGGTCGTGCGTGTTCGGCAACGAAATGGACGTAATTTTCTATGTAATTATTGATCGGTGCGGTGTCAGCAGGATGTCTGCTCGGGTAGTCGGAAATGTTATCTTCTCCTCGCACGTGTCGAAGGTCGAAATTTTATCCTTGTAAACGTAAAGTCATTCGTTCTATGCGAAGTGGTACGACGGATTTGTGGTTGTTGAGTAAGTTGACGATTGGCTTGTGGTCGGATAGTAGCTTGAATCGACAGCCATATAGGTAAAGTTTATTATGTTTGCATGCATAAACAATGGCTAGGCACTATTTCTCCATTTGTGAATATCGTTGCTCTGTCGGCAAAAGTGAACGTGAGGAGTATGAAGCGAGCTTATGATCTTCCTTGTTTGGAGTGTTCTGTACAAGAATAGCTGATATACCGAAAGGACTGGCATCGGTATAGACGGAAATTTCCTTCTCGGGGTCGAAGTACCCTACGTATGAGTGTGAGATTAGAGCGGTTCTTAGCTTGTCGAATGCGGATTGGCAAGCTTCTGTCCACGTCCATTTCGTATCTTTGTTGACGTAGTGGGTATGTAATGGTACTGTTTTTCGGTATGAAGCGTTTGAAATAGTTCATTAGTCCGAGGAAACTTTGGAGAGCTTTGACGTCTTCTGGAGGTTGTGTGTTTTTGATCTCGTTCAGCTTTTCAGGATCGGGGTGCATACCTTGACTGAAGAGGCATTTCTGTAGATTGAGTGTTAACCCCTTGTCTTCGAAACGTTGACGTACACTTCGTAGAGCAGCATCGTGTTCGTCTTGGTCTTTTCCGTGTCCCAGGATATCGTCAGCAATGTTTGTAGTTCCTTCTATGTCTTTTATGGTTTCTCGAATGGCTTGTTGTAATTCCTCCTGTGCAGAATTGACTCCGAAGTTAAGGCGTTTGAATCGTTTCAATCCAGTTTCGTTCTGGAAGGTTGTAATATATCGTGATTCTGGAGCGAGTTCGAGCTGATGAAAGGCACTTTTGAGGTCTAACTTGGTAAAGAGTTTTGCATTCTGGAGTTTGTATCTCACGTCGTCCAGTGTCGGTGTCGGGTATTTAATTCTTTCGATAGCAGTATTGGGTCTTCTCATGTCAATGCAAAGTCTTATTTGCCCTGGTTGGTTCGGTTTCGGTTCGATCACCATCGGGCTGATCCACGGAGTAGGTTCATTTGTAACGGTTTCGATAATTCCAGCAGTCTCTAATTTTTCAAGTTCCTCTTTCACTTTCTGACGTATAGCAAATGGAAGGCGTCTTTCTCGTTGGGCAATTGACGTCACGTCCTTGTTTATCTTTAACTCCACCTGGTAGTCCATAGCTTCCCGATTTTACCATTGAAAACTGTTATTGCGTATCGTTGAATGGTTTTCTTTAGATGTTCAGGAATGTTCTTTGAGTTTAAAATCTCCTTCGCAGAGTTATTTTCTTCTTCAATGGTATTTATGTTTATTAAATCCAAAGTGGCAACTGTTTGCCCGGATAAAAGGTTTTTGTATACTTGTTTCTTTTCTCGTCCAATACTTACACTCTCACGAATGTGCTGCATATATGGGGCAACTCTCCACCATAGAGGCTTATATATTACACGTTTTTTATATCTCGGTGGGTTGAGATCATAAGTCTTGAAGTCTTGAACATTTTTTATTAATGTGTATTTTGAACTCAATCTATTGTAAAAGTGTTAATAATAGTACAATGTAACAAATCTGAAGAAAATATATGATACTTCTCACGTGACAAAGATAGCTATGCACAATTAAGGAATGGATATATTTTTTTGGAAATATCTGAATAATAAAATTTATTCACGAAAGTTATTTTCCTGAAAGATCGATGCCCGAAAGATTCTGATCCATAGTAGCAGATTTCGTGCAAATTTAATTTTGCGAATTAAGATAAAACAAGCTTCCTCCAGGAATTTAATTTCATGAATTGCGCAAATAATTAGTCTTCATTTTTTTTTAATTAAACATTACCATGCATACGCTGATAGACTGAGGAAAAAAGTATTCAGAATTCAGTAAAATCTGTTTTTTCACAAGAATTTAAATTTGAGAACATTATGTACCGTATTGCTTCGAATAAATGCCCGCTTCTTTTGAACGGCCCCTGAATACCCCCCCCCCCCTCCCCCTTTTTTTTCATGTTATTTTCAATAAATGCCCCTAGAATAGACGCCCCACTCTAGAGGGGAGATTGTTAGAAACAAAACGTAATATGCCTCCAAAATTCTAAAAAGTGGACTCCTGCATTAGCAGTTGATGGTACACAAGATGACTTGATAAAAATGTGCAGTAGGATAAGCTTTATTAAAAACACAAATGTTAAACTTAAATGATAAAAATCTACACAAAATCCATTTGAAATATCGGAAGAAGATATGGCCGCAGCTGCTCCTTCTTTTAAAGTAATTGAAGAAGATGAAGATGATGACATCGAGTTAGACATTATGTAATCAAATGTAAGATGTTATTAAAAATGATTTTTCATCAGAAAGACCAAACTGTAACAATTGAATAGATGCCTCCCTCTTTTAAACGCCCCTCGCGAATAGACGCCCCCTGTGAAAATCGAAAAATTTAATAAACTTTTGAAGCAATACGGTATACGTGATATCCATTTTTTTCCGGTGAAATTTTCTTACCACCTTAAGGTATATTTGGTATATACAGTACAGCCCAAAAGAAATGCGGCTGCGAAGAAATTAATTTTTACATGGAAAGTTTTATCTGTTACATGTCATTGTTTTCAACACAATTTTTTTGAAATCTTGCGTTTAATAAACAAAATAAGATCGCGAAAGATAATAATCTTCCGTGGAAATGTAACGTTTCTTTCAGGCTGTACTGTATGGATCATTGGACTATTTTTATCAAAATGAAATGATAAAAAGTCTTTTATTCTCCGACTGGATATGACGAAGTTCCATAGAAACTCCATCACAGTGTCATATTTTTGTAGGTGAGATTTAAATTAGTATATATAATATATTAGGAAAAATTGAATTTTTGAATTTTTAATGCATAAACTAATCGGTTAATACACCGATATAGTGATATAGCATTTTTTATCAAATCTTGCCTGGAACTGGTTTTAAGGCACACTTTTTATGCTACTGTGATTTGAGTCTGGTTTATTTTGTCATAATGTTGGTCGTAACAGAAGAAGGATAGGGGAGAGGGAGGGAATAAATGGAAAGTGGGATCGAACTAAAAATCAGGAAGAATTTTTTTACCTTGGGTGTTGGAGATTAAGCGGCCGGTAATATTTCAGTATTCTGAAATAATAGTGCAGTATAAGGTTGAAAACTTTAGCGGAATGCTTTAACTGTGCCGTTCGGGGGAACACAAATTAAGATTGAACGTTTTTCTGCATTTTAGGCCACACACACAATAATTAAATTACTTTAAATAACTTGATCTGTACCATTCATACATTAACCATGGTTTGTGGACAGCCTCTATTCCACGGAATCAGCCTACAACTGTGGACAAAAATTCTTGGAATTACGTACGGACGTACGTACGTACGTACAGACGCTAATGAAAGATCAGCTGCTCTCCGCGCTGACCAATAAGTGCCTTAATTTATACGTAACCTCGTTTGAAGTCATGGGGAATGGAACGACAAAACAATATTTGGTGCTGGTTGAAGTCATATTTAGGATTATATATTTGTAAAGTTCATCCATAAATTACATAAATTACATAAATTACATCGTACTCGAATACTGATCTATTATAATTTATTATACATTAAAATACCTCCGCGTAGTTACATGACGCATATTAAGAATGATATAAACAAATTTGTATTATGTTAACTATAGGTGCATTTCAAACCATTCCCTCTACAGAATGTATTTCAGTTCTGAGGTTGCAGTTGCATGTTGCTTTAAGATTAATATCATTTTATCTTGTGTAAAACAATTATGATTATTATACCAATTCCAGGATGAAAACTTCTGGTTATCCCCAGCCAAAAGAAATTGACTTTTGGTCGATTTTTCCAAGAAAAACTTTATAGATTGGTATAATAATAATAAAAATTGTTGGGAACGATCTATTCAAGCATGTGTTATATCAAGAGCAAACATTGCTCTTGATATAACAGATACAAAATTGAGTTGTATTTTATAATGACATACTCAAAGCTCATGACACTTCTATGACACTCTTAAGACAATCTAATGCTAAATAAAAATTATGCCTATCTGAAGAAAAGTTATGTAAAAAATTGAAAAAATGTTTTTTTTCCGGAATCTATTTGATTTTAGAGAGGCTTTAGATATTCACAGATAAAGTAGTTCATTTTAATTTCAAAATTAACTAATCTTTTTTATTTTCATATCATTCAAAACGCACATATACTCAAATTTGGATGAAAATGATGGAACTGTATATATCCAAAAGAAGATTTGAAAGTAGTACTTTCTAACAACGGAGTACACTTTAAAACATTCATGGATTAATGACAACGAGGTGTCATGGGTAAAATCTGTATATTTTCCTCTTCTACCTGGCTCTACAAGGTTACAAGAACGTATCTTTGTTAATAATATTTTTCGGATTTTTGGATGATTAAATATATATAACAGTGGATTAAAAGACGAGTTACATTGAAACATCACCATTCCACAACCCACAAGTGTAGGTTCGTGATGAACAAACCATTCCATGTGTTTCGGAAAGTAGAATGTCATTGCAATAACAATTCTGTTAATAAATATACCAATAGTTGACACTACAGCGACAATTGTTAAAAGTAGAAGCAATTTTAATGTTTTTTTGTGTCCTTGGGAGTTTGCACTCGTAAGTTGCTGATTCTTGAGGATTGCACTCAATTTCAAATAACATGTAACAATTACAGGATACATTATAACATACACGGCCAAAATAAACCACGTTTATATTTCTTACCCAAAGAACCTTCCCAAAAACAAAAATAGTGGACAAAGCCATGGTATGGCAAACAACATATATTTTCGATGCCCAATAAATGTTTTATAATCAAGTCCTTTCTTGATGTGATAGTAACGATCGAAAGCAATCATGACGACCAAAGTTGAAGATGACACTGCAATCAGCGCAAAAAAAGGTCCAAAATTTTTTATAAAGCGGTTTCAATGATCCAATGCTTGATATGCAGTGACAGGAGAAATAAATGTTCCAACCAAGAGATCTCCAATTGCCATAACATGCAGCTGGTGGGAACGCACTTACGATGAAAAAGTAGAGTTTTAAGTTTGATAAATATATAGCAAAGCAAACCAAAGAAAAAAACCGAAAAAAATGGAAGTTGATGAAAGGAAATATATGTGAATAAGAAACCTTAAGATAGCGAGAAAATATATGATGGTTAATTACGTATTGATAATCCGAGCAGTAGTGACTAAACAACGGAATCACCTGAGACGAGCTGAGACGAACTGAGACGAATTGAAACCACCAAGAGACGAGCTGAGACCATCTACAAAATTCTACACACCATATTTCCTAAACTACGTCGGTCGATTTTCGGAGTACATGGGAATCCCCTCTTTTATCGCCATTTCTCCACGCACGAATTTATTTGTCCAAACAGATTTTTCAACATCAAATTTGCTGTGTTTATGTAATGGCTTTTAATGCGCATGCGTCGATGTATTTGGCAATTGGAGAATGGGCTTAACAAAAATCTGCGGGAACTTATAGTGGGCAGTCGAAAAAATCATGTTTTGCAGGCATTAATTGAGGGGACTGGCTGTCTGTTTTAAATTTCGTGTACTTTTAAAGGATTAACTTGCCTTTCAAGTATCAATGTATTGCAAATGAATCGTTAAAAAAACGTTAAAAGTGATGGAATAATTGTCCCAGACTGTTAAAATGTTTAGTTTGCGTAGTCGTGGGAATTTCATAACTTTAATCTCACTAAGTTTTCGACTTAGAATCCTAATATTTCGCGAATTCGCCTCTCGCGGAAGTTTCTTCCTTTGAAATAGCGATAGGGACAGTAGATTTGCCTAAAGAGAAGCTGTAAGGAAAGCACTTGTTCGAATAATCAACCTACTTTCCCTGGGTAAAGTGATCCTGCGGATACAGTATGGAGTCATCCCACCTATAAAGTACTGTACTAGCTCTGACGTTTGAACACAGTCCGGTCCATTGCGAGCCTCACAATAACGTTGCGCGTATTCTTTATAGACCGCTTTCGAAAATTAAATGGGAGAGCCAATGTAGGTCCGAATCAAACATTACTTTCTAAGGGTAAAGCACGGCGAAACCTATGTTCATTTACAGTTTGCATCCTACCATATAATACCAACATATCCATATACGGCAGTATGCTAGCTGTATATAGACAAAGTTTGCGCCGTGAAGAACAACAGTATCAGTATTCATAAATAGACGTAGTTTCGTCACTTTTTTTTTTGTAAACTAACGTATTTAAATCTGCAACAAAATAAAACTCCTAACAAGACTTTTCGTAATAAGACCTAGGCGAATTAGTTTTCGCGAATTCCTTATCGGTCAAAATGTCGGTAAAATGCGACAAAAAAGTAAGTGCGTCTATGATTATATATATGAAATATATGAAATATCAGAGGGCAGGTGACGAAAATTTTTGCCGATGCAAAGTTTAGGCCAACGGAAAGAACTGTGTTGATATTGGTAAAATAAGCATAAAGATGCAAAAAACATACAGGTTTTTAAATATAAGTAACACGTTTACAGCATTAAGAACAAAGAATCCGCCGCATCAAATAAGGGGTCGCACTTCTCCCCTCAGGTGAAAGTAAAACCCCTAAGAAGAAAGGTTCTTGAAAACCTTTACTTTTTATTGCGTTAAAGGCAATACATTAAACGTCGGTACAAAGTGAACGGAAAACTTCGTTATAAGTGAAACGAATTTGAAACCCAATTTCTAGTTTTAAATTCAGTGTTGGAAATAACGTCGGGACACTGGACAAATCCAATCAATTTGGCAATTGGAACGGAAGATAAAGGACATTCTAGATCTTAAAAACAGTATTATGTCTCGTTAAAACAAGTAAGTCTTAAATTTATTCAGAGAACTTTTAGGTGCCACTTGAACCCAAGAATCTTTGGGCCACAAGCTTACCCTCTTGCAAAACTGGCTTCAATCACAAATTTTAAAAATTAGTTATTTCCAACACTGAAATTAATTAATAACTCGAACTTTCAAATTTGACTTTCTTTGCTAGAAGCATTGCTTTCATACCGGTTGGAAGCAAATCTTGCGTTCATTTAGGAACAACCACATCCGCAAATGTAAAGGATTTTTCATGCAGTTTTAGGCAAGAGGTGACAAAATGCAGGTATACGTTTGCTTCTTTCCTTATGATTTTACCATTTTTGTCGCTTCTTTCACGGAGGCCTGTAGTCTTCAAGACTGATACATCATTCCATTGAAATGCAATGCTGCACTCCTCGCATCTGGTAACCATCTTTGGACAAAGTTTATTGTTACTACGCAAGACAAGAGAGTACACTTTCTTCATTTCCCGATCTGAGTCCCAAAGTGACACACCACATGCATTATTTTGTTCGTTTTGTTGTTCATCATGTAGAACAGAAGCAGTAACCCATTAAAATGAATGAAAATGTCTAATAAATAAGTAGCTTACATTGTAATACAATGTTGAACTACATGGAAAACAATTACGTTAAACCACTATTTTTCCTTAGCTGTTATAAGGTTGAGACATAATCCGGGAACGAGGGAAGGGAACGTTAGGTTTCTGGACCCAAATTGTGTTAAATAACCCACTTTGAGTTAACAGATAAAAAGACTATGTTTTGGCGAGAAACATTTTTTTTGTGAATGCATTGTTATTTGTTATTTGTAAGTCGAAGTGATATAAGAGCCTTTCATTGATTAAGAATGTACGCACCAATACATTGAATTTTGAACCCCTTTCTCCCCTGTAACAGAATATTGGCCATTTCCCGAACAGTCAGTTAACAGTCACATCCTCTGACCCATGTTTGGTTGTTGCAGTTGTCATGAAATTGGTTTCAGAGGTTTCTTTCTTCATAGGTTTGCATTATGAATTTATTCCCTTGAAGTAAAAATAAATTAATTGTGTGGGTTTGGTTATAGCCTCTAAAGACTTACCCACAAACTTGTAGCACCAGCTTTCAATCTTTTGGGGTAAACTTTTAAACGATCACAGTGAGTTTAGTTTAACAACTTTTCTTTTACTGTGATTTTCTCGAGACAGCATCGTTGAAATCAAGGCAGAGGTTTTCTGGAATGGTTGTCTCGTAATTAACCAATGCATTTTTACTTGGTAGCCAACTTTGGTAGGTGTGCATCTGCTACCTATTAACGAGGAGGGATTTACAAGTATACAAGTAACCAAAACTAAAGAAAATTAAAGATATAAGTACGCAATCACCAGAATATAAAAAAACATAAATCTGAATAGCTTCTCCAACTTCTTTTATTAGCTCGGCAATCGGCCAGTCCTGGGCATGACGTTAAACTGCATCCAGGTAGGTCGAGCACCCAACACCCCTCTGGTACTGGCAGCAGGGTACCAGCAGTTCCAGTTGGCGGAGGAGTCTCCAGGGACCAACGGCTTCTGGAGCACGTGGTCAAGAAAAGGATCCTTCGGGACATTGGCTGAGCACACCCGGCACGTGGTGTCACTGCGAACTCGGAGAGGAGATAGGCACCACCGAGTACTTCTTGCCTATTGAAACACCCATGGAATGACAATTAACTTCAACCTCATACCGGATCGGTCGGGGCCCGGGAGAACAACGGCCGCTCTGTCTTCTGGAGCCTCCAGGGGAGACAGTGTAAAGTATGCGACTGGAGTGGAGGGAGGGAGAGCCGGAGGTAGCAGAAAGGTGGCGAAGGTGGAGACAACAATTGGTACATGGAATGTCAGAACACTGAAGGCTTGCGGAAAAGCGGAGGTCTTAGTGCAAGAAATGGACAGGCTGAATTGGAACATCCTCGGCATATCTGAAATGAGATGGAAGGGCATTGGTGAAGGAATGACAGAAGAAGGACACAAGCTTTGGTACATAGGTGATGAGAAGAAGCACGAAAGAGGTGTGGGATTCCTAGTGAACAAGAACACCAAGAATGCAGTGCTAGAATTCACACCGATCAGTGACCGAATAGCAGCAATCAGGGTGGCAGGGAAACCACTAAACATGACTATTGTGCAAGTGTATGCACCAACCAATGATTGCCGCGATGAACTTGTAGAAGAATTCTATGATGACCTGGAGAAGCTGCTAAAAACCATTCCCAGGAAAGATGTGCTAATAGTGCAAGGTGACTGGAATGCGAAGATTGGAGCTGATGCATTCGCAAATTGGAAGGGAACTATTGGAAGATTTGGACTTGGAGAAACAAATGACATCGTCTGACAGCTGCCAACACGCTGTTCAACCACAAAGCTTCGAGAAAATCGACATGGCACTCACCAGATGGTAGGACACACAACCAGATTGACTGGATTTTCATCTCGAGGAGATTCGTGACTGGAGTCAATAGAGCAAAGACAAGAACGTTCAACAAGCCAGACATCGGCAGTGATCATGATCTAGTGATGATGACACTAAAAGTGAAGCTGAGTACAATCAAGAAGAACAAGTTGAGCAGAACAAGATTCGATATTGAGAAGCTGAAAGACCCGGAAGTTGCAGAATCGTATCAAGAGGAGCTAGCAGGAAAGTTTGCACCACTGTTACTGCTCGACCAAGATTCACAAAACCTGTGTGATGTGATCACTGACACACTGGCAAAAGCTGCGGAGGAGAAATTAGGAAAAGCAAGACCAATCAAGAAGCCGTGGATAACACTGGAGGTGCTAGAGTCATGTGATGTGAGGCGTGACAAGAGAAGGAGAAGACATCTAGGAGCGGATGAACTATCAGAGTATAGAGTTGCAAATAGAAAAGTGAGGAATGAAATTAGCGTAGCAAAGAACAGGTGGATCATCAGTCAATCACAAGACATCGAGGAAAATCTAAGAAGGAATAACACCAAGAAGGCGTATGAAACTGTGAAGAAGTTGTGTGGTTCACACATGGATGGGACCAAACGGAGACAAGCTGGCGCAATTGAGGATAAAGATGGAATGTTACTAACGAAGAGTGATGACATCTGTAGGAGATGGAAAAACTACTGTGAAGAACTCTTCAACTACAACATCCCGAAAGACCAGGAAGTGCTGAAAGAACAAGTCACGGAACAACAACAAGAGGAAGAGACCATCTTGATGTCAGAAGTACGTAGTGCGATCAAGGAATTGAAGAAGAACAAGTCGCCAGGAGCAGATAACATCACTGCGGAACTAATCCAGAATGGAGGAGAGACAACATTCCGCATAATGCACAAACTGTGCAATGAGATTTTGAGAACCAAGCAATGGCCGAGCCAATGGACAGAATCGGTACTCATCATCCCAAAGAAGACGAACAGCAGGAGATGTACAGATTATCGCACAATCAGCTTGATTAGCCACGCTTCAAAAGTCCTGTTAAAGATAATCTTGAAGAGGTTGACACCAAGAGTCGAAGAAATCCTGAGTGATTCTCAAGCTGGGTTTAGAAGAGGAAGAAGTACTGTACAGCAAATCACAACTCTGCGACTACTGAACGAGAAAGCAAGAGACATGGGGAAGCTGATATTCCACAACTTCATTGACTTCCGTAAAGCGTTTGATCGTGTGTGGCATGACGCACTTTGGCACACCATGAGGAAGTTCAACATTGGAGAAGGAATAACATCTCTAGTAAAGAGTTTGTATGATAGCGCTAGATCAAAGGTGTTAGTTGGAGATCAGTATAGTGAGTGGTTTAAGATCAACATTGGTGTGAGACAGGGTTGTCTACTATCACCTACCTTGTTTAACCTGTTCTTAGAGAGGATAATGGGCGACACATTGGAAGTTTACAAAGGAGGTGTCAGGTGTGCAGGGAGAAAGCTGATAGATTTAAGGTTTGCAGACGACATTGACCTGCTAGACGAAACTGCGGATGGTATACGCGAGGTTACAAGGAAGCTAGAGGTTGCTGCGAAGAGCTATGGAATGGAGATAAGTACGGAGAAGAGCAAGGTGATGGTTGTGGGAAAAGGAGACAATGTTGATGGTGTAGTGGTGAATGTGACCGTAGATGGAGTAGTTTTGGAGCAAGTGAGGAGTTTCACCTACTTGGGGTCAACGATAGTGCAGAATGGAACATCGGAAAAAGAAATCCGGATTCGAATCGGCAGAGCAACGAGTGCATTGGCAAAACTTGACAACATTTGGAAATCAAAAGATGTGACAATGAAGAAAAAGTTGATGCTTCTGAGGTCCATAGTGATGGCAAACCTGTTATATGCTTGTGAGAGCTGGACTATTAATAGAGGAGATGAGCAAAGGATAAGAGCGATGCAGATGAAGTCCTACAGGCGGTTATTGGGAGTATCTTGGAAGGACAGGAAGACAAATGAGTGGGTAATGGATAAGATCAAGGAGATTTGTGGATATGAACCGGAAGATGTGATGGATGTGGTGAAGAGGAGGAAGCTCCAGTACTTCGGACATCTGGTTCGTGGAGGAGGAACTGATAGAGCAGTGATAGAAGGCGGTATGGAGGGAAGAAGAGGCAGAGGGAGACCACGGAGCAACTGGATGGGGAATATAACTGAGTGGACGGGAGAAAAAGGCAACATCTTGACAAGAATGGCGGAAGATCGGGAAGGTTGGAGAAGGGCTGTCATGAACTGGGTGCACCCACGGCCGCCTCGGCTACGGAGATGATGATGATGATGATGAATCGGCAATGGTTTGAGTTGCATTTGAAATGCCTCGATCTTCTTTAACAAAACGTGAATGATCTCACCCTTTTCCAGTTCATCGTTATATAAGAAAGACTGGCAATACTTAGGCGCCCAAACGGCAACTAAACCATTACATTGTTTAATGACAACATTAACCAGCGTTCTTTTATATGAAATTTTTGTTTCTGAAACAGAATTGGAAAAAATTGTTAATAACTCCTGTGTATTCAGGATTCCGCGATGGTTGACACCACGAATACGAACAACATCTAAAAAAATTTTGACATTTTCATTCTCTGAAAGTTCAAAGGAGATAAAAACTAGGTCTAGTATATGCTTGATGATACGAACAGTGATATTGTAGTTCAAAAGGCACGATGTTTTGCCACTCCAATCCAGAGACGTATGTAAATAGACATGGATTGTTGGACATTTCGTTAGCGTTTTTTCGCAGGATGGTAGCTGCGTTTTCAGTCACACATTTTGAAAGATTCTCATAGCCACCGTTCTTTAACGATTTCTTTTGATAACAAATGAAACATTCAACATCAGCAATAATTTTTCCTAAACCATCCGAGAAAAGTGAAGCGAACTTCAATTACCTACGAGATGGAAGTAATAGAACGGTACACTTATTCCTTTTAAAAAGTAAAAAAACAATACCAGAACGATTTCTTTTTCGGCCTGACAACCGAAGTTTATATGGACGCAACGTTTCATCTTCTTGAGTAGAACTGGAAGGTTGGTTTCGTTTTTCAAAACCTTTTAAAGTGTTTGGATGCACATAACGATCATAATACTTCTGATGGAGGAGTAGTGATTCAGTCTCGCTTCGATTCAGTAAATTTCTTACATGATCATCTTTACAAATTAGGCTAAATGAAAGTAATAAAAAAAATCGGATCCTCCGGCTTTATAATTTGCGGGTTGTAAAATATAGAAATAGAATTTAATTGTGAAATTTACAACCTTCTTTGATAATATCTTTAAAAAGAAATGCAAAACAAAAATCTGAAGTTCATTTGAGAGATTTTAAAAATTTCCTTAAACAAATTCGGTTTATTTATACCAAATTTTTATGATAAAGACGAGATAACAAGCCCAAATAAACCATATCATTAGCGAGTGAGTGCAAATGAATTCTATGTTTGGGAAGGAAGTTGTGCAGTAGACTACAAATGACAAAATAATAAATCTCTCTAACCTTGCATGCTTTAACTTTTCAAGCGATTTTTCTGTTAATCCACGAAATTTGAGTTGCTTTTCGATAGGTCCCTCATGTAAAAAACAACTACCCGTTTCTTTATTTACGGTATTCTTTTTTGGAGTTAAGAATAAACAATTAACACTATACATATTTTAAGCAGCACGTTCTTCGTCATTTTTTCCCGCCATGGAAAAATTTTGTAAACAATGAGAAAGAAAGAAACTATATAAAACAGAAGCAAGTGTATCATCGAAAACAGAAAAAGTGACTTATAAGAATGCAAAATAGCACGAAATAAATAAATATCTTCAGTACCGTCTTAAATAAAAGTCTTCTTTGAGTGCTTTATTGATTTTCCAACTTTTTCCAAGATTTTTAACCATAGAGTCACCAATTATACAAGTTACACGTTTCTTTTGTTTCTCTTCTGTTACAACACTGTTCTTTTTGTTTCTTTTATTCTTTGTCTTTGAAGTAATTGGTTTTTCGTTCTTTCGGGAGTCGCAAACATCAGTATTAATTAGTTTCTTATTCTTTTGGGATGTTATATATTATCTTTTATCTAAAATATTATCTGAATTTGACTTGACATTAACTTTTTTGTCAGATTTTTTAATTTCTTGTATTTTTGTAGTAGAAACTTGCTCGTTACGGTTTAATGATTTTGCCGTTAGGTTTGCTATTATTGAATTTTTCAAGTGGAGTTCATTCCGTAAAAATTCAATCTCTTTCCCCATATGCATTATCAAATCATTATGGTTGTAGTTATCCACGTTTCTCATAAAGTTTGACTTCAGTCCTGACTGTACGATATCTAGTATATCTTTCGTAATCTCTTCAAGTATAGCCTTTTTCAAAGATGTAAAATTTGTTTCTTTAAAAATTTTCTCAATGTATTTCTCGCTACTTAGTTCCAGTTCTTCTTCAATATGTGCCATATCAATCAAACAAAACAAAACACCAAAATATGGAAGCAATATTCCAACAGATTGAACTTTAAACGATACCAGCAATCACGGGAGGTAAAACCATCAACAACAACAAGCGTGATCTGTTAGCATTGCCTCCATTGCGTACTATCTATATATTACGAAGTTCCATAGAAACTCCATCACAGTGTCATATTTTTGTGGGTGAAATTTAAATTAGTATATATAATATATTAGGAAAAATTGAATTTTTGAATTTTTAGTGCATAAACTAATCGGTTAATACACCGATATAGTGATATAGCATTTTTTATCAAATCTTGCCTGGAACTGGTTTTAAGGCACATTTTTTATGCTACTGTGATTTGTGTCTGGTTTATTTTGTCATAATGTTGGTCGTAATTTGTTCCAAATAAGGGACCACAACAAGAGAAACGTTTGACAACTAAAACAGCATTTTTGGTAGTAGTGAAAAGTTGGGGTTGGGTGGTGGTAATAAAAGCTTTTATGAAAAACTGGAATTCTTTTCTTTTTTTCTTTTTTTTTTGCATTTTCGAACATATTCCTCCTGTCTCATATTGTCACCTTCCAATGAATTAACACAATGAATTGAGAGAGCACAAGCAAAGTCTTTTTTTACCATCCAAATATTTTTTTGATTTTTTTGATTTTTTTTTGGTGGGGGGGGGGGGGGGGGGGGGGGGGGGAGGGGAGGGAGGGACGGCAGAACAGAAGAAGGAGAGGGGAGAGGGAGAGAATAAATCGAAAGTGGAATTGAACCAAAAATCAGTAAGAATTTTCTTACCTTGGGTGTTGGAGATTAAGCGGCCGGTAATATTTCAGTATTCTGAAATAATAGTGCAGTATAAGGTTGAAAACTTTAGCGGAATGCTTTAACTGTGCCGTTCGGGGGAACACAAATTAAGATTGAACGTTTTTCTGCATTTTAGGCTACACACACAATAATTAAATTACTTTAAATAACTTGATCTGTGCTGTTTGTGGACAGCCTCTATTCCAATGTTTTGCGGAATCAGCCTACAACTGTGGACAAAAATTCTTGGAATTACGTACGGACGTACGTACGGACGTACAGACGCTAATGAAAGATCAGCTGCTCTCCGCGCTGACCAATAAGTGCCTTAATTTATACGTAACCTCGCTTCAAGGCATGGGGAATTGAACGACAAAACAATATTTGGTGCTGGGTGAAGTCATCTTTAGGATTATATGTATGTGTACAATTCATTCATAAATTATATCATAAATTATATCGTACGCAAATACTGATCTATTATAATTTATTACACAATAACATACTACAGTATTGTAACATGATGCATATTAAGAACGCTATGAACAAATTTGTATTATGTTAACTATAGGTGCATTTCAAGCCGTTTCCTTTACAGAATGTCTTTCAACTCTGAAGTTGTAGATGCGTGTTTTTCTGACGTATACTTTAAGATTAATATCATTTTATCTTGTGTATAACAATTTTGATTATTGTGCCAATTCCAGGATGAAAACGTCTGGTTATCTTGAGCCAAACGGAATTGACTTTTGGTCGATTTTTCCTAGAGAAACTTTATATATTGGTATAATAATCTGTGTTACATAAAGATTCCTGGTAGCAAAACACTACCCCAGATTCAACAAAACGAAAAATGCGACTTATATTAAATATTTTACATCAGTAATTTTTCAAGCTGTTCTAGTTTGTTTTGTACCACTTCAATCCCTGCAGTATCAAATTTTTCACCAATTTTTATTTTTTACAATTTTGTTTATTTCTTTATTTTTAACTGTTACCAATTCAATATTCCCTACAATATCGACCTACTGTTTATTTTATTCTCCTGTCTTCTTTCCACCTTCCGTTTTTCAGTTCATAACAACGTACACAATAACATTGTTACTTTTACTTTATACATAATTTTTATAATTTATACATAGATTTTATATATATAATTTATAATAAAACTGTTTTTAACAAGTTGAATTTATACATAAGGATGAAGAGCCATTTGTCTTTAATGGATATGCCCGAAATAAAATAAATAAATAAATAAATATACTTTCTAACAAATGAATACATTAGAAAACATTCAGGGATTGATGACTTAAAAACGTTCCATCTGCAAAATGTTTACATTTTCCTCTTCAAGTTGGTTTTACAAGGTTACTAGAACGTATCTTTGCTAATAATATTTTTCGAATTTTTGGATGATTAAAAAAATATAACAGTGGATTAACAGACGAGTTACATTGAAACATCACCATTCCACAAGCCAAGAATGTAGGTTGGTGATGAACAAACCATTCCATGTGTTTCGGAAAGTAGAATAACAATACAATAAACATTCTGTTAGCAAATACACCAATAGTTGACACTGCAAAGACAATTGTTAAAAGTAGAAGCAATTTTAATGTTTTTTTGTGTCCTTGGGAGTTTGCATTCGTAAGTTGCTGATTCTTGAGGATTGCACTCAATTTCAAATAACATGTAAAAATTACAGAATACATTATTACATACCCAGCCAAAATAAACCATGTATATATTTCTTGCCCAACGGGCCTTCCAAAAGAAAAAACCAGTGGACAAAGCCATGGTATGGCAAACAACATATATTTTCGATACCGAATAAATGTTTTATAATCAAGTCCTTTCTTGATGTGATAGTAACGATCGACAGCAATCATGACCAAAACTGAAGCTGACACCACAATCAGCCCAACAAAAGGTCCAAAATTTTTTATGAAACGGTTTCGATGATCCAATGCTTGATATGCACAGACAGGAGAAAGAAATGTTCCAACCAAGAGATCTCCAATTGCCAACGACAAGAAATGTAAATCAGAAGAATTGCGAAGTGATGGATTTATTGCAAATAGCAACAAAACAATGAAATTTACAATAGTTGCAAATACCGCATTGATTCCAAAGATAACAGTGAAATACATCCGTTGATGGTCAGGCAACAACGACATAGTGAAGAAGCCTGAAGTAAAATTTGTGGCCATCTTTTTGAAATGAAATTTCCACACGAAAAATATGTTTCAGATCTGGAAACTAGATTATATACTATCTTTTGTTAAGCTAGTTTTTGCACCATCAAATAATAAAGCAGAAGAAAAGTTTAGGTTGAGAACTAAATCTATTGTAACAGTAGCGATTAATTGTGAAGTACATCCTGGCTCTTAACACAAACCTTTTTTGGCTTGAAAGCTTTATAACATGCAGCTGGTGGGAACGCACTTACGATGAAAAAGTAAATGAATAAATAAATAATTAAGGATTATTCGCTAGAAGGGAAAAAGGTACTAAAAAGTTAGACCCAAATTTTGCCAATCATTATAATGTCATGAATAATGCAAGAACTTGTGAAGTTTTAAGTTTGATAAATACAAAGCAAAGCAAACCAAAGAAAAGACATGAAAAAAATGGAAGGTTCCCCATAAAATGTTCTACACGCTTTATATGTTTGCGTTGAACTATTACAGATGTTTAATGTAAAGATGTACTGAATAAGTCAGTTTGTGGCATGCTTACTTTCTTGCTTACTTACTAATTACGCGTTTAATGTCATTGAGTCCATCGAAACAATGCACATGGATTCAATAGTGGCCGAAATATAGTCGCCAATGCAATTTTACTGACGTGTTGATAATGATCAATGATAATGGTCATAGTTCCCTCATACATCTTGCTACTAAAAATTACCATATGTTAACACAGTTTTTATTGTTTTTCTTTCTTTTCTTTGGAAATCTAAAAAACAAAATTAACTGAGTAAAATGCCGTTACGATACTTCTTAAAACTTCAACATTACGTATAAATCTTGGAGATAGGAAAAGCTATTCTTCGTAATAAAAACTTGTCTTTTTATTATAGTCAGGGCGCTGAGCGTCAAATGTTTATGGAAATGAGAGGGTCATTTCAAAAACGATTCTAATCGATCAAAAACAATATCTTGAAATCTTTACTGGCCATCCTAATTTTTTTAATTAGGGGTCGTGTTAGGAAGATTTTTAGGTTCTGATGACGTCACGCAGTAGGGTCATAAAAAAGTTATGAAATATTAAAATCAAAAATACCTCATTCGATTTCTTGCATCAAGATAATCAAATACCTCATTCGATTTCTTGCATCAAGATAATCAAATACCTCATTCGATTTCTTGCATCAAGACAATCAAAATGTACAAGAACACCACGTCGTACAAGAATCACCAGTAGTATCCTTCAATGGTCAAGTATTAACAGGGTGTGGAAAAGTTAAACTTCTTGGGGTAACCTTTGACAACAGTTTAACTTTTAAAGACCACACCGATGCTTTATGCAAGAGGGCCAATGCTAAAATTGCCGCTCTACGGAGAGTTTCTTGTTTCATGGCACCAGAGAAGTGAAAAATTATTGCAAACTCTTTTGTGGCATCAGAGCCAAATTACTGTCCGTTGATCTGTCGTTCTCGAGCAGGTCTAATCTTAATAAAATTGAACGCTATCATGAAAGGGTACCGATAATTCTTTCTAACAAGGAAGATGGTTTGAAAGGTGGAACCATACATCGTCATTTTTGTAAATGTTTGTTGAAGGAGGTATTCAAAACGAAGTTGAATTTGAATCCCTCCTATATGCAGTCTGTTTTTAACGTTAGAGAGAACACACGTTTTCATCTAAGGAATGGTGTCACCATTGTAAGAAATAGAGTTAAAACGACCAAATTCGGTTTGAAATCTGTTTCAAACGCTTAAATTTCTTTCGGGCAGTACTGTATATACAAAATAAAGTGGTAAGAAAATTTCACTGGAAAAAAAAATGGATTTCACGTATTCTCAAAATTAAATTCTTGTGAAAATTCAGATTTTACTGAATTCATTTGAAGGAATAGTTTTTTCCTCAGTCTTTCAACGTATGCAAAATATGAAGACTAATTATTTGCGAAATTCACGAAATTAAATTCTTGGGAAAAGTGTGTTTATCTCAATTCATGAAATTAATTTGCACGAAAACTGCTACTATGGATCAGAAACTTTCGTCATCAAACTTTCAGGAAAATAACTTTCATGAATAAATTTATAGAACTTAACAACCTTGTACCCAACACTTTATTTGGTTTTAAGACATCACATATCAAAACAGACACGAGACCTCAAAAATTAGGACGTTAATCCAATGTTTCTTTATGAATATAAACTTTCGCAAGTTTTGCAAAGGTTTTTCGAAAATCAGCTTATGGTATGCACTTTCTGATCCTAAAATAGCGGTTAGAGACTTTTTGGCTTAGTTGCAGTTCACTGCTGGAACTATCGACCTGTTTAATAAGCCTGTAATGGTTCCAAAGAATGATTCATTTTGACTCATATTTGCAGGGTGAGATAATCGTTCCAGGAGTGAACTGCAACTAATCCGAATATTTCTACGACGCTTCCTTTTGACCTAAAATTTGTGAATTTTTTCCAATTAACTATTGGGAGATTAAAGTTCAAATATTGCATCTTTTTTTAGTCATTTTTTTTTTTTTTTTTGACTTTTTTTCAGTTTAAATTGGAAAATAAAATCTCTTCCCACTAAAATTTCTAAAAATACTTGTGAAAATTTTGAAATTCATCACTAATGGACCTGAGATCGTATAACAGTATAATTTCAAAGAATGATTATAATTATATATAATTCTTTTTTTATTGTTAGATCCTTTGTTGGTGGCATCATCTCTGGTATTACCTCTTATCTGCTGCCAGAATTCGCCTGTTTCATCGGACGTCTAAACCTATTACTTGTCCGAATTTTTTGAACTTGCCCAGATTTTATTATTCAGATATTTCCAAAAAATTATTTTCATTGCTCAATTTTGCATAGCCATCTTCGTCACTTGAGAAGTATCATATATAATCTTCAGTTTTTACTTTGACACAATTTTGTTACATTGTACTATTATTAACACTTTAACAATAGATTGAGTTCAGAATACACATTAATAAATTGTATCTAATACTTCAAGACTTATGACCTCAACCCATCGAGACATAACAAACGTACGTAAGTACATATCAGCAAATAAATATAGGGGAAAGAGTTAGAGTCAGGTTTCCTAGCTATTGATGAATAAGATACCGAGTACAATGAGACATATGACTGAAGCCGAGGTTGTATGTCCGGTAACACTTGAAACAACACTGCCATTGACGTTCAGATTCACTGCTATGAAAAATTTCAAACAGCTTTTTATTGACGTCTTCACGAAAATGGCAATGGGTCGACCTTATCGACCCGGGTTTCAACTTTTTTCCCGACAGTGATTGCTGATTTCACAATGCGCACGTGCAGATCATTAAAGAATATAGTTCGTTAACCTCAAACTGAAAACCTCTGATTTTGAAATAGAAACGACAGTTTTAAGGATACTCAAATTTTCTTTCTAAAATGCACTTCTTGCCGCTGCAGGAGAAAGGCTGTGAAATTAAGTAAATAATGCGGAATGTTTTCTAGGAATAGTGCCCTTTGTAATGTGTACCACTTTCCTGGTATGCCCAACCGCGCTGACTTTTAGGGCCCAGGGCCTCTTGTTATGTATTTGTAAATAACCGTCCTACTTTATGAAAATCAAACAATACAACAATTTCTTGTCTTGTCTCTCACCTGTTGTTATTGTTCATGTGCTGAGATTATCATGATGTCAGATTTTGTTGTATTTATTACAACAGTCTTTAACACAACCGATTTATAAATGTCATACAAATTAAGGAAAACGAGTGGTTTTGCTTAAGTTCGAGCTATCATTTTTAAAAGAATTCCCTCAAACGTATAAATTGCAGATTGCAGGACTGTTACAGACTGTTCAAAGAACGTACTTCTAGTTATAAAGCGATAATGAAATGCAGATAAGGATGTAGATAATTATTTGTGAGTAGTTGTCATATCTCATCTGTTGTATTATATTATGAAAGATAGGTTAGACGGTTTCACAATAACATTCATTACTATGCCCCTTATATTTTATCGCATTATTTATTTAATGACTTACGGTCTAGAAAGTATACACAGTGTGTACTTCCAATATTACTGACAAAGTTGTATTCGTTTAAGCTACATTACAATAAAAGTTAAGAGCATATATTCATATCCAAATTTATGATATGATCTCAAGAAAAATGGCGGATCGCTTGGACGGGATACCCAAGCTTTTAACAAAGCTCCAAATTTTTCTGTAACCTGCAAGTTAGATGAAAAAACACTTTTTAATACCTATTACGAAAGTTATTCATTTTTTTTGAGGGCACTAAACCTGCTTTCGGCCTCAAGGCAAAATAAAGACAGTTAATCATGAAGCTATTGAATTGATTTGCAGAAGAATTGACTTTTGATTTACTAAGTAGACTAAATATATTTCAAAAAAGAGAGAATTCGAATTTTTCGAGTGTTTTTTGAAACACACGTATGGTAAAACAAAGAGAATATTATAACTTGCCAAGTGCATTTCCGCTACCTTCAAAAACTTCGCATCTGCCATTATGATTTACCAACTGGATCCCTAATTTGGATCCAGTTGTTCATGTTATAACATCACAACAGGTGTCTCACTGGAGAGTATTTGTAAGTATTATTCAAACTCCAGTTCAACCTAGTTCAACTATTAAACTTATAAATAAAAGCTTAATTACTTTTATTTGTAATTTTCCTCAAAAGAGTATAATATCGATGATAAAACGGTCTGGTACCAATTTAGCTCAATAGGTGAATATAAAAAATATATATGGTTAATACAAAAATGTTTTTGTGCGCGCAGCAGATGATGAGTCTTCAGGACCATCGTACATTTTGTGCCATCACTGGAAGCCAATATGGGCAACAAGCAGCAACAGTTAACGCAAGAATTATGCCTTTAAATGTCATTAAGCCCATCGAGAAAATGCACACGAATTCTATTGTGGCCGATATAGTTGGCAAAACATTTTACTGACGTCATAGTTTCAAGTCCCTCAAACATTTTGCTACAGAAAAACAATTCACATACATAATATCTCTCTAAACATAGCCATTAGAAAATTCTATGATTTAGAAGCCTATTATAACAACTTATTGTCACTTTTTTCTTTGATCTTTTCAAAAAGCAAATTTAATTATGCACTCACTTTGATCACATGACATATTACAACCAATGCACGGTAATTATTTACTATCACGTGATCAAAGTGAATGCAAAACAAACTACAGTTACAGAGTTTAAGTTAAAAATTCCGAAAATAGAACTTATCACTATATTTGATCACGTGACATATTACAACCAATGAACAGTAATTATTTACTATCATGTGATCAGAGTGAATGCAAAACAAACTACAGTTACAGAGTTTAAGTAAAAAATTCCGAAAATGCAACTTCACAATAAACTTCCAGACCAGAGAATATTCTAATGACTCTAATCAAATAAATCCGTTTTAGACTTTTCGAGTAGATGGTTAACACGGGTAGATTTTTTTTTTTTTGCTGAATCTGTTTTTAATTCGGGTGAGTTCTGCATCTTGAAGCTGGCGGCTGAGTAACACATAATTGCGGGTGTGACACGCTCAATGCGGGTGAGTTCACATATCTGTAACATCCAACTCAAAGATCACGAGGGGCGGATCTAGAGTATGTCAAAATGTGTGAAGGAGCACATAAACCTAATTTCTGTTTTCTGTATCATCAGTGGGATTACTTGCACGTTTTTCTATTATGGTTTAATAGCTAAAATTCTCCTCCGCAAATTTCGACATCTAGATCCGCCTCTGATCACAGTGACAGTGTGGTTAAGGATAAATATAGGTTGTCTTTTTTAAAAAACAAATCGATCTTACATTTATTATATGGTTCTATCAATAATATTATGGGCTTTCATATGGTACCAATCGTATAGTATTTATCAAGTTCAAAAATTTGAAAAATGAGATTTTCTTTTTGGATACATAATTATGTTTACTCATCCTTTACAATTTGTACACAACAGATAGTAATCAACACTTGTTGTCATAGTAATTGAGCAGAAAGTTTTTCAATGCTTATACACACGTTGTTATGATTTATTAACATCTCCGTTGAATCATCTGATAGAATTTGAACGGCTATTGCGTCGGGATCGTTAGGAATATTTCCACCAAAATACTGAAGTAGCTGTTCATTATATATAGTTACAATCCGGTACTTCAACTTCGAGAAGACCAACTGCACAGTGTAAATTGCTTTTAACTTACTGCTTAAAACTATTGTGTTACATCGCGAACATTTAAATAAAACGGAAGTGGTTTCCGATCTAGCCCTACACCCAGGACACACTTTGTGTGAGATAATAGATTTTATAGCATCTGGTGGGAATACTATTTTGGTTGACATTAATTCTTTTAAAGTATTTTGCGATGGTGAAATTTCTTGGCTACTTCTTTTAATGGTTGTTGAAGGTATTGTTGTTATGGCCAACACTCCGACTGGCCATTCTCTAACTTTAGCACTTGTTATTTCATAAACCCCACTTTTATCAACAGTATCAATCAGGGATCTCCAGAGTGTTAGCTTGATTACACCAGTGTCGTCATTAATCGCCACTTCCTTTTTATTCATGCTTTCCGAGTTCCTTTTAAGGGTAGCAGAAACAACTGGACGATTTTCAATTGTTACATAGCCAACCATTGATATCAGGTCTTTGTCTTTTTTTTCTCGTAAAATTTTCGTAATGGTTAGTTGCGGGCAGAAATCATCCATTATTTTTCTGTATTTGAAACTGACACCGGGATCAGCTTCACAGATTTCCGTGCGGCAATTAATTTCTATATCATCCTTCGTGTTGTCGAAATAATTTATTTTCCTTTTGGTGTTCTTCAGCTTCATAGGAGATTTTTCTTTTTCTGCTCTTAAAAGTGTCTCTCGCAAATCCTCATTATAAGAAACACCCCTATAATTCTGTGCCTCGACCTGAAGAACCATGTTGTAGTATTTCGTGTTCGAATTTCTTCTAGCGGTTTTAACTGGTGAAACAGCATGAATGAAAGCAGTGATAGATTCTAAAATGTCAGAATATTAAAGTCAGAAAGTATAACTAATATACTCTGATAATGATAATTATGCTTAACATCCATGATAAACCAATCGCAAGGAAAACTGTTTTTATTATTTCATTTTCATGTCGGCGGGGAAACCGTGACGATGAGAAATTTAAAATGAAAAAAAAAGTTTATCAACTGTTACCTAGTAAGAACACTACCGATACCTGCAGGAGCATCCGATGGGTGAGGTTCTTTCTTTGGAGTTTCTATAAAAGCAAGATTAGTATGATTATTTGCGCAACAGTAATGACGAAAACGATCCTTCAAAACGCAAGACAAAAAAAATTCGATGGAGTAACAGGCAAAAGGATTTCTGCTGAAACTGCTGCAAAAATAAGGTAATTTTTGCTTAGGGTCATATGAAAAACTTTTACTAGGGCAAAACAAAACAAAACAAAACAAAAAAACAACAACAAAAAACAAAGAGGTCGTAAAATATTCCTTGCTTTCAAAAAAATCCAAAAAAATGTTTTTGAACGAAGAAAAATTACACAACCAAATTTAAATATGGTACATTGTATGAAGAAACGATAACAAGATAATACCAGTGTTCTGTCGGCAATTCATGTTAGTCTTCTTTGTGGGTGATATGAATAATTCGCTATTAATAGCTTCATCTTCATGATAAAAAAAGGAAATAAAAGAAAGTGATTCAGAGAATAAACCTTAACAGAAAGACATGAAACTTATTTATAAGAAAACTTACCCTTGTTCTCTTTGTCTTCGCTTTCTTCAGAGGAGGACACTAAAGAGGTTTACAATTTACTGCTACAAAAGCACATGATAACGAAATCAAAATCAACGTAATTTGATTGTAATTATGTACATACCGGAAATTTTGAAAGAACCATTTGAATATAGTTTACTAGACACATCGTTTGAATCTGAATCTTCAAGAAGTTTTTTCTCTTGTGCCTCAGATAATTCCATAAGATCATCCATTGTGATGTGAGCTGATCTGATAAAACAGAGTTAAGAATTAAAATATGAGCGTAACATAACACGTTTTTCAACACTGCAGTCATCAGATAACAAATATTACATTAAAAATTATGTAACAAGGGATAAATTATGATGAATGTTCAGACTATTTAAATAGTACCAAGTATTTAGAGTTGACATTCTGCTGAGCAAATGTTTCTATCAAATTTTTCTGAAGAAAACAAGCATTTTTATTTATTCATTTATTTATATATTGTTATACATACACATTATTACTGAAAACAAACATTAAATTGGACAGCATCATGATCAGTAAAAGAAACATTAGTTACAATCACATCAATATTTTTATTGTACAAAAAAGTTTCTTTTATATACACATGGTCTAATAAGCTTCCATTTATATATGTGGGTTGAGTCACCACCAATCTGTAGTTTGGTAATATGGCCTGTATTTGTGAGAGTCGAGCATTGTCTAATGCATCAAGATTAAAATCACCTAGTATTATGTCTATATCAACATGTACAAGGTTTTCTAGTGTTTCAAAAAACGACATATTAAGATGGCCTGGAGAACGATAAATTAATGCTAACTTTAATGACTTGTTGAAAAAACTTGGCTTTATAAATGTAAAAATAGATACGCCTGGAGATTTTTGATGATTGGATACTGTAATGGCATTGTTGTAACATAAAGCTAAACTCTGAAACCTATGCTGATTGCAATTGTTATAGCACAATTTGAACTGTGAAAGGGTACTTTGTATATCTTCATTGTCTGATGCTGATGTTAATTGAGTTTCTGTGAAACATAACAGGTCAGTTTCAATTAGTCGTTAATCTGATGCTATATAAATAGCATACCTTCTTAATGATCTAGTATTAAGAAGTGTTACTGTAAGACTATTTGGTGAAAGCTTTAGGTGCCGGAGTGGCATAAACTTATTTTCTTGGCGTAGTCTGCCATACTCTATTTCTGCCTTTTTATTTACTTTGATTGCATTGTCTGTGTAATTTCCAATTAAATACAGTTTTTCAAGCTTAACAACACGACTCAATGCAACATACATTTGACCTGCATTAAACTGTTTCTGTTTAAATAACTCAAAACTTATTACAGCAGATGGTAAACTTAGACCTTGCACTTTATGGCATGTACACGCCCATGAGAGCATAAGTGGAAATTGAGTACGTTGAATAGTTGGAGAATTAGTATGTCTCTTTTTAATGTTAAATACTGATTCCGCACGTTCAATTTTTACCCAATTATTTGATCTGGAGATATGATCACTTTGCATTGCTTTTATACCAGCACTGGCATCATCCAATTTAACATAAATTGCTGTTGGTTTATTATTTCTTATTTTAATTTGTTGTACAATTCCAACCTGACCATTTGTTAATTTATCTTCTATATCAATATTTTTTGTAATCATTACGCGAGCACCAATCTTTATATCTAACATATAACGGAGACCACCAGTGTCACTGAGCTTAGCATTTTGAATCCAAGATATATCTATATTAGATAATTCTGACTCTGTGGGCAGACAATCGATTGCTAAAATCTGAATTAAAGGTGTTTCTAAACTTTCAAGCATTCTTTTGTTATGCTCATTACCAGGTGCATTTTCTGCAAAAATATGAGTAGTATCTCTTGAATATTCTAAATTATTGAAATTCGTAAATCTAGATTTCAAAAGATTTTTGCTTTCTTCATCTAATTTCCCTACTCGGACTTGGTTCAATAAATCTATGAAATGAATATCACCTCCCTGTCGCATTACTTCAGTTAACTCTGCCATAATGAAAATTCTCCATAAATCTAACCCTAGAATGCCTTGTATGTTTGTCTTGTCATATATATAGACAGGTTTACCTTGTACCGGTGGCAATTGATACAAATCCCCACATAAAATAACAGGTTTTCCTCCAAATGGTATATCACAAGAAAATATTTCACGCAGACGAATATCAATAGTTTTGAACAGCCAACTCGAAACCATTGATATTTCATCTATCATAATCAATTCGATGCATGAAAGTTTCAGGCGCAAACTTGTCTTGGCTTTATCATTTAATGGATACAACTTCCCTCTTGTAGGGATAGTTAGTCCTGAATGAATAGTTGTTCCATTTACATTAACTGCTGCAACACTTGTTGGAGCAAGCACTAGGATTCTTTCTTTACTTGGTTCACCACCTTTATACGTTAAAATTTTGGACATGATAAATAGTTGTCAATAAATGAGATTTTCCAACTCCTCCACCACCCGTTAAAAATAAATAGAATGGCTTTATTGTCATTGATTTCTTGCAATTTAGATTTTTCATATATTCAATTGCCCATGTATGAACAAAATTAAGAACATCTCTTTGTTGACTATTAAGAGTTCGAATACGAGTATTAATATCATTATCTGAAAGAAGGATAGATTGAGCTGCAGGTGCAGTTGTAATATTTGAATGATTATCATATTCATTATCAGGGTATTCATCATTTACCAATTCATCAAGGACCTCAGCATTTTCTTGCTGCCCAAATGAACTGGATTGCAAAGTAAATTGATCATTCATATACTGTTCAAAAGCTTCTTGCACTATTTCAGAATGTTCAATATTTTGGTTCAATATTTTGGTGGTTCCTATTTACAATATCTGTAACACTTGGTTCATGCAATTTTTCCACATAAGTTCTAGAGACCTGTGAAAGCAATTGCTCCTCATCACGAAAAGGGTAAAATAAAAATAGAAAATGATGTGCATGATCTTCTGGAAATCTTACTTTGTTCGGTTCATAATATCTTAACACTAATGGCACTTTTTTACATTTTAACTTCTCAGATGAGTTCATGAGGGGAATAGTTGCTGGATAATTTGTCACTGGATGGTTTACTTCAATTAATTCGTCAGATAATGCATTTGGTTGACTGTCATTATCACTTTCAACATTTCTTAAACTGTAATATCTTAAGAACTCAGCAAAGCAAAATGTATCAAGACCAATATATCGACCATTTGCGTAAGTGCTATCTGGTCTATCACAATAACGATCTAATACATTTCGTTTGAAGACAGCCATAGACTCTTTGGGGAGTTTTGCAATTTCATCTTCACTGATGCAAATACGATAGCGCTTTGAAGGGACATTGCTGTTGGCAAATAAGACACCTGGAAATATTTTACGTAACCAAAGTTCAGGCATTACTAAATAAACAGCTTGTTGAACGGATACTTCTCTTTTCATTGTATATGCTCTTGCAATAGACTTCATTTTATTGTAAGTATCTAACTTTCTCTCAACTGCTTCCTGTGCAGTTTGTTTCATTGCATCTGAACATTCATTCTCAGTTTTTGATAAATAAGCACACATGTATGTCACAGCTTTGTAATGGTTATGCACTGTTTGAATATCTATGTTGGCTTCCCATGCTAGAAGTCCCATTTTAAAATAATTATTTACAAAGCAAGACCTTGGATCACGCTTTAAATGAATTTGAAAATCTTCATCATCTGATATAGATAAAGCTTGATAGTAATCTTCCTTCGAAATATTCAAGTTCGCTAAAATTTAATCAATTGAAGGAACAGAGACAAAGTTTTCCGCAGTAGATTCCTTCTCAGTTGATGACATCGACTTTGGTAATGGCTCACTGATAATAGTTCTTTCGGTAAAAAATTTTCCAAAATGAAAGCGACAATTATAATTTCGATACTTGCGACAGGTTTTCGAGTGTCTATGTAGTTGATATGTTTTCACAAGATCAAACAATTCTTTGTTTTTATTTCCTATTGGAAGTTCTGCACTAAGTTTAGAATCAATATGGCGAATGTAAGCATCTGTATTACCGCTAGCAAGGTGTGGTGCATCCTTTGTCCACAGAAAAGCGTGTATATGAGGACTTCCACAAACTTGGAATTCCACTCTTATGGCATAGTACTGTGTTTTTCCAAGTGGACCGTCTAAAATAATATCCTTAAAAAAATTTCCACTCTATACTGAAAATGCCTGGCAACTAAAACAGGATTACTATTTAGTAACTTGCACCTTTCTTGGTAAGTAATGGCATTAACTTCCTCATCTGAAGGATTTTGTCCTTTTAATTTACAGATAATGGAGACAAGTTCATTCCATCTTAAGTCTGCACAAGATAAAGTTAAAAAAAATGTAGGAGGTCCTAATTGTTTAACCATAGCCAACACTTCTTGCATAAATTCTTTCCAATATGCTGGAGTGCCTTTAACTGAACTCATAAAATTAAAAGCTTTATCATCAGCAATTAGCTGACGCTCTGTTTCCTTGTAACTTTGGCTAAGCATTCCTGCAGTTAAGTTGTCTGGATTTACTTTTTTCATGGCAATATTAATTTGATTACTGAAATGAATTTGCTGTAACACTGAATTAGCTAAAAATATGTAATTAGTATCAGAAGCAAATTGTTGTGTATAGTTTAATAAGCGCTGATTGAAGTATTTAGAAGCACTTAATGGTATCTTTCTATCAATTTTATAACCAAATTGACCTGTTGGAAAAAGATGAGGGTGAGCAAGCTCTTCACAATAATCATCATTTAAAATTGGCCGTGGGGATATTCCTTCACCTGGAGCTAGATTTAAAATTTCATTGTCAATATCTTCACCTGTAGGATTTTAGAAGACATCAAAGTCGTCTCATCAGCTGGTAAGCGATAATAATCTAATAGGTTTTCTGCAGCTTCTAATTCATCATCTGAATCATGTTGTGATTTGGATTCTTCATAATCAGAATTGTTTTCTAACATAATGGAAATAGGTTCACTTATGTCTTTTAACAAACAATCAATTGCGTATAATGGCTCATCAAGAATTTCTGTATCACTTGTATTTAAATTCACAAGATTATTTGGAATATTATTAGTGTCTACTTCTATATCTTGATATAAATGATTATTGACTTTCAAATAATGTAATATCCTATTGACAAATTCAGGCCGAACACCCTCAAAGTAAACATATCCCCTATACTCTAATTTTCGCTTAAGCTTTATGAGGATAATTCCATTACTATCTGGCTGACGAGGTAAAATATTAGTCATATCAATGTGGTCTATAGGGACGTTACAAAGAGCTCCTTTTAATTTAGGTGACTGTCCTTTAGGCATTATCGTAACTTTTTTATAAATTATACCCTTTGCTATAAGAACCCTTTCTAAGCGACGAATATCCCTAAATTCTTTGGGAACTTGAAAAATCTGGAGTTTATTCGACACGGATTGGCATGGCACTTTTCCTTTTTTTAACTTTTTGTTACAAGTCGGACATATATAATACAAGCCATCATATGATGGCACTATATTGCAGTATTTTTCAATTGGGTAATTATAATTTGCAGCAAAAAATTTTTTAACAGAATGTCGATAAAGACATCTGTTACAACATACACAAACATAGAACGGGCCCTCTTGGATATGAATTTTAAATTTTTTGTGCCTACTCAAGATTTTGCTTTTTATCGGAAACTTATTACATTTTTGTTGCACTTTCGTTTTTTCATTTCTGCACTTTCCTTGAATCTTTTTTGTTCTCATATTTTAGTTTTCTTTCCTCTTTCTCATTTTGATATTTTCGCTTTATATTTTCTTTATGATCTTGATAATTTCTTCTATAAATTTGTTGATTCTTTTCATAGCTTTCCTTCCTTTTTAATTTAGAGCCATTGGAACAATTGTTATACTGAATTCTTCGTTTTGAATTCTTAAAGGATATAGAAATACTCAATCTCAATTCGTGAGTGACAGATATATTGATAAATTGCAATTGGAAATATGTCCTTTCTTTACTCTGATATTCTAAATATACAACTTGAATATAAGCTTCAAGTTCAGCCATGTCTTTAAATTTCAATAAAACTGATTTACCATCTGGAACTGATAAACCTCTTTCATCTCTACTATGGGAATCAAAAAGAAAACACGAATCTGCAGATTGAGATTGAAATATTGCCATTGTATAACCATTTATGAATAAAGACATGGCTTTTTATGGGGAATTTCATCAAAAAGAACTCTAAAAAATGGACAATTAGGCAATAAGTCTGCTTCTCAAGTACAAAGTTCTAAAAAAATTACACCAATGAGTGAATTGTTTACTTCAATGATATTTGGAAGGTCATCTAGACACAGGAAAAATTCTGTGTCAAGAGACTTATATAGCTTATCACCTTCAAGTAAAATATTATCTAAATCAAATTTTGTCCAATTGTAAATTTTTTTTATATTTGACCAAAATATTGAATATAAAGAGATACAAGAACATTGACGGCCAGCAGTGTCACCAAAAATGGAACTTCCTTGGTTAAAAGTACCTGACACAAAGTTCATAATTTTATATGATGACATTTTTTTAAGTTACTCAGTATGAACAGCAAAATTTTGGAAGCTATATATGCGATTTTATTCACTACTTGCGTAAACCGTATGACTTCTCTCTAGTTGTGTACTGGAAGTTGTACTGACTTTTGTTATCTAAATTTCCGTGGAAACTGCACAACTTTTGTTCTCTGGCTGCGTACTGGAAACTGCACAGCTTTTCTGTAGTTGCGTACTGGAAGTCGTACAACTTTTATCTAAATTTGTGTACTGGAAACTGTACGGCTGTTCTCTAGTTGCGTACTGGAAGCTGTACGACTTTTGTTATCTAAATTTGCGTACTGAAAGCTGTACGACTTTTGTTATCTAAATTTGCGTACTGGAAACTGTACGACTTTTCTCTAGTTGTGCAAGGAATTGGTATGACTTTTGGAAAGTGATGAAAAATAATGAACTTTGCTTTGTAGCTGTTCAGCAGATATTATATAACAAGATAATATTAATTCCAATTTGCTATATGTAGCCCGATACACACATACACATACACATGGACACACATGGATACACATACACATACACATGGATACACATGGATACACATGGATACACATGGCAGAGAGGTCCAGCTAGCTAAACAACATCCACGCACTTGACAGAGAAAAAGCAGAAACTCTTAAAAAAACCCGAAAAGCACACAACTTTTAGGAAAAATAAATAACTAAACACTGACGCAACAATTTTCACATACCAGAAATAACTTTCTTCAACTTTTTTTCTTCAGCCTTCTTCAAAGACACCACAATTCGCGCTTTCTTATAAGAAACAACACGAGGGCAGTGAGCTAATTTAAAACATAGGTACTCAGAATAATGGAGATGTAGAAGTTGTATGAAAACATACCAACACAGAATGATGCAAAATGCGCGCAAAACATAACGGGGTATCAAAATTCTAATGTAAATAAAAATTGGCAACTAGTCTACAAAATACGGAACGACTAGCCTTTCATGAAAGGTGAACGACAAAAAAAACAAAAAAAATCGGGCTATTTTAATACTCAGCACCATTTACACAGTCGCTGAGTAATAATAGTATCACCTGTCACGATGTTATATTTTTAGTGAAGTCCTTACTACGTTTTGGATCTCTTTTACAAAATGAAATAAGCCCTGAGGGAGAGAGACTGCTTACTCACACCGTTTTTGTTTTGTTTTTGGCGACAATTTAATTATATTCAAGATATTTCCTCATAAAATAAGAGATTGAATGAAAAAATGAACTTTTCAGGGAAAGTAAAATAACTTGAAAACGTGTTTGCTTTTGTGAAGAGAGTGAGTGTTTTTCAAAGTCTTCTATATTTTTACTAAAACAAAATTTCCAAATATGCTTTATATCATTTGATAGCTAGTAAAAAATACTTTCCAGTGATATAAGTTTAAGCAAACGTTCATTTACTGTACTAAAAAAAATTAACTTAAAAGGCAATGCTCAAAACGTATACTGTATCCTTAATTTGTTTTTCTTCTCATTATGAGAAAATTAAATAGGAGATTAACTAAATTGAATATATTTATATTCAATTATTAACTCTTTGTTTCAAAAGTATGCACAAGTAATTGTATCACGAAAAATATAACTTTGGGACCCTTTACCATTAACATTTCAGCCCGGGTTGAATTATGTTTCGTTTACAAATGGTCCTCCTTCCAGCCCGGGCTGAAATGTATTATATCATCAAGATAATGTCAGTACAATCATTGCCATGTTTCTACTGCTGTTCAGATTTTTCGAAAAAAGAGCATAAAAATTGGGAAATATACCCGCATCTTATGTGAATCTTGTTTTAACTTAGGATGAAAAACCAAGAATGACAAATATTATAAATCAGCTCACTTAGTGGAGGTTTGTAAAAATTTGTACAAATGATCTAAATCTCAAAACGATATTTTTAGACATTTACAACAGTAAATTCATTAGTGCAAAATTTATTCGTTACTTCTGGTGATTAGCTAATACAGTGCGTCCCAGAATGTTAGCTTCAGCAACTTTATTCTCAATTTTCTAAAAAATGAATAATGGTATAATAATGAAATATATACCATTAGAAAGCTGAGTTTCTTGGCTTTCTATTGATGTGGTACCCATTAACTGGTTTTTTATATTTAGCTTATAATCCAAGAAAAAAACAAGTGTTTTAATCTAAAAATTCTTAACGATCAATTAAAACTCAGTTAACAATAAAAATATTAAACAGCAAAAGTTATAACACAAGTAAAAAATTATCATTACAATAAAAACGTTTAAAAAAAGAACAATAACAAAGTTGTACTTTAAGGTCCTTCTACATGTTCACCATTTCTTTGAATGCAGTTGAGCTCTTCTTTGCATTTCTCGAAGTGAGTTACGAATAAATTGTTGATTTTGCCTCAAAATATCGAATGTTATCACAATTCTTCCTCTAAGTTCATTTAAACTTTGTGATGGGGATGTAAACACCTTTTGTTTTGCGTAGCCCCAAAAAAAAAGTCACAAGGTGTCAAATCTGGAGATCGTGCTGGCCATTCAGGAGCGAATCCCCGAGCAACAACTCTTTGATTGAACACTGCTGCTAATCTGCGTCTTACTGTTAAAGCATAATGAGCAGGTGCCCCATCTTGGAACCACCACAGATTGTCAAAAATATTTTGGCCTGGCAATGCAGGATAATTTTGGGCCAATGCCGGAAACACTGAATTGTTTAATAAATCAAGATAACTATTTCCGTTTACATTGTTTTGAAAAAAGAAGGGACCGACCAGAGTACCATTTCCACAGATACCGCCCCAAACAGTTACTTTTTGACGACTCTGATTTACATCAAAATTGAAAGGAGGAGGGTTACCTTTAGGAGCATACATACGAACGTTTTGTGTAGAAACCTCTTCATCCATACCAAATGTAGCCTCATCCCCAATCACTATATTGTGTAGAAACCTTGGATTATTACAGTTTCTCAAAAACTAGTTACAAAACCGCACTCTTCTTGGAAAGTCTGCTGGTAGCAGTTGATGACGCATATGAATTTTGTATGGATGATAATTAAGATCTAATCTGGCAATCCTGTTAAATGTTGACCTCGATAAACCAAGAGTATTTCTTCGGCAGGTGATATTACCTCCATTCTGTTGTAAAACTTGTCTGACATCATTGATATTTTGATTAGATCTTCCTGTTCTTCTTCTTCCATACCTCTCTTTATGGAGATTTCGACTTGTGCCAGTAGCTAAGTATTTTCTAACGTTTCTGTTTATGGTTGATTTACTTGGAACGGGTCTATTAGGATAGACTTGTTGAAACCTTCTTAACACTTCTTCGCAGTCTTTAGTTTCCAAATAATGTTGTACAAGAAATGTTCGCTGATCTACTGATAAATTTCTGTTCATTTTTTATTATTATTTTTCTTATCAAAACGCTATGAGCTTTTTATCGTGTAAAACTACCTTTTAATGTTATGTTAACATTTTTTTTATTTTTGGTAACAATTTTTGAGAAATCTCAAATGGTTTGTAAAAAATCAATACCATAATTATAAACAACAATGAATATTTTGCTCATTAAACGAGGTGTTAATTGATCGTTAAGAATTTTTAGATTAAAACACTTGTTTTTTTCTTGGATTATAAGCTAAATATAAAAAACCAGTTAATGGGTACCACATCAATAGAAAGCCAAGAAACTCAGCTTTCTAATGGTATATATTTCATTATTATACCATTATTCATTTTTTAGAAAATTGAGAATAAAGTTGCTGAAGCTAACATTCTGGGACGCACTGTATAACGCACAGATTAATCTTAAAGAAAATGTGTTGTTATAAATACCGCCGGAGGTCTCCAAAATTTGTTTCTTGAAATAAACAATTTTAAACGAATTTCATGATTCATATTAATCCTAAATTCGTTTCAAGTTTAAAAAATCGTTTCTTTTGACATTCAGAAACGATTTTGGAACGATTTTATTTTGTAATTTTAACTATGAAACGATTTGAAACGAGTTAGCAATTTAATTTAATTGAAACAAATTTCGAATCAAAAGTTAAATAAAGAACAGTGTTTCTTAAATGAATTTCAAGATTTTATTAAAACGATTTAGTCTGAAACTAACTTTCAGAAAATTTGAAACGATTTGAAACGAAGTGAGAATTCTTCAAAACGATTTTGAAACGATTTACAGCAAAATGCAACAAAACGAATTTATTTATAAATCGTTTTATCACCTGCTAAAAATCTTTGGAAGATCGTCTTGGGGAACGAATTATTTAAAACGAATTAACAATGAATTTTGGAGATCGAAATATCTCTTTAGTGACTAAATGTAAGAAAATTCTATTTTTGCGATGTTATCTGAATACATATAATATATAATTCATTGCAGTTTTTTTTAAAATTAGCGATAATTCATCAGTAATTATCATTAACTTTTAGCACTATGGCTTACAATATCTTTGATCATTTCAAGGTTGCCAAGTCTCACGGATTAGCCGTGAAACTCGTGGATTTCGAAACTCCTGTCACATTCTCATGACGTGAGCTACTTCTCTCACTGATTCAGAAAAGATATCTTTGTTTATCGCACGCGCAGGTGCTCCTTCTCATTATATAGTTTTATGGTATGGTAGAAGAAATCACTTTTCATATGTTTTTTTTTCTCAAAAAGGGGCAAATCGACTTCCTCGAACCCAATTGTCTAGTGTTATGACTAGTTCGCTTCACATTGTTATTCATGAGTACTGTAATTTCAAGTTTTTCCAGCAAGCTATGTGGTCAAACTCAATAGTTTTCCTCTCGCCACCAACCATGGAAATGATCTTTTATAAGGAAACAGCCATTATTATTATAACATGTTCTGTTTTTCCCGAAACCGTCACCTATAAATTGTGCTCTAATATCAAAGTTTTGCTGGAAAAAAATTAGGTTTTGTACTTTCTTCAAAAAATCGCAAACTCTAAAATCTGTTTAACTAAAATTTGCGGACACAAATTTTTGGCCACTAAATTTGGTAATGCTTTAGACGTTGGGCTAATGAAATTCTTCGGATATTTGAGCTACAGAGTGCATTATGTTTTCTAAATGATATTTTTGTGTTTTTGTTTCTGTTTTTTAGTATTTTTTATCTTTTCGACCATTTTGGGATATTTAAATTTCATTTCGTTTTAACAGGCACATATTTTCCCCAGACATATGTTTGACGTCATTTTCAAACGGATGTGTAACTATACACAAATATTCCATAATTTTTAAATTTTTTAAATTCATTCGACTGCGTGAGTAGTATTTATCTTAATTATGTCGTCCTCAATATCCAATCAGAAGTCAGAATTGACCGGCCTGCACCAGGGCTTTCTTCGCCGCCATCCCGAATAATCGAAAAGGCAAGATGCCCTGGGGCAAGGTTGGGCGTTGACGTTTCTCATCCTTTTTCCCTTCTTACAGATACTCCTGAATTATTTTGTTGTTTTTATTGCTAGTATTTATTTATTTAATTGTATAATGCTTTTTATGTGTTATTGAAAGGAGAAATCCTGCTCGGAATATCAATTCGTAATTAAGCATTTATTTTCTCGCTATCTTAAGGTTTCTTATTCACATATATTTGCTTTCATCAACTTCCATTTTTTTCATCTTTTCTTTGGTTTGGTTTGCTTTATATTTATCAAACTTAAAACTTTACAAGTTCTTGCATAATTGATGACATTTTAATAATAAGATTTTCGTATCTTTTTCCCTTCTAACGGATAATCCTGAATTATTTGGTTTATTCATTTATTTTATCATCCTAGGTGTGTTCTCACCAGCTGCAGGTAATACAGCTTTCACGTCAAAAAAGGTTTTTGCAAAGAGCCAGGATGTGGAGTTAATTGCTACTGTTATGAGAGATTGGACTTTCCATATAAACTTCGCTGTAAAAGAAGAAGTCTGTTTTACTCTAGATGTTATGAATAAGATAGTAACAAAAGATAAAATATCTAGTATATGATCAAATTTCCAGATCTGAAACATATTCTTTGTGTTACAATTTCAAGAAGATGGACAAAAATTTTACTTCTGGCTCCTATACCATGGCGTTGTTGCCTGACCATCAACGGATATATTTCACTGTTATCTTTGAAATGAATGCGGTATTTGCATCTATTGAAAATTTCATTATTTTGTTGCTATTTGCAATAAATCCATCACTTCGCAATTCTTCTGATTTACATTTCTTGTCGTTGGCAATTGGAGATCTCTTGGTTGGAGTATTTCTTTCTCCTGTCACTGTATATCAAGCTTTGAATCATCGAAACCATATTATAAAAGATTTTGCACCTTTCATTGCGCTGATTGCAGTGTCATCTTCAACTTTGGTCATGATTGCTGTCGATCGTTACTATTACATCAAGAAAGGACTTGATTATAAAACATTTATTCGGCATCGAAAATATATGTTGTTGCATTCCAAACTCATAACAAAGTCGACAAAACAACGTAAATATGTGCAAAGGGGACAAAAAGTCTCGAGTTCGTAAACTCAAAAACTCGCGAAAAATAGCTCCATCTAATCTTATGGTGAAAATAGGCTCCAACATAAAAATAAATAAATTAATAACTTTTTTAGCTTCCTGACCAACAACACATACAGCAAACGTAAAAACATTCTACTTTTATTTTAGATTTTACACGGAGTTATATTGAGGAAACGAATAAGAAATGAATATAAGAAATATTATTTTCGTTTTTATAATTTCGATTAACACCAACATTCATTCTAAACTGAAATGTAAATGGCGAAAAGTCTGACACATTTTAAAATGGCTGCAAATGTCTTGCTGAGGAAGATTGTTCATCATTTTATATCTTGTGTATTTTATGGACTTAGCGGTTTCTCCATGGCAATAAGAAATTGAAAAGTATGATTGGACAATGTTAATTTTATTATCCAGTGAACAATGTGGCGTTTTCATGTTACCGCGTATTTCCTCTCATAAACGCCCACCCTCTTCTAAGCGTCTCGAACCCGACCTATCCGCCTTATTTATTTAGCGGATACTTTACGACATAGACCTTGAGTTGACATTAGATTATCCTAAACCTAGAATTTGATTTTGTTTTATTGTTTTGCTTAAGAAAGTTTGTTTGTTATCTCGTTTTCTTCAGTGAATTCCCTGATTTTGAAATATTAAAATAAATGTTATGGAGGCTTTTTAGAGAGATTTCACTGTAATCCTTTTGTAAACTTTTGTAATCATTTGCCAGGGTGGCCACTATTTTTGTGGAGCTAATTCCAGGCGTTTTCAGGTGTATTTCCTATTTTCTAGGTGAAAGACTTCACCTATAAAGGTGATTCAAAGAAATGATTAGTTATTTATGCATAATATAATCTGTACAAGAAGAACAAAAACAACTCAAATCAACGATGTCATACTTACAAAAACATTGCAAACTTATCTGTGAAATATCAACAAAACAAACAAATAGATCTGTTTGTTTAAAAGTACTGAAACAAAAACTCTCGTCTAAGAAATGTTAAAAGTCCAATCTAGACAATCAAAGCTTAGTTTAGTTGTAAAAACTCAGTTGTTTACCCATTCAATCAGGGATATGTAAAAGCGAAACTATTGCTCTTAATAATTTATTTACTGCAAATATATATATTATATATAATGAAGAAATATCATCCCCGGGCTGAAATTCTCGCCAAAAATAAAGAGTTGGTTTACACCATAGAAATAGTTTAGACGCTCAATTTCACACCAGCCCGAGTTCATTTTCTGTCTGTTAAGAAAAATCAAATAAATAAATAATTATTTATTCGCCTCATCCATTTATATACAATGGTTCTTCGTGCTATAATATCGATATATACAAACAAATCAATAACGATAAACACTATAGAAAGAGAAAAGAACAAGAAGAAGACGAAACATATATGCTAGAAATAATTAAAGTAACTGAGCTAAAGCACACTCAAAATAAAATTCCGTGGTTTTACTCCTAAAATATTTTTCATTGAACAAAGTTACCGGTCTTGATTTAAACGCGTTTATGTGTCCGGATTTTTTTATGATTTTTGGTCCGGTGTCGTTGCATGACCGTAGATTTCTTTTTGGTTCAGCAAATTTTAACTTGAGATATGTTCAAAGCTCTGAAGCTCCCAGATTCGTTTCAATCTGCTCTTTGATAGGGAGGCTGTTTAATTCAAGAACATCTTTGGTGGTGTAGTAGCAATTTTGAACGAACGCAGCAGCTGCATTTTGTACTTTTTGTAACCTAGCCATCTGATGACGTGTGAGTGGATCATATACGGTATTGCAATAATCAAGTTTTGATATTACCAGTGATTCGGCAAGTTGTTTTCTTATGTGCCATGGGGTAAGTGGTTTAATTTTTCGCAGGTTACTGAGTGCAGAATAGCAGCTTTTTGTAACTTCTGAGATATGGGGGTCTCAATTCAGTTGTTGTTGGAACTTTACTCCAAGAACTTTGGTCATATCACTTTTTACGAGTGAAGATCATAAATTTAGTTTTTTTCTGGGTTGATTATCAAATTCTTATCTTTTGACTACCAATAGATGTCTTGCATGGTCGATTGGAGCTCGTTGATGTTGTTACTAGGAAGGCTTGCAGTGTTTATACAGGGTGGAATCATCTGCGTACTTAATACAGTCCAATTTGTGGCAATTTCATTCATAACGCTAACGTATATGTTAAACAGGATTGGCCCCGTTATGGCCTGTGGTACGCCAAAAATTAATGATTTCTCTGGAAGAAACTTTCTCGTTCAGTTGCACATATTGTGTTCGCTCAGTAAGGTAACTCGTGAAGAGTTTCAGTGTTGATTTGGAGATCTGTAAACCGTTTAATTTTCTTACGAGTGTCTAATAGTTGACAGTATCAAATGCTTCGCTGTAATCCGTCATTACAGCTAATGTCACCTCTTCTTTCTCCATAGCATTAAGTATATTATATAAGTATATTAAGCTGGGTAATAATTAGCCTTTCGAAAACTTTTGATGGCTAGTATGGAAATAGGAGGAAGGTCATTACAATTGCGAGGGATTATCTATCTTTTGTTTTGGGGATATTTTCGCAATCTTCCATTGGGAAAACGGACTTCATTATTGAGGTGTTGACGACGTGCGTGAGAGGTGATGCTAACGATTGTGCTAAAAGTTGTACAAGTTTTTCTTTCTTTAACAAAGTTGACAAAACATAATATATACAATGCCGCTACCAAAAATATGTTAAAAAATATGTTAGTATGTTTCGCTGACAATAAAAACGCTGATTTCAAACGTTATAAATAAAGTTGATGATGATACAGACAGAGAAATAAGGAGTTCTACATTTTCGCTAAGTATATTGTCTTAATCATTTAAAAATCAAACACATTCAAGGTACGTTTTGCATAATATGGACATCCGTCAGACTCCCATCGTTTTTAATTTTTTTGTTGTTTAAATATCAAGAGATTTCCTGTATTTTCGATGTCGAAAGAAGAGATCGCCAGTCTCTGTACAGTTTTTGGTTAAATTCGACCAGGCTAAAAATCATATCCCGGAAAAGCATTGTAGCGATAGGATGATCTTCAGTCTGTTATCACAATTATTTGACCGGGATGAAATTTCTCCATATAAACCAGCCCTTCATGTACTTGTTACATAATATAAGACCCTTGTGAGAAGCATTTATTCCCTTGGGTATATCATCGAGTGTGAAAACATTACAATATTGAAAGTTCTAGCCACTAAAAATGTTGGAGGCATTCCTGAAGAAAAGCCTCTCTAGCTACGACGAGAAGAAAGAATGTACAATAATCTTAACACTATTTCTTCCATATTTCCAAAACAAACATGATTGACTTGCTGAAATATTTTTATTTCATGAACTCAAAAAACATAATTTCAAACAGAATATAGCGACTCTGTGGGGGGTCTACAAACTAATTTGATGAAACTGCAAAAATAATTTGGTAAATAAATCTATACGATATACTAAAATATATTTGTAATTTCCAAGTATTTACAAACTTTTCACTGAATTAAAAACATATCACCATCATCATCAATTCAATTTCATCAGAAAAACGAGTTTTTTAGTAGCGACTCTGCGGGGGGTTTCGAAGACTGAGTGCGAAGTTGTTACATAAAAACGATAATGGATATAACACTATAAGATAATTGCAATAACTCTCTGTTGGGAGTCTGTGTACGAAGGTGCGAAATTTAAAAAGGATAAACATGTTTATCATCATCAATAAATAAATAAATAATACAATTATATACAATTAAAAACCTTTCCTCATTGTGGATGCTTCCTAGAAAGAAGAGAAATCTTTCATTATTCTGTTGTCATGGTAACTATACGAAGAGTTCACATTTTATCCATCAAAATATTTTTTCACATCCAATTTTTTCTTATAAAAATATTAGAATGAAATATTTTCTTACTTTTCGTGTTGAAGAATAACTTCCCGTATTCTTCTTTTCGTTTCATCATCACTAACATAACGACACGCAATATCATATGCAGTCTTTCCCCATTTATTTCTCACACGAGTATCGATCTGATAATTTAAAAGTTCTTTCACTGTTTCGATATAACCCTCACGTGACGCCAAATGAAGAGCTGTTTCGTTGTAATCATCTCCACTGTTGATGACGTCAAGTGGTGCATGAGCCAGGAGAAGTTTCACGCAAATGTACGAATTATTACGTGCACAGAGATGAAAAGCGGTACGACCATAACTGTTCTTCTCTCCTGTCTCCGCACCACTATCGAGTAACATCTGAACCATCGAAGGTTTATCGTATAAGGAAGCCACCATCAAAAGTGTACTATCAGAAGAACTACTCCTCATCTTGATGATGGAGGGGTTGCATATGATGAGATTTCGTAATACAGACACTTTATTATCGTCGATAAGATCACGAAGATCTAAAATAAATGAAAAATAAATGATAAAATAAATGAAGAATAATCGAAATAAGAATACATTTTAAAAGTGAAGAAATTCTAAACAACTAATAATTAATAATTATAAGAAATAGTAATAAAAACTAGAAATAATATAATATTAAAATATTAAATAGAGATTTGCTTATTTTTGGATAATTATCTTCTAAACCAATCAAATTAACTGACGTTTTCTGATGTGCACATTAACCTGCCGGTACGTAGGTGACGCAACTGAAGTGGGAGGTTGTGTAACGCCGTGGATCGGCGGACCCACCACCTATGACGTCATAGCACTACAACCTAATGACGTGTATCTTTTTAACTGTTCATCGCAGACATATGATTCTATATATCATTTTAATCAGCTTTTCACGCTCTAACAGATGATGAAAAAATTTTCAAACAAAATAAAATTTTCATTTTTAACAAAGGTTCTAAATATCTTTCCGAAATTGCTTTGACTACGAAGATAGTCATCTATAAATTAACAGATTGATATTCCATCGTCAGTGTATAGTCAAATCAGCAACTTTTCTTATAAACAAATTATAAAAATGTCAACTTTTTTTCAAAAATCATAAAAAAACCGATTTTTTACCTGATTTGGATGAAACACAACGGCGTTTGCTTTGTAGATAAAAATTGATAGATATTTCTAACGATTAAAAAAATTCAACAACACAGAGCTCCTCACTCTTCAAACGTCGAGAAGATAAAGAAAAAGAATTCTGTTTGGCGGGAATAAAAAGAATCTCTAGAAAACCTATTGGTTAATTTTATTCGAAAATAGACACAGCCAGAATAAAAGTGTTCGAAAATATACATGGGTCAAACCACATGACAAAACAAAATATATGAAATTTCGATAGAAGGTTGTCGATAGTGAAAAACGTTTTAGAAAGGGAAACTGAGAATCCAAATAAAAAACTGTTATTTTTGACATGTTTTTTAATGGGAAACAAATTCATAAGAAACAAAAAAATGGGAAAGTATTTGGGGATTTACTTCAAAATAATAAGTTTGGGTAAACAAATCATTACAATCAGCCCTCTCATAGAAAGAAGTTATGATAGGGGAATTACTTTACTGAATATATGTTTTTCAACGTTGGAACCTCTTTCATATGTTTCATTTTAACGTTTAATGAACCTTAAAGCCTCATACAAGAAAGGAATGTTCCTTCCAGTGTGTCTCTCTAGCCAGTATTTTACTAGACAGAATACCAGACGGTATTTTTTCTTCACGTGATCACTAATTGAGCCATTTGATTGGTTAAGATTCCGTGATGGACTTTTTCGGCGTAAATTAATAAGGCGGCCTTTACTTTACTTATACACACAAGAATAATCGACAAGAATAATAATAAAAATAAAATGATATATGATGATATAAATAGGAACTCAAGAACGTTTAATTTTTTTTAAAAAAATAACAGAAAATAAATCAGATGGGGAGAATCGAGATTTTTTAGACAAAAACATTTGTCTAAGGTGAATCTCCACTAGGCGGAAAATGTAGCAGCAAGCGATTTTTATCGTTGTAGCGAAAAGCAAGGGTTTCTACTTAACATTCAATCTACATCCCCCACCGCCACATTTTCCGCCTAGTGGAGATTGTGGTATGAAATTAAGGTGATATATATGAAATGGTGTTCTGTTTCCATTTCCATTTCGCTTCAGCACTCACGCCAGGGTTGTTGAGACTACACGTTTTTTTGGCGAACCTTGAACCTTGATAGTCATAGGTGTATTCAGGGTCAATAAAAAAAAGTGGAGGAGTCCAACGTTACGATCTTTCTTTTCAGTCTTAGGTGGCGATTAGGTTACTTGCACGGTTTCCTTTTCTACTTAAAATGACTAATTCCTTCACAGATTTTGACTGACTCTAGCTACGCCTCTGATACTGTAATAATTGATAAAATTATATCACTATATATACAGTAGAGTCCTGTTAACCCGAACCCTAATTTCTGTTTTTCTCCACTGCGTAACGTCATATTGAAATTAGAGAATAAACGCTCTCAGGAAATCGTGTGATTTTCATAAAATTTGCAAGAATTTCAATTTGAATTAGTTAACAAACGATTTTCAGAAAGTCAGAGTTACACGAAGTTTTATTTGCTTAAGGGGCAGAGAATAATGTTTTAGCGAATGTCCGAGTTATCCGGGTTACGAACGCCTATCCGAATGTTGGAAAATTAAAAATAAACATGTACATTACAGCCCGAAAGAAACTTTGCGAGTCAAGCATAAGATGAGCTTTTACGAAGAGACAGTGTCTTTAGATGTTAAGACCCTTCAGTCGCATGTATATATTATAAGGAAATTGCGTTATATAAGGAAATTTTATGATGACTACAGATAAATGTGTAACATCTAAACTTTCTTTCCTTCGCAAACGCGTATATAAAGTTTCTTTCGGCATGTTTTGTATTCTATATTATGTAAGGAAATCTCCTTTTTCTTTAACTGAAAGTGTGGAAGAAATGTTGAATCAAATGGCAACTGGCTGGAGGAAGAGGCTGCACAGAAAAGATGCCAGAGGTAATAGGGTCTAACCCCAACCCTTGGCTACATCTCTTTAACAAAACTCAAATGTTATTTTCATAATACGTTAAACTTCCAAACAACATATTTTTAATTTAAGTTCAATATTTAAGAAAGAACTTCCCATTTTTACCCTTTGTTTTTTCTCCAATCTTCTTCCTACCATGTGGTGAACGAACGAAATTTCTACGCCAATTTTTACAAGTGTTTATACACGAGTAGCTTAAACTTAAGGAGAACATCGCAAAATTTAATGAAACATACACGGGAATGGGAATGAAGCGGTTAGAGATTAGGGAGATAATTGTTATTAGGGAGAAGGTTCAAACTGTCCGCAAACAAAAACAACAACAACAAAGGCGATTTTAATACTCAGCGTGCTTACACCGCTGACTAATAAGAAACCGGTTTACAAAGCTCGGTTTCCACTAGGTAAAATGCGATAGAATTAAGATAGGTAAAATGGGATAGAATTGCACAGGATTTGCGATGAGCAAGTGAGCATTCCCACTGTTATCGTTTTTCATCAAATAAACTTTTTAAATTATAATTAAATGTTCAAAGAGCCAGTTGTCAAGACCTTTGAAGATGTCCTATCGCATTTGCTAGGAATGAAAAAGTTTTCAACTTAACAATTAAGTTGTACAACTCAAGTTTTTGTGAGGCGTTCCAGACGGATATCAAGGATGCAGAACAAGTCTACTTAACGTAGCAAATAAAACCATAGTTAGCTGGAAATATAACGAAAAGTAAAATTCATAGAATATTTACATACCATTGAAGGTTGGCTTCCCGGTTGGTATCCTAAAAAACAAATTCACGAAGATGCATAAAAAAGAGTCTTCAATAATTCGTAATACAATTAGAAACTGGTTTCGAATCATAAACTGTCATCATAGACTTCTTAATGCAACGAAAGAATCAACTTCGTTGTTGATAAAAGTCCTTACTAACTGAAATGAACAATCTTACCTGTCTACAGTATGTTGTAATAAAGTTTCTGTAGCAGGTAACCGATTGACATATGACATCGAAATTGCAGTGATTGTTGGCTTTATCACGTTTATCATTTTCAGTGAATTCCATTTCTCAATGACCTTTCCAAACGTAGATTTGCTGCTTCGAAACAACGACAGACCAGAACAGTCAATTACAATAAATAAAATATCGGTTGTTGCTCGAGCAGCATTTTCTATAATAGTGTGTCGATGAAATTGCTCAGTACTGGATAAGGGAATCACAACTTTGCGAATTTGGTAACCACGGCAACCATTACTATCTGCTAGAACGATTTTCTTTTTTTCATCAATTGCTTCAACTACCTCCTGCTTCTCCTCAGCACTTGGAATTCTATTTTTATTTTCAAGACAATGTGCATAAGTGACAAAATCTTTTTCAGCAACCTGTAACGCATGTCGTATCAAAACGAATTCTTCTTCGTCGTGGCAGATTATGGTGTCTCCAGCTTCAACATTTTTCAAACAAACAGCCATCTTTAAAATCTTCTTCCGTTTTCCCTGGTACTTACCACGACAACTTTGGGGTAAACACCTCTCAATCTCTTTGGTTGAGGGGATATACAATAATTCCACTTTTTTACCTTGATGTGAATGACCAACTTGTGCAGTTTTCTCAAAACGATATTTCAGCATTTTACCTTCTGTTGATGGTTTTTCGCCAAGCCTGCTTATCTGCTTCATAACATGTTCTTCCTTTTTCAAAGGCACTGGCATCTTTCTGGACACCTTGAAGTCACCTCTAACATCATCAGCTTCGGGGTGTCGATTCTGTTGCTCGGTCATCTCATTATTAGATCTTGAAGGACTATCTACTCGAGTCTCAGACTCAGTGAGAGTTTCAGTATCATCGCCGATACTAAATTCATCTTCACTAGATTTCGGATAGTAATATCGAGTTTCTTCGCCACTGATAACATCTTTAGCAACCTGCAAGCAAGATTCATTAAATTCAATCTTAAATTGCCATACGAAAAAACTTGACAGATTATCATAAGGTTTTTGGATTTCTGCGTAGCAACGAAATCCATTATAACTGTCCTGTCAATTATGCAAATTAGATCCATTTGACACCTCGTCGTTATAGTCTTTGACGTGAAAGAAAATGGCAGCCATGACAAAACGTATATTTGTTTTTTTATCTGTCAATATCGTTTTGATGGTTGTAAATTAAAATTCAAATAAGCGTTCAGAAAATCCTAAAAACTGTTTGTGTATTATCAGGATTGGGCTATACACTTTGGTCCATTATTAGCTTATGGTCAGACTTTGTCTTTATAACTGCTAACATCCTTTTTTTGAAAGTAGTTAGAACTCAGTTTGTTTCCTCCAGGACTGATGCGGAAATTGTTAAAGCCTAGAGGGTTCTATTTCTTGTTCAAAATATGCATGATTACAGACAGATTTTAATCGTAAAAGCTAAAATGCTGCAACGACACCACCTATGTATTATTATTCGAGGAGAACTTTACAGCTGATACAATAGTGGCACACCAACTAATTGCACCTTGAAAATGATCAGCTAATGATGCAGAAACATTTTTGCCTGAAAGATGTAGAATAATATTTGACAAAAAAAAAAATGTTTACCTCAAGGAGCTCTGAAATCTTCACAGAGTTTCGCATACTCTTTCTTAATTGCAATTGGGCCATATCCAGCTGAGCCTCGTATGTCTTAGAAACACGTGTTTTCTTTTCGGAGAAGATTCCTTTTACAATATCAAATTTTTCATGCTGAAATGCTTGCAACACAAGTGTTATGAAATTATCTTTCATAGAAGAAAGTTTTTCATTAATTAATTTAACTTCATCTTTGCTCATAGTGGATGAATTAAGTTCATCAATGAACATGTGACATCTTCTACCGGTTGTCTTTTCTTGTTCTTGTATATATCCCAGAATTTGCGAAATACTGGGAATGTTTCCTAATCTCATTTCCGCACCAATTACTGATGCATTGGTAATACACAAATTCACTAATCCACTCTCAACATTCTGCAGCTTTAAGTTTTTTAAGTGTTTGTCAATGTAAAAATCAATCAAACTGAATGGATCAAAGCTTATGTAAAATATGGTTGTAGGTTTTTCAGCAATTCGTGCTAAAAATTCCGATTGCAAAGTAGCGACAACAGTTTTGCCACAACCAAATGCTCCCTTGACGACTTTGTGTTTTCGTGCATCAACAACCACTTGAATCTGCTCATCATTTACCTGTAACTGTACCAGCTGGTCATGAAGATCATCAGAAGGATAAGCCACTTTGATTGACGTATTAGCAATAAAGCCAGAAATTTGAGCAATAACCTGTTTCAAGACCATCTGCTTATCAGGTTCACTTCTTGAGTATTTAGGGAGTTCATTTTGAAGCCATTGTTTCATGTTTCTAATTTCACTGAGATGATCCTTTGTTATGATTCTTGGAATACATCCATCACAAATTAATGTTTGTTTTTCTTTGAAAATGGTCACTTTGAGTGCATCGGAGTGGATGTTTCGAGCAGCAACGAACGTGGCAATAGTTATCTTGGGAGAAGTTATTTTGTCTTTGTGTTTAATCAGGAAATTCATTACAGTGGCAAGATCATCGGCATCTTTGGAACACTTTTGAAATTCATTGGAGATGTCTTTTGGATGAGTGCTTTCAGTAACTCTAATATTTAAAATGGCTCCCTTTTCTTGATGGAATATCAACACACGATTAGAGAAATCTCGATATTCTTCATCCAACTTTTTTTCCAACAAAAATTTTTTATGTTCCTGACTGTTATAGTACATAATTATAGCTCCTCCAGCCATTTGTTCATCTTGTGAACTTGACAGAGCATCTCTTATGCACTCTGCCACGTCTTTTGTTATATTTTGTGTGGTATCCATGAAAATATTTGGAAAGATGATCCATTCATCAAAATATTCTTTATTGTTTTTAATTAAATTACATTTCAAGTAGTTGTCACATTGATTTATCCAATCAGATGCTGACACACCCTCTTTGATACCATCATACTGGTCATAATTAAAAAGATTTCTGAATTCCAACGATGCTTTTTCCTTTTTCCTGTCTTCATTTTCACTTTCACTGTGAGCAACAATTGTGTAGCTATTTGATAACATACGTCTTTCCTTAGTTCTTCCTAAAATCAAAAGAATAAAAATAAAAGATTCTGAACAGATTAAAGGGAGAGGTTCATGCAGTTTAAAGTGAGAGTGCTCTGAAATACAAAATTTGGTACTTAATTAAATACTATTATAATACACAAACTTTTTTTAACCAACTTTTTACTTGAAAATAATTTATTTAAGATTCAATTTAATTTAAATAACATCTTCCAAGTTTCCTTTTCACTTAAAGCTGCAAACACTCGAGAAATATCTCTGATAATGTTCAAACGATTTTGCATACAATAATCTTAAAAGAAAAACTTTGAAGAGAGTTTGAAAATGTTTTGACATTGATGTTGAAAATAGTGATACACATGAAATACATGATAAAATTTTTGTTTATCAATTAAGAGGCTGTTTACGTTAGGTTTCATTTTGGGGACGCATGAGATTTTTCTTGTTAAAACCTACTGATTACATGTAAGAGGTGATATGAAACTTGTGTCAGTTTGATTTATAAGCCAGTTAAAATGACAAACATGAAATTTCATGTCGGATGCCAAAGTTTCAATGTAAACAGATCACCATTTCAAAATTTTATGTTGGCTATCATGAAAACGCACTCTTAAATTAATTGTGTATTGTGGCCTTTAAAATGATGCAATATAGACTCCATTGAACTTTCAAACTTGGTTGTTTTGTATTTAACTATTCACCATGAAGAATTATTTCCTCACAACTGAGTTCCTTTCACTAAATAATCTCACATACCAGTTGCTACGTTCCTCAGTGAAAATTCTTTTGATGTTAGTTTATATTTGATATCATCTTTATCTTGATATTCCAAAACACATCTGTAAGTTTTCCTCTGATCCAAATCCTTTATACGAATGTAAACACAACCATCATATGTGTCTCTTTCCACCTTCTTAAGGTCAATTCTTTGCATGGTATTAGGTATGGTACCATCATGATTTTTGGTGATTATTTCAAAATACACTGCATCACAATGTTCAACATGTACTGAAGGAACTTCAAAGATGCAATAACCATTTTTCATCGGAAAGACTTCAATGGATTCTTCTTTTTGAACATGATCTTCCACTGAAATGAAGAGTAATGTACCGGTATACAACAATAATAAAATACCTACAAAACTGATTATAGGAGCGAAATTAATGAAAGGAGGCATCTTAAGTAGAATTACGAGGCAAAAGAGTTGAACTTGATCCTACTTTCTCACGGACAGGCTTGACAGAATTTATTAAACAAGAAAAGCAAAATGATTTTCAAGTTACAAAAACTCCAATGGGTTTTTATTCATTTATTTAAGCGCTATGATAAGACTGATATTGAAACAATTTACCATGTAAACAGAAGTTAAGTATAAGTTAATAAATTAATTGAAGATGGGTACTTAGAAAAATGTCGGCTTTGAGATGCACATATTCAGGAGTAGTGGTAAAAAAAATGCTGAGCACTAATCCGAAAACTAATACAGTATTCAAAATCTGATATTTAAAAAACTGATGATATTGATGACATTTTCGAAAATCACTTCTGCAATTTCAACCAACAAGCATTTCTTTGCTTAACAATTTGTAAGGAGACAGTGACATACCTTTCACATGTTGCAATGGTTGAACATGACCATCATCATTCAAATACATCTCAATGATACCATTTGATATTCGTGCACGACTTGGATATATAAGATGACTTTCATCTTTAAGACGATACAAATCACTCTTTTCATCTTTTGTTAGAATTTTGATGCTGAGTTTAAATGCATTTGCAAGTGCAGCTAACACCAACTTGAATTGGTCATTGCTGTGAACGCCGGTTTGTTGATATTCTTTAATAATGTTCAGCAGATCATCAACAATGATCAGTTCTTCATACCAACTTAAATGCTTTGTGAATTCTTTTGTGATCTCTTCAAAAACTTTCCTCTGATCAACAATCTTGTTTTTTTCTTTCAAGCATTCAATAAAAGAATTTACAATTGACCATTCCTTTTCAACTGCGACGGCAACGGTTGCACTGTATTGGTTCTTTTTTTCTTTTTCCATAGATTTAAACTCATTCCTATCATTTAAAAAGGAAAATCAATAAAATTGCATGGAATCATAGATAAAAAGTTGTTGAATCAAGTTCAACTTCAACTATGTCTAAACTTGGAAGATGGAATATCAAAATACATTCAAAATAGTCTCACCGAAACATGTTGAATAAGTTATGTTTACAATCTAAAAAAAACATATTGAAACTTTCAAGTAAATCTGTTTAAAACGTCCTCAAAGATGCTGCGAAATCTCACAAGTAAGATAATTTCGAAAATATCTCTTTTTGTTTGTTTTTGAGAGAAATTTTCACATAGAATAAAAAATTGTCTTGTGATAATTTCTACCATATTGAGTATAGTCAGGGATACTAGTATCTGTGGATTACAATTGTTGATAAAACAGTTTTTAGGACACCAGCTCTGAAAATGCACCTGGGCTACCCATTAATGATATAATCATGGTACACTTTGGTTGTAAAATATAACATATAATTCCAGATTATACCAGCATGTTGACTATCAAAACAATATTGTGGATAAGAAAGCCTTTAACTTGGCCTAAAGTGATAACGCCCTTTTGTTTTTCTAATGAAAGTGATACATGAAGTAGTCACTTTGCATGACCAAAATGATATGAAGATAACTGCCACTTTCAAACTATCTTTAAAGAGAAGACCATATATGACCAACATACCTTGCTCACTGTGCTCAATTTCTGATATCAAAGATTGTTTATTCAGGAAAACTAACAATGATTTTAAATGCAACCATGTTCCTTTCTCTGGGCTGGTAGATTGATGCCACTCTTCTAATATTTTCTGAAGTCTTAATTTGACATCTTTTGGATGGTTAGCACAAATGGTTTGAATGACATTATAATCTAACAAAAAATGAGCAATTGATCTCCATTCTTCTGAAGCTCCATCATAAATCTTTTTAAATATTTTCATCCGTTTCGGTCTTTTACGAAGAGATTTACCCTCACCATCTGAAAACAACCAGATAATAGACAGTATAGAAAATTATACAATTATATATTATATATAATTATACCAATAAAATTATAGCATGTTAGTGAAATAAGGTTACTATGAAAATACAGCCGACCATGAAAATACAGTTAATTGATAGTTAATTTACCTTTCAAATATTGTTGATGCAATAACTGATTATTTATTTTGTTGTTTTTTTGAGATCAACTGAATCAAATTCGAGGTTTTAATAAAAAGTGCTCTAAACTACGATTATTCGCGAAGATTACTCATGTTATTGGATTTCTTCATGTGTTAAAGTGGAGCAGTTTTGTTACACTCCATTATCCAGTCACAGATTGTGTCATAAAAATTGGCCTAAAATGTGTCATTCAAACAATCTGTCACCATACGGAGTACAACATTTTTGGTAAGCACCTGGCTTTGGAGCTCATTAATTATTCATTAATGTGGAAAATATTTTTTTTGTGTGTTGTGACAATTTGTTATGTCCTACCAATGGAACTTAAATTGCACATTTGCAAAGAAATATGGCTGATAAAAAATCTGTCTGTTTTTTTTTATTTATTTTGCATAAATTATTGCTATTGCCTTGCAACTTAGATAACTATTTTAGGTTTGACCCTATTTTTTTGAAAATTGCTACAAGTACCACCAATATCACTTTTGCCTATCTCCCTTTTGAAGACAAACGTAGACGGATATTTTTAACACTAAAAGATGAAAAAATGGGACCTATTTAAAAAACAGGGTACTTGCGACACTTGTAGCTAAATTTTGAAATGATTTGAATAACATATTTTCATAATTATAACTATATTTTTTAATGTATTTTCTAATGTATATATTTTTATCGCTGCCACGTAGAAAATGTAGAAAATGTAGCATCTACATTTTCCACCGTGACTTCCATAACATGTAAGAATTGGAAAGAAAATATTACTGATGCAATTTGAAAGCTGGGTACAACATTAATATGTAACGACCTGATGATCAACGGAATAGATGAAAGATGGTATGTAAAATATCAAGTAAAGTCAGCGAGGAACCAAAGTTGAAGATGGAACTGATTACATAAAACCGCTTCTACGGAAGAAACCCGATTAGTTTACACGTAGGAAAAAATAACACTATCGTTGAAGAGAAATCCTGGACAAACTATTGACTCTAAAAAATCACTTTTATTCACTGATTGCATTTCCCACGAGTAATTAATTGCTAAACACAATACATATGGAGTAACCCTGCCAGTATTATGACTTATACATAACAGGGTTTGAATTAACTGTTTGAAACTGCCACACATGCCAAAATTAATTTTACAAGTGCGTTGTTTTGGATGCCTAAAACGATAATTTAGCGAGGGGTGAACACATGCCTAAAATAACATATACTTGCTTCTTTCTTAAATTTGAAGTATGCCATCTGCTTTTGATCAACAACATTGAAAATATTCTGTATAAATGAAATGAATCATTCAATTTTGCATGAGATTTTAAGTGGAAACTGGCCTTAATATCTATTACTAGCGTACCTGTTAGTATAATTATAAAAGTGTTTGATTTACTAATTTATTGTGAGATCTCCAATCATATTCTGTAGTTGTTTGCAACACCATAGATGACGCGCCATATGTGGAATAATGCAAAGTATATAGTTATAATGTAGAAAAACATAGCGTTTGTATATAATGGTAATGGCAGCGTGAAAATAACGATGGGAGCAGACAAGAACATTAAGAATTTTGTATTTAGGAAAAACTGTCTTTGATATGCATTTTATCAAAATAAGGTAAATTTTGGCTTGTAAAAAGTGAAAACTGTGAAGACTTATTTTGATCACTGCATGATAACTAAATTTTAGAAAACGGAGAACACAAGCAAATTATTTTTTAAGTTTCTGGCGAGAGGAACACAAGGATCACTTTTAGGCCCTTTACTTTTCAAAATATTCATGTGATTTTTTGTTCCTAATAGATATTATGGACATTACAAGTTTGGTAGACCTTATGTCACAGATAAGAATGTTGATTTGGTTATAACAGCAGCTAAAAAACAGCAAAAACAATATTCCTATGGTTTTGTGAAAATGAAATGAAAACAAACCCTGGTAAATGCCACCTATTAGTCAGTGATAACAACTCTCACAATTCTCACTGGGAATACGACATAATGTGAGAATTAAAAGTTACTCCAAGCAATGTTTCTTCTGGGCTATTTTCAGAAAGTTTCGAAAAAGCTAAACACAATTGGATAAATGCTACTTGGGGTTAGGAGTGTCAAGTTTGTGAGACCTCTTCAAATAATAGAGATTAAAAATCTAGACAAAAACAACATATAAATAATGGATCCCTGAAAATTGCCCATGTTGACTGTGCGAAAATTTACATTCAAGATTTAAGATTTGTTTGAGTGTTTGCTTTCAGCTTTTTTCCATTTCTACATTTCTAGATTTAAATTTTTTGTTAAATATTTTTTTGTTTTTGCTTTGTTTGTTATGAGAATATCTTCTATTGAAAATACGTAAATATGTTTTAGCTTATCTTAGCTTATCCTTGCCCAGAGCACCACATTGTAAGTTGGCATAAGAAACTAGAAATCTTGAAAAGAAATTTATTTCGTAACTGTACCATCAACGATATTGAGGAGTATTTATTGAGGACATGTTTGGTGGACATTGTGTGGTAGATGTTATGAAGAATAATGTTGGAAAGTTAAGACAAAATGTAAAAACCACCATGTGAGATATGAACACAAATGCTTTTTCAATGGATTGGCACAAGTTTTCGGGCTTCTATCATCTACAGCATCGTTTCCTTGATTCCCTTGGTAACCAGTTAGAAACACAACTCATGAATACCAAAATAGATGCATAAAGCTGGTTTGTATCATGGAAATGACTGGTTAGGCATCACACAAAACATTTTTGCAAAATATACCTGATAAATAATGAACAAACCTTCAATATTTAAAGGAGAGTGCTTTAATTCTTCAGATGAAATGGAAAGGTCATCCACTATGACAGCAACCAAATCTCTTCTTTTTTCACCGGTGAGATTTGTCATCATGGACATAACACAATCAAGAACTGGTCTATCGTATCTTGTAACAAATTCAAATATCCTTTGAACTTCCACATCATGTTGGAACAATCTTTCACAAAATTGTTTTCCTTTTGTGAGATCACCAGAGAATCGCTGGTCCACAGTGTATGCAAACATTCGATAATCTAAAAGGAGGATAAAATAATGTAGAATGATGTCATTCAGTCAAACAGTCTCATTTAGTTACACTCGTGCTGAAAGTGAATGTTAAGAAATTTATGCAAAATCCGATGACATATATAAAGTCTAAAATGTAAATAATTTTGGTGCAAACGTAGTTAGTAATTCACTCTCCATGGTTTACAAGAACTGCAAGATAACCACTTTCTTAATGAAAGAAAAGTGGATAGTGTAATGGTCTCAAGGTCTGAAATACAGGGCTAGAAGGTAAAATAGGTAAACACCGGTATTTAATAAGCAACCGAATGAATTTTCTAAAAAATTTCTAGAAAATACCAATACTTTTCTTTACTTAAAAAAAAATGTCCCTTAGTAGCTACAAATACAAGAAATTAAAAAATATTTACATATTTCTAATATTCAATCCCTAAAAAGGGGTCTGATATCACCCCGTTCTCGTCCTATTTTCTGCCCTTATGCACCACAGTTGCTCGTGAACAACCAATTCTTGGTAGGTATTTTCGCGAAGCTTTCAAAATCATATCATAACAAAACAAACATGTCTGATAGTAAAAGTAACGAGTATTCTGAAGAAAGTTCAGACAGCGAACTTAGTGTGGATGAATTTTACTCTTCAAGTGATTCTAACAATACTTTTCAATCGTCAACATCAGATTATACAAACGAACCAGAGTATACAGAGTCTGAACTGAAGAAACTTCCAGCAACACAACACGCCTCATCTGTTATTTTACATACAGTAACTAAATGTGAATGCTGTACAGAATACGAAAATTACTGAACTCCAAGCTCAAAAATATTGATTGCATAACACAGCATGAAGAATTCCTAAGTTTTCACTTTTTTCTGTTGATAAACACTGTTCTAATAAAGAACATTTTTTCCTCAAGTCATGTTTATCGAATATTATAATTATCATTGTATGCATGATTGATAGCGATAATACCCGGTTTACATTTATTATATCAAAGTTAATAAGTTTTGGAAAAAGAAAAAAATTCTTTTTGACCTTCCCCAGTTGTATGAGAACAACTAGGAGTGAGGTGTGTTGGCATGTTTATCTTTTTCTTAATCATAAACATAAATGTTCCTCAATCTCTCTTTACAAAACCAGTGGTTTGTTTTATACTATGTTTAAATTTAAGCCAAGTCATATGTGATAGAATAGAAGTAATATTGGAGTGATTGTGAATCTAAAACACAAACAATTAATATGTTCTATATATTTACCCGTGAAAAAAGCATACTGAAAGAGATTGAATTATATATTTAAAAAATTATTTTATTCCACGATATGACATATATGTGATTATACTTATCAGTTCTTTCTACTACATATGAAGTCACAAAATTTAACTGACTGGTGGCCTTGTGGTAAAGTGCTCGCCTTTTAACTGTCTTGTTTATAAGTGATGTGGTCTCTTTAATTAATTCCTTCATATATTTTTTTTAAAAGAAAAAAGGCATGAAAGATTTGCTGAGCAATATAAACAGCACTTTTTTCGAACCTGCTCTACTCCAAACAGTTTTTCAGAGTAATAATATATAAAATATAAATGTAGCAAAATAAAACATTAGTCCGCTATGCTATACACAACCATAACACAACCTCAGCCCTGGAATCTCAAGGAAGTCTAGATCAGCATGTAAGTAAAGCTGTTTCTGTTTGTTTTTAGGCTTCTGCATGGCTGGCAGATTTTTGTAGCTGACAGAACAGCCACAAGGCATTCCAGTGTACACAAGGCATACATAGATATGCAATCATTTTTATTATTATTCTTTACAATAAAAAAATAAAAAAAGCCAGTCATTTAAGGCTAAGAAAACAAAAGAAACTGCCGGTCATGCAGACAGTCATCCCATATAACTGCCTTCAGCAGCGGATCTAGAGGGTAGTCTCAATTTGTGGAGGAGCACATTAACATAATTTCTGTTTTCAGTCTGTATCACCAATGGAGTTATTTGCATGCTTTTCTTTTATACTTTAATAGCTAACATTCTCCTCCACAAATTTCGACTACTCTCTAGATCTGCCTATGTTATGGATTAAATTCAGGTATGCATGCGTATAATAGCAGTACTACTATTGTACTATATATAATTGATTCATGCATCAAAACTCTTAATCTTAGGAATTTGCAAACTTTATACTTAAAGTATATGTGAATTAATTTTTGTGTGGATTTAACTTTGTGGGATGATATTGTGCAGGCCTGAAGATTATTTTTTTCCATGTCAGACAAGATGTCCACCGGTAGAACTGTAAACCCAGTCCAGACTTTAACATCATCACAGTGTTTTCTCTGTATATATACGACACAAAAATAACAGTGAAGTGGTGGACAATTTAACCTGTGAACCCTAAACGTAAGGATACTGATTGCCTTTGGTATTTTATTTATGTTGCACCACACTTGATATTTCTCGCCAGACAAATATGTCTGTTGATTGGGTTCTTTTGTCGGACAAATACTGTTTTTACGCCAAACAATTTTAGATGTCTGGAACTAATATTCAGGTTGATTTTAAATTAGGAAAACCCATGCCAAGCAGTTTTTCATGCATTTTATCATTCTTTAAAAAATAATAAAAAAAAGTCAACTGAGGTGCATATAAAAAAATGAAAACAATAGACACAGCTGTGGACTTTTAAAGCGAGTATGGTGATGATGATAAAACATTACGTGGATAATTTTAAGATACAAAATGTTGTAAAATTAGTAAAAGAACACCTGGGTGGTTATTAAAATTTCTTTGATAATAATAATAATGATGAATATACACAGAAGTATAACAGAAGTGTGAGAGAATGTAGAAGAGAAAAAATATATTAACCACACGCAATGTTTCATTCAAATTATTCTCCAAATTGTTAATAAATGACCTCCTCTCGTTAACTGCCCCTCCAAGTTGCAAAAATTAATAAGCATCTGGGTGGTTTAAAGGAAAAATAGAGTTAATAGAATTCAAAAAGTAAATAGCAATACTAATATTACTGAAAACATCCATCGTTCCCTGTATTGTTCTCTGAAAAGTGCATTAGGAAAAAAATAATGCCCAAAAATCTATTTGGTACATGTTTAGAACTGTTGTGCCACGAGTCTATGATAGCATTGAAAATTTATGTTACCACAAAAAATGTCCTCAGTGTGAAGGTTTATCCAATTTCAAATCATGCATGGACAAAGTCTAAGTAAGCGCTGACCTTCAAGCCGTAAGGCTCTTGTTAATATTAATTTCTAATCAGATGTGAACTACACTTTAAAGATTAAAAACACCTGGTGAAAATATATACAAGGGAAAATAAAAAATAAACAAGTCTGTTTTTTAAAAACAGAGGAAAAAAAGAGAGCCTTGTGAAGTCATTTTCAAAGTCGGAAGATGACCACTTTATCCAACAACATTTCCTCAACATCAATTAATTGGTCTTCCTCTTCATTTGAATCCTTGATTAACTTGTGTATGACATCATGAACTAGTGCACCCGCGTCTGCCTTTTTTAATCTATTAATTTCCTTTTTCTTTGGGTGACTGGTACCAGGCATGTGACATCTTAAAATTGATCTTTTTTTCCCTAAAGTTTATTTTTTGTTCAAGTAGTTTGAATGAACATTTTTTATGTTTAAAAATACCAAACAAAGATTTCAGGATTGCTTGAGTGTTTAATTAATTTTTCATCGTAAATTAAATAGAGCTTTTTATTAATCATGTCACATATCTTCTGTACAACACTTTAAATTAGAACAAATAAACAATTTTTCCTAGAAAAAAGACTGAAGTATTTTCGGTCGGCACACAGCACTGTTGACTTCAAGCGTGATATAGGTCGGCATGTACGACAGTACATCAGTTGTAATCTATATATATACATATACATAGCTTGTTGTTACTGTAAAGGAGACCAGCATTATTAGCCGAGGGGCTATGACAAGGACGCTGGCCACCTTGGAAACACATACACACATAATTAGAATTAATTTAATAACAAATAAAGAGTAAATAAATAAATAGGTATAAATCAACTGTACAATGAAAAGAAGAACTGAGTCAGGGTAGATTTTAGCATTGGGTAGGTGAGAGAAACTAATTTACAAGAAGGTAAGGACTTATATACAAAATTCCATGATTGAATGGACTGATACCGAATGGAGTTACAGTGAAAAGATTCAGTGGACACAATGGGGAGGTTAATCAATCCAAGTCAAAAAATAAAGTCAACAGTAAAAGTATCCTGGAGAGCCTCAGGGAGGTTTTTGTGATACAGGTTATAAATGAAAATTATGTTCTTTATGTGGACCAGATCTCTTATACTTGTGGCTGATCATGGTAAAGACAAATGTGTTCAATGAGTCCTAAAAAAGTCGCAACAAAAAAAGTGAATCACCATCACTTTCTATATTGATTAGTCCACTTATACGTCACACGACGCGTGGGGACTGTACCTTATAACTGAATTTTGAATCGAAGGAGCAAAGCGAAAGGGTGAAATGGCGGCTGTATTTTGCGAATTGTTTTTGCAGTGTTGCATAGCAGTGATTCATTTCTGTCAAAAAAAGTCAGATGGCAATCTTGTTTTTTCCTGGTTTATAAACAAACAACACATTTTCATTTTAGAAGGTAGGATTCCCTTTAAAGGCGTTTCTTAAAGTGTAGGCAGGCTGTAGGGTGTGCCACCAAAATTAAGTTGTGGACTAGAAGAGAAAGAGTTTGATGATATGTTACAAACGCATCCAACATGTTTTTATCTATGTTGACTCTTCATCAGGGAAGAATGAAGAATGAAGAATGAAGGGCAATGAAGAAACAAAGGGTACCTTTAGCAAGTCAGAAGTGTGTAGCGCCAACGATGATGATGTTTGTTACTGTAAAAAACAAATAGCTTTTGAATTCAACGAAGCACTTACCGATTTCGGCATCCATTTTATCAATAAAGCCTGTTAATCACTTTCACGATAGTGCACAGAGTGAGTTTCTGTTCAGAGAAACAGCTGTTCAATATTTCAGAACTGTGCGAAGTGAAATTTCAAAGAAGGAAACGTCTTCTGGTCTGATAACGATCTTGTGACTTGTAGGAGTGTCATTTTAAGCCAATCATTGGGCATATTTGAAAAACAGACCCAGACCGGACCCTAGACCCTTATTAAAAAAACGGCCCATATCTATTTTTAGAATAAAATTTCTGTTTTTAGAGCCATTAACCCAAATTTAAGAAAAATGCTTTATGTCTTACGAAATTAGGTATGCATGCTTTTTGTCTACACACCAAATATCATACCTAAAAAAGCATTTTTATAAATTTAGGTCAACGTTCTAAAAATGAGTAGGGCATGTTTCTTTCTCTAGGTTCATAGTCCGGTTTTATAAGCTGCGCACGATCGAGCGGAGCGGATCAAGGGCATCACAGGAAAAATGAACGCACAAGTGTACGTGTTCGGTGGCCCATAAGTGCAACTTCTTTCAAAATTTCCGTCTCTTTTAAATCTTTTTTTAAATTCTTTTAAAAAGAATTGGCATCATTTTTTATAACTACAAAAAATGTTTTATTCCTTTTCAACTAGCTAAAAAATAGATGATTTTCAAATGTTTACATGCTTTTAAGGCACTATCTAAATTATAGTTTTGAGATTGATATTCCCTCTAGGTTGCGACATTTTATAAATGCTATTGTATTACTATTGTCTTAACATCTGTAAATGACATCATAAAAATGAATGATCATGAGTAATGGGCTAAGTGGTGTGTAGTGTGTGTGGTCACCACCACAAGCATTGAAAATGGCAGGCAAAATTGGCAGTCAGTTTTTATTAGTAGTATTATTATTATTGATGTTTACCCAGGATAGCCTCTTCAGTTGTGATAGAACTGTTATCAATGAGGGTCCTGCGAAGGAGGTCCCAGAGCATTTAAAGCCCCCATTTGGGCTACGGAAGCCGCAAGTATGCTTCAACCGCTCAACCAGACAACCCCCTTTTAGATATCAATCCCGCTCTCAAGCTGAGTGCTAAGCTGAGTGGATCAATTCACACTGTTATAGTTGCTGGCATGACTCGGCCAGGATTTGAACCCTGACCTCCCGCACTGAAGGCGAGCACTCTACCACAAGGCCACCAGTCGGTGTTTGTCTTAACTCCCTCTCTTGAATAACACTGATTACTTGTTGTTGAAAATCTGCCTTATCAAGTCAAATAAAAACAAAAAACGTCATTTGCAAGTCATCTATTTATTTCTAGCTACAGGTTTCTAGCTTTAAACCAAAAAAAATTGGTGTTTTGGTCCACAATAGAATCCATAATGGCTGCATTATCTCCGAAATTGTGTATAGACGAGGGATCCCTCTCAATACACGATTTTGGAGATATTGCAGCCATTTCGGATTCTATTGTGATTTGGTACGTCACTGGACAAGTTGAAATCCGACTTTGCTTGACAACAGTATTAGGAAAAAGCTTCAAGCAATGTTTTATCAGGATTTTAGGTTTGATTTTAAATCCAGATTTTAAATCCAGATTTATAAAATATTTTAGGATTTGAAATGTGGATTTATAAAATAATTTGGGATTTGAAATATTTTTACAGATTTTTAAGTTTTTTAAGGTTTCATTTTTTTTTCGAGATTGTCCCTTCTCACCTTTCGTACGATCGTCATAAATTTTCGTGCAGAAGAAAATAACTGATCGTTGCGGCGAAAATATTCGCTTGGCGAAAAGTAGAAATTGTTTTGCTGTAGCACCATAACCAGTTTTCGATTCGTAGTGGGAGCGTTGCACGTGGGTTACTAAGCTGAGTAACAAGAGGTTTGTGGTCGGTTAAGACTTCAAATTCCTTTCCAATTAGGCACGTACAGAACCTTTTGCAGCCGAATAGGATTCCCAGTTACTCTCGTTCGATTGGACTATAGCGTTTTTCGACTTCTACACTGCAAAATTTAAAAAATAAGAATAAGTAATTTTTTACTAGGAATTCTTAAAATAAGTATTTTTTTTAATAAAATTCTTTAAAATAAGAAAAAATTCGCCTAGAAATCAGATTCTTTCTCGAAACAAGAGAACATCAGTTTTCAAAACGGGAACTGTTTTTTTTTGTTTAATGTCTACCCAAATTGGACCTATTTTGAGAAGTAGTTCAAGACTTTTGAGACATGTTTGGTTTGGAAATGGATTTGCAAGGATTATGTACAAACTTTCGACAAGGATGCGATACAAATGTAAACAGTTGGAAATGTTAAAAGATCACACTTGTTCTTACATTCATGATGGTTACAAAACATAACAAGATATATATAACAGCGAATATATTTTAAAAATTTTCACGTTCACTTTCGCAAGAATTTTAGGATTTCGGAGAAATTAATACACACAAGTTTCTTCAACACAAACATAAAAAACAACCTTAGGAATTAAAGAGAATAACCAAAACTTCAGACCGATTCTTGATTTTTTTTAAATGAGCATTTGCAAATATAAGTTTACCCACATAAGGTATGTAATTCTGTTGATTATGTCGCTCAGGGCCACAGGGAGCAATTTTTTATTTCCACGCAGGAAAATGCTTGTAGCTTGAATAAAGTATATGGCACAGAAAAATTTGCTTTGGAAAAAAGGCTGTATTACTTTGCTACATAATGCTACTTGTGGCCACTCAACTTTAAGAACAAAAATAATCTAACAGTTTAGAGGATTACACCCTTTTATGTGTTCTGGTATAATATCGTTAAATGAATATTTCGGCTGAATGAAGTACTCATGGGATATTAAGTCCTCTTTTAAATGAAATACATTAAAGTCCAGCAGTGACTCGTACGAGGAATATCTTGAAGCATTGTTGGAAAGTTCAACTTTGTATGCTTGAAACTGAAACGAAAACTCTAAGACATGCAGCAGTTTAACTTCAAAATATATAAAGTCGAAGACAGAAACGATCGTGATAACCTCTCCGAACACAGGGAGTAAGGTTTCTCTTTCGGCATCTATAGCGAGAATAGAACCTTTAGTGTATTTTGTTCCATGTAACATGATCCAGCTCACCGTAAATACATGGTCAAAAACGATTCCCGGGAGCAGTCCAAATTGATTAAACGAATTTCTGAGCTCAGATCTTTTATCAGTGTCTACCTCTTTTACAACTCCACAGGACTTTTCTACATTGAATAAGGGGTGTGATGCACCATCTTCTGAATTATCTCCAAAATTGCTAGTTTCACTGTATGCATATCGATTAGCAAGTGAAAAAGGAAGATTCTTGAAGTTTTGTGATCGAGCTAGCTTCTTGAATGGCTTGTGGGCTCCCTCAAAAGTAAAACAAGAATAGCGAATAGGTGGACCAAGCTCTACAATATCTCTTGCTGAGTGTAACAAATAGTGATGTTTGGGTAGCAAATTCATGTCAGGAAAAAGGGCTTTAAAATCTTTCAAATGTTGTGAAAGTTTATCTTCCAGCAGTATGACACTTGTTCTCTTGATTATAGGAGAGCACAGTATTTGCATGATTTCTATCAATTTTATGATGAAAATAAAATGTTCATCTTGGAAATCAACCAAAGGCCCAAAAATGAATGGAAATAAGCGCAAAAATAAACGAGCCTGGGCTGCCTGTAACTTTAGTTTATATCTTTCATCTCCATTAAATACGGTGTCTTTGATAAGTGGGGGCTTAGATGATAGTTCACTATATCCATAGTTGTGACTGGCCATTGATCCATTAATCAGATTCAAAGATGTACATTTAGCATTGATAAACTTTTCAATTACTAATCGTAGTTCATACTGTACCACTCCTTCAAATGCTACATGCATCAAATCTTGGGGCATTTGTTTTGTTATGTCGAAATCTGGCAATCTGCACAAACAACTTCTTCGATTTATCCCATACGTTGTCATTAGTTCATTGCGCATACTATCTGTAGGTGCGTCTTCAATTTCTTGACAGTGGCTTGTGTACAAGGCAATATTTCTGGCAGTAAACTCGTCTAGATGGAAATTTTCCTGCAACAATTGAGAAGTACAATAACATTGACGACATTTCTGGTATGATGACCCAACGCCTTCCTTAAAACCGCCCCACATATGTTGCCCTAAAGTATCCCCAATGCATATCACAACTTTACCATAAACTGTTACAGTTTTATCGTTTATGTTAACATCATGTCCATGGTACAATAAAAGTAAATCATCTATGATAGGCTCTAAAATCTTTTCAACGCCATATTTTTTAACAGTTGAAGCATTTGCAATGGCTAAAAGCTTTACTGCACACTGACGACACCTATACTTTGCTGGAATGTTTAATATACAATAATAGTACATATCAAGCTTGTGAATTCCAGAGGAACTTCCAAGGGGATTACAGACTTCCAATTCATCATGGTATATCATTATCGCGAGTGCTTCTGGATGATCAGCAAAATATTTATCATTTTTGTACAATGACCCATCAAAAAAATCAAAATATGTGTCTTCGTCATTCATACTATAAGGTGTCTTCAACAAAATGGATGCCAACTTTGGATTTGCAAGCAGTTGTTCTAAACTTTCCAACAGTGGATAATACATGAAAGTTTCTTCTTTCTCAGCTATCATAGACATATGTTTGCGCTTTCTTGTCAACACAGTTGCAACAATAATTTTTTGAGGAGTGACATGGGGGAACTTCAACTTGATGTAGGATTTTTGTAATGCTTCTGTGGAAATTTCATCAAATGGATGACTAGTATTGTCAAATATTTCTGATATCATTTCAAGTTCGCTATTGGAGGTCAAACCAAGTTTCTTTATAATTTCGTCTTTCAGAATTGAACCATATTGAGCCACCAAGCATGTTACATTGTCAATGATGCTGTTCATTGTAACCTTAAAAAATAAAGAAAAATGTGAATTACTTTGGCCTTTATTAAGGAAATGTTTTAACTTTAGTAAAATGCAATGTTCAGAGACAAAATATTTTAAAATTGAGATATAAACATTATATATATATATATAAATTGACTCCACTATAAAAAAATAGATGAAAACACATTATATCTAAATTACATAGATTCTTAAAGTTTTTGTTTACCTGTGATAGTTTGTTACGTTCCTTGGTTTTCAAAATAAACATTACAGCATTCATTGTTAGTTGTGATTTCATAGACTAAAAATGAAATACAACACATAATGGATAACTATTATATAATTGAAATTTGGAAGTACATAATCAGAAAGATCTCATTTAAAGTCATACTCATGAAGCTAAAAACAAAGGCCTTAAACGTTGTTACCAAACATGCAAGAAAAAAGATATAAAATAAAAGATAAAATAAACTATAAACACTGATCGATGTTTTGGAATCACAAAAATAACTCTACAGAAAAGGACTCACAAAATGTCTGAAAGAGTAACCTATTTGAAAACAAATAATGTGCCATTTTGAAAATCACTTGGTTTTGATGACATCATTAAATATTTATATAATAATTCTTACATTTTCGTGTGCATCCAAATCTCTAGAAGCATTATCAAGTGCATCATTTTCGGAGTCAGTTTCAGAGTCAAGCAATAAGCAATCTTCTTCCAAATTGTTGTTGTCATCACTTATGTCATCATCATCATACACATTATCATCATCAACAGGATAACTATTAGGAACCTCCTCATCAACATCAATTTCATGATGAATTTCGGTTTGACTTTCAGTTATCAATTCATTTCCTCTGAACAAGTGTCCGTCATAAATATCCTTATGTTTTCTTGTCACATGTTTGTATAGTGAATTAAACAGAGTGAATTTTGCTGGGCAGTTATTAACATTGCATTGCACAGCAAAAGATGGTTTATTTGCATGCACACATCGATAATGATTGAGAAGTAGGCGAAGTGAAAGCGATCGAAAGCTTTTACAAAGTAAACAATTGAAGATTTTTTCATTCATCAGATCCATCTGCAAGTGCGTACCAACATCAAAATACATCAAAATGATCCATCCACCATTTTGACCTAGCAACTCGACTATGTTTTTAAATCCGTGTAAAGCAAAGTTGATATTTTACTGAAAAACAGAGGGTGAGATAAGGGTATTGACAGGACTAACTTGTAGTTAGAGAACTTAGTTCAAAGTTATTTTACTCACATGTATAAAATTACAAAACGTTTTTTAAAAGAGCAAATGCAAAAAAAAAAAATAAAGCTATATTTCTTTTTCAAATTAAAAAAAAAAGTCTAATGTTCGTATTGGTATTTTATGGTATTTTATTCTTCGGCTATTTTGTCCGGGCACGAGCGCGTTGCCCTCACCACATGGTCTAACCTCTGGATGTAGCATTCGTTACCTAAGGGCAGGCCAGTGAAGACTTTTTAAAAAGATCATGGTATCCTTCGAACTAATAAACAAAATCGTCGATAAATATCCAGAGATAGGAGAATGCTTTTTAGGTAAGTTATGACTAAATTATTTGTTTTTTCTGCATGTTCTTTTTGTGCCTTCATGTTTTACATTTTTAAGAAACAGACTTTTGTCATATCCCAACAAGAGTCCCGTAGATGAAGCCTTGCCAAAAGATGTTTTACATATCTTCTGTTTTCAGAAAATTCCTTAATTGATACAGCATTGTTGGCAATGAGCTTCCTCGAAGTAAAACAACTATTGAAAAACTTCACCGCCAAAGAAAGATGTGATGTCTGGCAAATTATTCAGGTTTTTGTATTTGTATGGTTGATTTCTATATATATAACCCTGGGGGTGGAAGTTGTGCTGATTTTTTCTTCTCAATCTAAATTAGACATTAGTCCATTCATCAATATCCAGTTGGAAACAAAAATGATTTATATATTTTAGCATCATGAGCAGATGAAATACAATGAAGCTTTTGGTGATACACCACCACATTTGAGTCCTTTAACAGTGTCGAAATCGCCAACCATTTCCAATCCTGTGTCAGTAACACCAAAATCAATCTTGAATCCTTTAATTGAAACACCAACCAGATTAAACAATTCTCCGTTGTCAGAAACTGTCATCTCCCGAAACAATTTGGTAGCAAAGCAAGATTCTGAGAATGCAGAGGATGCTCCGAAAGTGGAAATCAGAACCCCCTGTTTCACAGTGTACCGAGAGGCTGAGTTAATTAACACAGAAAAGGCGGGGGGATTAAACCATTCCCAAGTCAGCCGGCTGGTAAGAGCAACCATTACAAACATGGAGGCTGAAATATTTCCATATAAGAGGAAGCTAACAAATATAGAAATAGAGGAAATGGCAAAATCTCTTGTTATCGTGTATCCGTCATTGAAAGATGTTAAAGGGACTCATGTAAGTTTCCATTTTCTTTTTAAATGTGAGTTTGCCAAAACCAAGAGCAGGTTAAGTAAGCATTCATTATGAAAAAATGATTAACTGTTTTAGTTATCTTCTTCTGTTCTGTGTCCTTTCTATTGAAAATGTTATTAATTTTATTCGACAACTGATCTCGGAATAATTAAATTGTTTCAGTTAGAGATAGCTCGGAAACTCACAAAAAGAGTTTACAACCAATCAGCTAAAAAGAACTCACACAAAGAATTTACAGATTCCAAGGCGAAAAGAAGGAAAAAGATTCTAGAAACCGTTGATACCAGTGATGAAATAATACATAATTCTAAAAGAATCAAGTTTGAATTGACAAAAAGCTATGGTCAGTTTTTTTTCTTTTTTCTTTTCTAAAAAAAAAACTTGTTTTACTCTACTGTGGCCTTTTCCTCAAGACATATCCAGTTTACATTTTTACTTTGATCTATATATTCTTCTATCCTTAGAAAATGCTAATCCAAATGCTGGAAAAAACGATTGTTTAAACTCCAATAAGGAACCTGCTGAGCCAGAAATTGGAAAATTTGGTGAGTTGCTTAATAACAGTGGCCTTTATTTTCTTCAAGACATACCCAGTTTACATTTTTACTTTGATCTATATATTCTTCTATCCTTAGAAAATGCTAATCCAAATGCTGGAAAAAACGATTGTTTAAACTCCAATAAGGAACCTGCTGAGCCAGAAATTGGAAAATTTGGTGAGTTGCTTAATAACAGTGGCCTTTATTTTCCTCAAGACATATCCAGTTTACATTTTTACTTTGATCTATATATTCTTCTATCCTTAGAAAATGCTAATCCAAATGCTGGAAAAAACGATTGTTTAAACTCCAATAAGGAACCTGCTGAGCCAGCAATTGGAAAATTTGGTGAGTTGCTTAATAAGGAATCTCAGTGGCCTTTATTTTCCTCAAGACATATCCAGTTTACATTTTTACTTTGATCTATATATTCTTCTATCCTTAGAAAATGCTAATCCAAATGCTGGAAAAAACGATTGTTTAAACTCCAATAAGCAACCTGCTGAGCCAGAAATTGGAAAATTTGGTGAATTGCTTAATAAGGAATCTCAAAAGAAAAACCCGAACCAACAGGTTTTACGTTTGTATCTGGACAAAACATTTCAGGAACGCAGAAGGTTTCTAAATGGACTGCAGGGAGCAAACAGAATTAAAAGATTCATGGAAAAGTATCCATGCTTCAAAAAGGATCATGTTCATGTAAGTGCAAATACCACCCTATACTAAAATCTGTTGGGATCTTAGAAAAGTATCAAAAAAATCTTCTTTTACATTTTTGGCTGCCTGCGTTTTATAACAAATCTATTTCTAGATTCTTTATAGCCTTGTGTTATCTAAAAGTTATTGAACAAATTTTGTACTTTGACAGATTATTGAAGAAGTTCTGCGTATAGAGAAACACCAACAAAATGCAACAGATTCTAACAAAGATGTTTTCATTCAAAACCTGAGGGAAAATCTGGATTACATCATTTATTATGGATTGACTAAACATAAGATAAAGCCACCATCTTCTGCTACAATAGGTGAGGCATTTGTTTTACTTCATCATTTTCTTTTGCATTTTGTAGGTTTACACTTGATAAAGCAGATTCTGCAATGAACTGCACAATTAAAATGCTGCAAAACCCAATTTTTGCTAAATAAGACATTATTGTAATAACATTTGATGTATTTTTTTATTTTGTGTCCTTTTAGTTGGGAAGCTCGTTCACATGATGGAAAATCTACACGTCATCTTTAGTGCTTTAAAGGCTGGGCAAAAAGACAAGAAAAAAAAAAGAATAACAAGAATGTTTCTAGAAGTAGAGGTAAGACTTACATGTACATGACAGAACCGAATTTCATAGTCAAAAGAGAATACATATTTAAGTCAGGAAACTGATTATTAGAATTAATTATTAAGATTATCTTTGTTCTTTTTTATTTTACCTATATAACTTGAATTTAAATTGAATGTATGGATTTTTATAGGCACACGAAGATCCGGATCAAAAACTCACCAAGATTTCTTCCAATTGCCCCGTTCTTCTATTGGAAGAGCAAACCTCAACCCTAGTCATTGGCAAGTCTATAATAGTCCAAATATCAAATGATCTAATGGAGGAAGTCATTTTAACTTACCTAGCATCGTTCTACTTGCTGGATTTGGATTATCCAAAAGATTTTGAAGTTTGTTTAACAGTGCTGCAGTGGTTAATCTTTAACGACTTTAATGCTCCTATTGATGTTTTGCCGGTCGCAAATGATATACATCAAGACTTTTGTGAATTCAAAAATGCATGACATAACAGTGACTTTCCATGTTGTTTATTACTTTTATTATTATTTGTTATTGTTACTATTATTTTGTTATCATTTTTTGCCACTAAACAGGGTTTAATTGCCACTTGTTGTTGTTAAGGTTGTTATTTTGAAAGTTGTAAGTTTTAACATTGTACTGTATATTTTACACAGTATCTAGTATTTTAAACCATTGTAAATAGAAAGAAACAAACAACTCTGGAATACATATATAAAAATTCTGTCGGTATATTTATCAATGCTCCAAAGTCACGTGCCATATTTTTCAATCGCTGCAAAAACATGGCACATGCACCTATAATACCCTTACTATCTATCAATTATTTTTACTTCATATTTTTTTGTTAAGAATAGGTCATCCTACCGTAGGAATATCCTAGAAAAATTGATGGTACATTGCCTTATTTTAAGAAAAAACTTACTTAATCCTAGAAAAATATTCTAGCTATGTGGACAAGACGTGTTTTACTTAAAACAAGTAATTCTCTGCTTGTTTTCAGTTTTTTTTTACTCAAAATAAGAACTAAAATTTTGCAGTGTATTAACGAGTGGCTGGTGTATACAATGACGCGGTAGTCATCTTGATTCGGTGAGAGTTGCATTAGTATTGTGCTAAATCCTTCTGGTCCCAGCAGCGGTGATAATTTTAGTACATTTTCGTGGGTTAAAGTAGCTTTAATGCTTCATGGGGGCGGGAGGTGTTTTATAGATTGTACTTTTTGTTCTGTTGGTGTGACACCATTTGCTGAAAACATGAATCCAAAGAATTCAATTTCGCGTTTGTTGAACTCAGAGTGACGTTGTGTTCGGCAAGACATCGGAGAACTGTGATAAGTGTCTCTGTTTAAGTTTTTTCATTGTGAGAGCACAATATTATGTCATCTGCATTGTTTTTGCAATGTGATATGTCCCGTACAATCTTTTTTAAGTGTTGTTGAAGTTCTTCTGTAGCAGACGCTGTTCGAAGTTCAGCCTTTTAAAATGGTGTAATCCTTGGTGTGTTGTGAAAGTCGTGATGTATTTCGAACTTTCATCTAACTCTAATTGGAGGAACGCTTTGTTCAAGTTTGGTGAAAATTGTAAAGCCATTCAACTCGTGTATTAAGTTGTCAAAACAGGGTGATGGGTATCGTTGTCATTTGATTGCCCGATTGGCCTGTCTGATTTTGTTTTTGTTAATTTTTGGGGGCACGACTACAGTTGGTGATACCCAAGGAGTGGATTCAATTACAACGTCTTCGATGATGTCAGATTTCCTTAAACAGTCTAGTTCGTCATCGACCTTTTCGTATTCTTATATATAAAATAAACACAAGATTTTATAAAATCAAATAGGAAAATGCTTCTTTCCTTTATTGTAACTGTTGATTTGTTAGCCCAAACATACACTTTCAACAGATTTTATCTTAGCACCTCACTTTAAAGGCATACCAAACTACCCAGGGTATCACCTATTTACGAGTATGATGTATGCACCTATTTACGAGTATGATGTATGCACCTATTTGCGAGTATGATGTAAGCACCTATTTGCGAGTATGAAGTAAGCACCTATTTACGAATATGAAGTAAGCACCTATTTACGAGTATGATGTATGCACCTATTTACGAGTATGATGTAAGCACCTATTTACGAATATGAAGTAATTCGATATGAAGTTTGTTACATTTATTTCAATGGAGAGAATAAGAAGAATCACGATCAACTTTTGCTGGTAATATTCGATGCACAGACACAGTTTAGTGCAACGAAGATAATAAAAATGTATTCTTTTATATTTCTAGTTATGTTATATTTAATTCTTCAAAACTTTTCTTGGCTCTATCTATCTTTTCTGAGCAACCTCACAGACACTCTGGTAAAATTTTACCAGAATGGTAGACATAACAGCCTTTTTTGTATAGTATAAATATTATTGTAATGTTTCAGAAGAAAATTCACACTTAAATACGAAATTTATAGTGAAACAGGTTAGTACTTTCTGTTTGTATATTCTCTCGCTTAAATTTTAATTTCATGGTAATAATAATAGAATACAGTCGAAGCTCTAATTAGCGGACACCATCGGGAATTCGACTTGGTGTCCGCTAATTGGAGCTGTCCGCCTTTTGGAACGTTTGGTAATATAAGCTCTAAATTCGATTGTAAGCCCTTCTATGGTGTCGTAAAAGGTAAATTTCATGTCTACAGTAGGTACTAGCTATAGGAAGACAAAGAAAGACAAATGAAAGGTTATTTTAAACGCAACTATTATTTTTTTACAAGATGAAAGAAAAATCTCAACAATAATATGAACGATTGAATATCAAGATCACAATGCTAACGTAACAACATTCGAAACTTTCATTTAAAAAAATGTCCAATTGTTTTTTGTTTTTTATTGTTTATTCGAATGGTTTCAAGTCTCTCTTTTATTGAGGAAAGAGAAGATCTCTCATCACTATTGAGATCCTTCACATTAATCAACTTTTCAATGATGACCAGAGCCTCATATGGAGTGGTTTCATCGGGCTCAACTTCTTCGACCTCATCCTCACTTTCCTCGTCAGTTACCACTTCTTCGATTTCTTCGGCTCCAGATTCCTTCTGTAAATATCCCGTAACACACTTTTGTAAAGAGCTTACTTTCCAATCTACTTCATCTGAGTTGATCTCGAGAGCTGAGGTACACGTTTCGATATCAAAGTCGACGTACTCCTCGGCGGTCATTGAAGAGTCTGATAGTTCATTAAATAGAGCTTTGAACTCATCATCGAGGACTGAATCTTCATCTTCACAGGATTTCTTATCAAATCCACATTTACTAAAACAGTTTCTAATTGTTTTTGTTGTCACCTCGTCCCAAGCTTTGGCTACCCATTCAATGGCTTGTAAAACATCGACTTGCTTTGCAATTTCTGAAGCGAGAAAATCATCGTTAATACGAGCAATGACGAATCGCATCAACTTCTTCCGATAATTACATTTAAAACTTTGAATGATTCCAGCATCAAGCGGTTGCAAACGAGAAGTAGTATTCTTTGGTAGAAATACGATTTTTATGTTGCTGTACTTATCAATCAGTGAAGGAGGGTGGACAGTGGCATTGTCTAGGAACAAAATCACCTTTCTTTTTTGATTGATCATTTGACGGTTGAGGTCTTCCAAAATCTTTTCCATTATCTCAACCTGCATCCAAGATTTTTTGTCATCGAAATACATAACCTTATTCAGTCTGTCCTGTGCAATAGCTTTTTTAAAGCATCTCGGTTTTTTGCTTTTCCAAATAACGATCGGTTTGCCGACTTTTCCACCATCAGCACTGACAAAAAAAAGCAACAGTAATTCTTTGCTTTGATTTTTTTCCACCTTTACTTTTCCTTCCTTTTATTGCCAAGCCTTTCGCTGGTAATGATTTAAAAAAGCATCCACTTTCGTCCATGTTCAGTATATCCTTATCCTCGTAGCCTTTACAAAGCTCTTGTACTCGTTCCATCCAAGATTCTACTGTAGTCGCAGAGACATCTAAAGACTCACCAGATATCTGTTTTTCCTTGATACCATAGCTCAGTTTCCACTTTCCAAGCCAACCATCAGAAGCCTTAAAACTATCTAGTTCAGGACGATTCAGCTTTTCCTTGATATTCATTGCTTCTTCCTTGAGCAACGGGCCAATTACATAGATGCCAGACGTTTCACACTTCTTGAACCAGGAGTAAAGGATTTCATTAATCGGTTTGAACTTTTGATGACTTGTTCTGTTGATATGTTTAAAGCCCTTTCCTTGAAAGTTTTCGTATTCTGTTCTTAGTGTTTTCTCATTTTTCAAGAGGTTTGCCGCCTGAGTCTTTCCAATGTTGTATGTTTTGGAGATCTCTCTGCAGCTCATTTTCTTTTTTTCGTTGGCATCAAGAATCTTGATTTTTTCGTCTAATGTAAGACAGTGTTTGCTTAGTTTTCCAGCCTCACGTTTCTTCTGCTGCTTTTCATCAACAGGAGCCATGTTTAACTTGTTACTCGGTTTTGTTTGTGATGACTAAAAATTACGAACATCTCTTCTAAATTCCTAGTTATAATTCTAAACAAAACATTCGAATGTTCGCAAAAGATTCGATTGACAAAAATTTTGAAAACAAAACATTCGAATGTTCACAAAAGATTCGATTGACAAAAACTTTGAAAACAAAATTGAAAAAAAGATCAAACACACAAACACGCTGTGACAGAAATAAGGCGTTTGAACGGATTTATGAAATCCTGACAGGAAAAAATATCATCACAGAGGAAATGTATGAAGTGGAAATACCAATCCTGATTGATCATAGTTGGACTACGTACGAGTATAAGTCTTTCGCAAGAGGGCATCACGTTTACAAGGATGTTTGGTCTCCTTTGATCGGCGAATCGTTATCTTGCAAGCCTGAGCCTTCAAACATAGCTGATAAAGATGCAGTCGCTATCATAAGGAAAGATTGCTTCGGGAAGGACACTGTTGTAGGCCATCTTCCTCAAAACATTGCAAAGCTTTCTTCTTTCTTCTTGAAAGTCCAAAACACATCAATTACAGCCATAGTCACTGGCAAGAGGTTGAATCGAGGTGGTGGCTATGGACTGGAAGTGCCAGTGACCTTCACATTTTATGGGCCAAAAAAGCTAATGGATTGGGCGAAAAATAAATTGGAAGTTGTAAAATACACGTTGTTTTTTTTATAAGCAACTGGTTGCTACAAAACTGAGGCTGAAATATGCTCAAAAATTAAGCAACTGCTAAGCAACTGCCTAGGCTGAGTTTTGGCAGAGTGGTAAGCAACTTAGGCTGAATTCTACTACACACTTAGCAACCACTTAGATCAGTCTTCCACAAGAAGGGGACAGAAAGACTATTTTCATTAACATTCGAAAGACTTTTTATCCAAAATCAAGAAACACTGTGAAGTATTTATCTTCTTCTACTTATCTTCGGCTACACAAGGGCTATAAATTGTATGAAGAAAAGTTTCCAAGTGAAAACGGGGGCATAAGGAAGTATATAACATTTCGTGTTTCATCAAGCAACCCGTTAGCAACTAAGGCTGAAATATTAAACACAACAAGCAACTCGTAAGCAACTAAGGCTGAAATTTGTACAGATGAAGCAACCATTAAGCAACTTTGAGGCTGAAATTGCAAAAAGGCCTTAGCAACCCCAGGCTGAACCCAAAAATGCAGTTGCTTATAAAAAAAAAACCGTGTATGATTTGGAGAAAAAGTATGATAAATGTCTCAAATAACCCAAAATTTATCACATTTGTCTTTTTTTTTTCGTGTCCCTTAGCAGTTTGACGCTTAATGTCCACTAATTGGAGCGTAAAAATCAGTATTTTGGCCATTTCGTGCCTAAAATTTCGTCCGCTAATCAGAGCGTCCGCTAATTGAGTGTCCGCCTTTTGGAACGTTTTTTATAAGGATTTGACCAGAAAATGGCCGGGGAAAAAAAATCTGTCCGCTAATCAGAGCTGTCCGCCTTTTGGGGTGTCCGCTAATTGGAGCTTCGACTGTATACACAAAATTAGAACTTTTTTATTTTTATACGCATTATCTGAAACATTTGTCTACATAATTATCTGAAACATTTGTCTACATAATTATCTGAAACATTTGTCTACATAAGTGGTACCAACCTAGTTAGTTCTCAATCGAAGTTTCTATAACTATAAAATGAAGTTCTTTTTATGTCTGTGAAATGAACGCACCTGAGATAGCAATTCGTAAGGTTTGCATACGATTGAGAAATGCTTTGCTGAGATGTTGTCTGTAACGAAACTGATATGTATAGATTTGTAGCTTATACTATTTTATTCACCGTAGCAACGCAGTGGAAATCCGTGTTTAAAATAGGCGTTCTCGACTACTCCTGCGCGAAACAAGAATTTCGCCCATCTACACTAGAGAGATGGTTATAATTTTTATAAATGATAGTTGAATATAATAGATTGTACTGTATCAATGAATTGTAGTACTTTGATATTTTTTTGATAAAAAACCCCCAAAAAAACAAAGCAAACTGCCATATCCATTTTCGGATGAAATAAACAACATATAACAATAATTATATTATGGTTTCTCTCAAGTGAAAATCGGCCCTTACAGTTAACTTAATGCATGTCCATGTGGAGAACAATGTTTAGATAAACAAAACATTTAATATTTCTTTTTTTCTTAATTTCCATTGGTTTGTTAGTTTCTTTTGTTTCATACACGTGGCAATTTTTGGTATTATTGGCAGAAATACTTCCAGTGCACATAAATTATGCAATGGCACAGACTGGCTATTGCAAACGTGTTTGCGCGTCTTAGCTCTTATTTATATATCATTATTTTGTTGTTGCACCTATAATATATCTTAAACGATTTAGTTGTGTGTTTGCAAAAAATACTGCAATTATTTCCTTTTATAATTGCAAGATATTAGACCCCAAAAATCGAAAGTCATTGACTTTTTTGAAGACGCGTGCGAGGTAATTGAGACGTCTTTGCGAGGTCTTCGAGATCTCTTGTTAAAGATGATTGTACGACGTCTTTGTGTCCGCTGGGTTGGTTTAAAAGGCAATAAATAAGTATGCTGACTCTGCAACCACTGGCAGGGATCGCAAACAGTTACATTTGTTTCTTATTTGGGCACCTGATTGTTGAGTCATCATTTTTTTTGAGATACTTATATTCGTTTACCATATAAAAATAACACCTTAAGATATTTGCCTATATTAAATCAAAGTTGAGGGAAATTAAGGTAGATGAAATAAACCCGGATTACTAAAAACCGCGTCATTTCATAGCGCGTTAATTTAAAAGAAAATATAAAGCTGGATTTCCACTTTACTTTTTTGATACGCGTATCAGCACAAAATATGGTAGGGTACATTCGATGCAATACGCGTATTAATATCCATTCAAAAAATATGTTTGTTGATGGCCGAAATTTTTGTTCTCCTGACGTGTAGTTTTAAAAGCGGCACTAAAGACTGTTTGCTGATTTTTTTAACTCCAGCTTTTAATATCTGTGTAAAATCTGGCGCATTTCCTTCAAACTTCAAACTAGCAGATGTAATACCCATATTTAAGAAGGGGTCGAAAATTTCAAAGGAAAACTATAGACCAGTAAGTATCTTGGCTAATATATCAAAAGTATTCGAAAGGCCTATCTTCAATCAAATATCTAATTTCTTTGACAAAAGTTTCTCTAAATTTCAATGCGGTTTCCGAAAAGGATATAACACCCAACATTGTCTTCTAGCAATGATTGAAAAATGGAAATCTAGTTATGATGAAGGACAGCACATTGCAGCACTACTTACAGATCTTTCAAAGGCGTTTGATTGCCTTTCACATGAATTAATTCTTACAAAGCTGCATGCTTATGGTTTTGATGAAAAAGCGCTCAAGCTATTGCATAGTTATTTATCTGATAGAAAACAAAGAACTAAGATTGGAAATTTTTACAGCTCTTGGATAGAAATTTTGTTTGGTGTCCCACAGGGTTCAATACTAGGCCCACTATTACTTAACATATTTTTATGTGACCTTTTCTTTATAATCGAAGATGTTAATTTTACGAGTTTTGCTGACGATACCACCCCCTATGTGACTGGAAATTGCATCATGGATGTTGTTTCCTTGTTAGAGAAATCATCTTCAGATCTCCTAAAATGGTTTTCGAACAATCAATTGAAAGCTAACCCAGATAAATCTAATCTAATAGCGAGTTCTTCGGAACATATTTCACTAACTTTAGCAAATTTTTGCATCACAAGTAATGATTCTGTTAAATTATTGGGCGTTGAGATCGACGACAAGCTAACTTTTAGGAATTACATAAACTTCATGTGTAAAAAAGTAAATCAAAAATTATATGCCCTTGCTAGGGTAGCACAATTTATGGATATTGACAAAAGGCGACTGTTATTTAATGCATTTTTTCAATCTCAGTTTTCTTACTGTCCTCTAACTTGGATGTTCCATAGTAGAGAGATGAACCACAAGGTAAATAGAATACACGAAAGATGTCTTAAAATTGTGTATAATGACAAACAATCTTCGTTCCAGAAACTTCTGGACAAAGATGGGTCTGTTTGCATACATCCCCGTAACCTTCAAAGACTTTGCATAGAAATGTTTAAAGTTGTAAACGGAATTTCTCCTGAAATATTTTCAGAACTGTTTAAGGAGAAAAACCACACTGTTTATAATTTTCGCAACAGCGGCCATTTTGAAATACCCCGTGTTAAAAGTGTATTTAGTGAAGAATCTGTTGCAGTACTTGGACCAAAAACATGGAACAGACTACCACAAAATCTGAAACAGGTTAAGTCTCTCGAAGGATTTAAAAGTCAAATAAGAAAATGGAAACCTACAAACTGCCCGTGTCGTATTTGCAAACCATACGTAGCGGGTGTAGGTTTCATATAATAAGTCTCTAATGATTGATATGTCTTTTTCGTTCATCGCCGCTCAATTGTGGCATAGGATTTCTGAGTCAGCAAAAAACGCAACTTCACTTAATGAATTTAAAACCGCATTAAATTCAGTATCAACTTTGTCTTGTTCCTCCGTCTTTGTGCATAATATATCCCATCTCTCGGTTTTTTTGCTTGAATTTTATTTTGCATATAGATTTTATTATTGGAAAGTCGATTTTAATTAGCTAGTTGCAGCTATTTTAACGTTTACTATTGTATTTTTATCGACTAAATAAATAAATAAATTCCCGAAATGAAAGATTTTGATTTAGGCACTTAGGAAGTTAAAGAAAAGAGATTAAAAATGAAATAAAAACATTCATAGAAAGAACATAAAAACCACAATGAACAAAGTTATAAAAATACCAGCATGGACGGAGCAACATCAAAGTTAGATTAATTTTAAGAACTAAAATTATGAATCATGTTTCAATTCGCAGTAGTATACGATTAGACTTTCTTCTGTTCACAACCATCATTTCTATAAACTAAATTAATCGTTTCCAATGCGCTTTTCATGGCAGTAGTAGATTATCGACTACACAATCATCGTCGTAAACTATCGGCAAAAAGGCAGAATTTGAGTATGTTCCCTCCTCCCCTGATCTCAAAGTTGCTTTTGAAAGAAAACCAGATTTTTCCATCTCAAAATTGACTTTTCCCACAATTTTTGGCAAGGATTGAATTACAATTTTCATATCACACAGGCGATCCGATGTACCAAAGCTGTATTTTGGTGGTATCTCCATCCATCTACTCATTTAGATGACGAAACATCAGCAAATACCTCCATGCTTTCATTTTTTAAATCTTCATACTCCTCCCTCAAAAAGTGCCGAAAATGATTCATAAGCAACCTTACCCCTGTTCCTGTGTCGTTATGATGAGGGACAAGTTCAACATGTTCTGTTTTTGATCGATCGATCAAGACAAAATTTTCAAATTGTACTCTATAAACTTAGGTGAGGAGAAATTTTTAGATGAAGTTAATCTTATTTCATAAAATTAACGCAGTAACTAGTAAATTGTAAATATTTTTATATATTCGTAATCAGGAAAATAGAAGTTTTAGCATACCAAAAATGAACGTAACTCATTTTTTCTTCTTCCTTTTTCTTCTTCTTGAAATTAACGAATTATTATTCCACTCTGAAATATCTTTCGAACAAGGGTAAATTTGTTGAAATTCATCAAAATAGCGCTGAGAAATTTTTAAAAAATTTCAAAGTGCACAAACTTTTGAATCAGACTTTAATTTTCTTTCCCGGGAAGGTACATTTAACTTCAATCAATCTTTTCATACATACACACGGTGTAACAGCGTAAAAGTTCTCCCGCGGTACTTACACCCTAGGAAATAACTACTGAGTGAGTGCTCGATGACTATAGACAATAACTGGTGTAATTTGAGGTCCAAATTGGCCACGAGGCATGTGGCAAAAGTTTCTGTGATAACTATGAAATCACATCATGACGTCAGCAACATCTTTGAGCAGCGATATCTCGGTATCGTTCATCGTAAATAACATGTGATTCGATACATTTTTTGGATCAGCTTTTCGAGCTATATAATAATGAATCACTCGCAGTTCGTTATTACATAATTCTAATTTTCTAATGAGTAATAAGCACTGCTATGCTTTTAAAACGTTCGTTTGCGAGCATAATGGTGTTAGCTCACGGGTGCGCAACCCTTAATATTGATATCAAAAATACGGTAAATAAACATGGATACCTTCGATTTTCTTGTCCCGTCTCGTGCGAGTGTATACATCTATCGATTTCTTCTTGTTAAAAGCTTCTTAAAATCGTTTGAAAGAACAAGATATACCCTCACTGACTCAAACTTAACAAGATTGAGAATACGAAATTTGGTTGGTTAGAAATCGTTAATCTTGGTTCCCACTAATCATTATGAGCATATTCATTATGAGCATGATTTTTAAGCGCCTTAGCGCCGCGCTATAAAGCTACCTGTTTTGTTCCCACATATAACTTGATGGGCGTTAAATGTAGAGAAAACATCAACAAAAACAGCAGAGGTTTTGGAGGAATGCGTTGACATCACAAACGTTATAAGAAAAAAGGAAAAATTGTTTCTACTGGAATTGTAAGAAGATGAACATGAGAAAAAATGGAGAATATTTTAGGCCAATATTTCAGCGACGTGGAGATCTCGGAAACTACCATCGCCTTGTTCAAGAGGTCCGCATTTCAGATTGGGAATACTTCTTCACGTTTGTTCATGTTTGTTCAGTTTTTAAAAATCATCTTTACCCAGTTTTATCTAATCTTACACTTAGCAACTGCTTCTCACGTATTTTTACAGTGTCTTTTTCCCTATATCTTTCTTTAGCTGCTTCTGCCAACATTTCTTTATTAATTCCTTCTTTAGCCCTTTTTCTCATGTGTTTAAAAGAAAAACATGCCGAAGTTTGGTCGGTTTATTTTGAAGTATGTTAAGCGCTCATTAGACGCGCAGAAATTTATCAAAATTTTTTGATATCAAACCCGCGTTTAACAGGCGTTTGTTAAACAGGCGTCTAAGAAGTGCCAAACAGATACTTTTAAGGAGTGCCCAACAGATACTTTTAAGCTTAGTACTCACTGGGCGCTTAAGTGCACTTATGTTCGCTTATCTTGGTGCGCACTTAAGCGCCTAGCGAGTATGCTATAAAGCGCGCAAGAAATTCTTGTTCATTCTTTGCAATGATACTGTCCCATGAAGAGTTACTTGATTATGAAGATCTTTTGTTTACTATACTCGTGAGAAGAAAGAATCGAAAACAACGCGAAAAACTAACTTCTAAGAGAAAAAAAGAAATTGGATAAGAGAAATTTACCAACACAGAGAAAGGCTCGGAGTTTTTTACACACGATATATCTTTTTCAATTCTTTTTTTCTGCCATGCTTCCTCTTTTCAAACTATCGATATCTGTGTTACACAGAAAAAATATTTTTCTCCATGTTTCGAACCATTCAGCATAATTTTTCTTGTTTACTGCGGTATCCTTCGAATTATAAGGACGAATATCAAAAAAATTTGTTTCACGCGCTTAACAAAATGTGCGGTTAGGTGCGTTTATCAGGCGATTATGTGCGCTAAAGCTTGGTACTCACTAGGCGCTTAAGTGCGTTTACATTATGAACACCAAGATAAGCACACTTAAGCGCCCAGTGAGTATCAAGCTTTAGTGTTCACACTAGGCGGCAAGGTGCTTACCAATCATGCACACCAAGAGTTTTCCAATTAGAAATAAATCAACCATATTTATTATATTGTCTTGTGTTTAGAAGCTTGAATCCCTTGAAAACTAATAAAATAAAAATAGAATAAAATTTGTATATATAAAAAAACATTTGGAAGATATATTTTGCTTTCATTTTTGTGCAGAAATAACATATTAGCTAAACTAATTCTTCTAGATGGGGGGCAGTGAGTGGTGGGTGGTAGTCAATCTAGGGACTCGAGCAAAACGGTCATTATCTTTCATAGAGATCTCTCAGACGACCAAAGTTCGTGGCGTAAAGCTTTGGCGTAAAATGTGATAATAAAGTGATAGGGACTCACTCGAAGAAGAAGAAGATAATTTTCTTAATCGACCTATCCCGAGCTCATGCTTATGTTGCATTTAGACATGGTTATCAGTACAGGCCTCGTTTCTGTGTTGGAACTACTTAAAATTGTCTCACAGTGACTTGCAGTTCAGAAAATGTATCAGCAAATAATTACCGTGAAACAATGTAACGCATCAAAATGATGTCCGTACGATATAAAAACATGAATTGGAGATAACTTGAACTACATTATTTAAGTAAGAATAAGCGACAGCACTCTAAACTATTTCGCATCATTCCATCAGTTGTGTCCTTAGTAATACGACAATTCAAAACACTGAGGATTGAGTGAGGATATTATACAATTTTATCACAAGTTCTTCAAACTATAGTCATTAGAGAAAATTCCTTGGTCTGGAAACCTATTATAAAATTATATTATAAAAACGAATTGTTTATTTTGTCTTTGATCTGTGGTAAATTTTATCATGCACTCACTTTGATCACATGACATTATAACAACCAACCAATGCACAGTAATCAGTTTGTCAAAGTGAATGCAAAACAGTTGAATGCAATTTCAGTTCAACATACCGACAATAGAACTTGCCAATCAGCTTCCAGATCAGGAAATTTCTAATTACTACCAAAAGAAAACATAAGATTTCGTCACAACTTTTCCCTCCTAAGGACATTAATAACACCTGTAAGAACATAAGTAGATTCGCCAACCAATATTAACATATATTATCCAAGAACACAGTTCGGAAAATTGTCGATTTCTCTTCACCTGCAAAGCATTATCTCACCGGACCTTATCCGACACTATTTCGAACACCACGTGATGTAAAATTCTACATCGCGGCAATGCAATTAATTAGTGATCCCTAACTTGGTTGCGAATTAGCTTTCGATGCATGAACGTACCCTTCAAAATCAACCTGTAACTCAGGAATGAGCTCCAGAAGGATGATTTCCAACGCAGCGTATAAAACATGCCTAAAATTAAAAAAAAACATTACGAAATTACGTTTGTTGCGCAACACAATCTAGGAGGAAATTACAAAGAAGGACAAAATAAACTTGACATGAAGTAAACAGGGCATTCATATAAGTATAGTCCTTTTTACACAATATAATTTTACAATGTTGAATCCGATATAATGAAGATAAAAAAGATTACCTGTTGATTCTAGAATATTGCACAGTGTGTAACAAGTTCTCGCAACACTTTCGGTAATTTTGAGGACCTACACTCATCATTACGAATTCTGTACAAGAACAAAATAAATTCATAAACAAATCATCGTAGTATATTGAAACCCTTGCAGGAAACATATTCCTGGCCAGTTTTATCCTGAAAGAAATGACTTCACGGGGAAACATCGGGGGAAAGTGACTATATTTTTGCGCCATTTTGACACCAATCTTCTTTCCCGATAAGGCATCAACTTTCCCTGAATAATGAAAACTAAACAAACAAACAAACAAAGTAAACGGGAAAATAATTCTGTATAACCTCCGCAGTTTCAGTTTACAAAGTTTTCAATCAAAATTATTATGGTAAAAGAACGGATGTATAGATTGAATACGGTACAAGAAATCATACGCTGGAAGTACAAGAGGTGCGGAATAATTCAGCGTTTCCCACAATTCATTGCAGTTTGGTTGTATTCTATTATTGAACTGCCATAGAATGACACGAACTGGCCGTTCATCTTTTCAATACAACATACAACTACCACAATGCAATGCGAAAAGGATAACTAAAAAATGTCTCAATGGAATAATTAAAGGTTTTCATGAACAAAACTGATGTATTTATAGCATTGCATTTTGGTATCTGTACGTTGCTAAGATAACAAATAATAACAACGGCCAATTACTTACTGGGTATTATCTCCATTATTCTCTGCAAGGCTTCCTCCTTCACTTTAATTTTTTCTTCTTCACTCGGTTCCGGCTCTTTTTCTTTTAACTTTTCTTGTTTATCCCACACCACATGATACAAATCTTTAAGATATTTGTACCACTTCTCTATCATGATCACTTCATTCAATTCTAAACAACATGAAGGCTACATCCATACCACAGAAAATAGGTCCCTGTTTACATTCTTATGTTATTGCTCCATAAAGACAGTATGTAACTTCCTTAAGAAATTGTTTTTTAAATAACAAGCTGTAACACTGACACCATGGAAACTGAAGAGCTGACTCATGCTTAAAAATGCGAAACTTAGTGGTAGTGAATCAAAAAATCGCCAATTACAACTAGATTGCATACATTGCATGCATACAGCATAAAGTATCATTTCTAACTTGAGTCAGTGAAGGTCAGGCTATGCCTCGTTCTTTCAAACACTTTTGTAAAAGTTTTCACCGAAGCTACAACTTAACTAAGTATAACTAGGCCTGGAAATAGTACACTAACGGCCTGATCAAAACAACGCTGGTCAATGATGATTATTGTGCTGACATCATGATGAATCAGGTTTTGTTATAATTAAAACAGCACGTTGTCGAATCTTCTCCTATTATTCTTTCCGTCGTGACTGTTTCAAGGAAGACAAAAAAAAGAATGACAAGCGTATTACGTGATCTACCATTCAATAATACCATCAAGGCTAAATAGGACAGCCTGTTGTACTCGTTCGTAAGTCAGCCAAGAGTCGTACGACTTTAACGCCTGTGACACAATAGATAGCACGGCATCAGTCAACGGCCACGATGATTCATATAAGTGTTTTTCGTGAGCAATTTGGAAGGCAAGACTTTCTTTCTCCTTTTGTAATTGAGCAGCAATTTCCTGAGGAATGAACAGATAGATGTTTTCAAGCAATGCGAGCCTAGTGGATGATAGTTCATAATGTAATGATATCATTTCATTCATTCATTCATTCATTCATTCAATCAATCAATCAATCAATCAATCAATCAATCAATCATTCAATCAATCAATCAATCAATCAATCAATCAATCAATCAATCAATCAATCAATCAATCAATCAATCAATCAATCAATCAATCAATCAATCAATCAATCAATCAATCTGTCAAAATATAGTACTATCTCTTTCCCTAGGGTCCTTGAATAAAGAACGAGTATAAATATGGAAGAAATGGGGACCCTAAGGGACCGTCGTCTTCCTTAGTCTATCCACCTGTTCATGAATTACGTCACAAAATTCATGGCCTCGTCTCCAATCTGCATATAAATGACATTTATACTTGGAGGAAGGAGAGATGTTTTACGAAATTCTTTCATCGTGTTTAAGTACATAGTAGTTTTCATTGTTAAAAACGAAGAAAAAAAAAGCAAAAAAAAAAAAAAAAAGCAAAGGTCCAGCAACTTTTAATTGACGATATACGATTAGTATTTTGCCTGCAAATTCTTCATTCTCAACTAACAAGATGCGATCTCTGATACAGATATGATTCCTGTTTGAACAACTAAGTCAATAATACGACGTATTATCGGAAATCCCAGAAAGGTGTGCTAATTTAAAGATTTCAAGCGAACTTTTTAAACTATGATACTTTGTTCTTTCTGTACATTGTCGCGTATTTCTTCGTTCTTTCAAACGAAATTAAGAAACTCTCACCCAAAAAGTTTTGGTAGACAGACACTTTCTATGTTCAGAACATACAAAACATACCTATGCTTAGCAGACCAGCAGACCTGCTATACTGTGAAGAAAAAATACCAACCTCTGAAAATTTCGCTGCAATTTTAATGCAATTATTTCGATCGTCAAACATCTTGCCGTCGTGTGTTTTAACGGAAGAATCAAACGACACAGCTCGTTGTTTCTCTTTCGTCGCATCATCCGGCATTTCAGCACCGTCACCGGCAGTCCTTTCACCGAGCACCGGTTGACGTCCTTCGATCAGTTCATTCGGAATATAGACCATCGGTTTTTGTATCGGTTCAAAACTAGCGACGCTAAAAGCAGGTTTTCTGCCTATCACGCTCTGTATGCCGAAGTATTTTTCCACAAAGTAATTCATGCATAGCATATCATGTCGTTTCTATGAAAACAAATGAATAGTCAGTTGTAGAAACATCTCTGGTCTAAAATTACGATTTTTGAACTACAGAATATGCGCAACGTCCGCCAAAGTCAAGTCCACCTCATGGAAAACGGCCTTTAGCAACGGTTATTCCGAGCGACGCTGTGACGACGTCCCTAAGAACTCTTACCAGATCATCTTTCGAGCAATAACCAAACATTCTGGGGATTTCGTAGCCGTGTATAAAATATTGGGAATTATTGACGACTTGGGTGAAATTTTTCTTGTTCCTTTGTTACTGGAATGAAGAAAATAAATAAATTAAGAGCAAAATAACTTTGAAACAAGGTTTTTGTAACCATGCATAGAACATTCTTCTCAAAAAGCTATGAAAATTATATTTTTCTCATAAGTTCGTTCAGAATGAGCAGCAGCTGTTATATAGTTACAAACCGTTAAAGTTCTCTGCAGAGTTCGAGCTGGTCAGCACGTTATTAACTTTTTGTTTGTATATCTAGAAATGAAAGGAATAAAACGTTTAAGCTGTCCACTATTTTGGTTTGATACCCTGCTCTGTAACATGTTATATTTTGGTCTGATATGCTAACTCATAGCATTACTGGCTCGTAATCTTGTTACGTAGAGTCCGCTCTGTCACATGGGACACAGACTCGTGGTAGAGTGCTTGCCTCCAATGCAGGAGGTCAGGGTTCATATCAATCTACTCAGCTTAGCACTCAGCTTGAAAGCGAGATTGATGTCCAAGGTTGATAACCCTGCGATTCCAGGAAGCTTTTGTTTCGTCGTCTTCATATCAAAAAGAGACAAGCGGCCCTAGGTTCGAGGTTGGCCTAAACCTCTAAACTTGATGAGTTCACGAATTTGATGAAATTCGTCAATTAGGGTGAATTTTGATGACTCCCACCTGCGACATGATAATCAAGTGACGTCATTTTGTTCGCATTATCAAATATTTCGAATTAAGCAACATTCGAATTAACAAATGTTTACTGTATTCTCCATTTAGGGACAGTTATTCAAAAACTGAATTCTTAATTTAAAATGTTACACTCTTAGTTGCTCGTGCTAAACATGATAGGATCTTGCATATTCACCAACCTGGTGAATATTATATGAAACGTAAAGAACGAAAACGAAAACGAAAAGACTGTGGATAAGTAAGTGAGTCAGATTCGAAGGAAGCCAAGATTTCAACAAAGAAGAAACAAAACACGATCCGTTCATCCATGTATATGTGCAACGTATCAGTATATGAAGGTTAATTTAAAGTCCAATGATAGCTTGATAATCTCCACCGCTGTTGACAAGGAATTAAAAAACAACCCATTCATCGATGACGCACAAATACATGCCGTTTTTTTTATTCGTCGAAGAATGTGGGAGAAACTACAGTGGCACCTCTATAAACCTAAACACACATCAGAATGTAAAATAAACAAGAGCCTTATAGCATGTAGGTCGGCGCTAACTTAGACTTTAGTTCATGTATATTGAAAATAGGACAAATTAGGATAAATTGAATTTCTAAGAGCGATTTTTAAACACGTCCATTGAAAGAGTGGCTCACATGGAGGACATTCGAATGTTCATAAGAAAAGAGTGGCTCACATGGAGGACATTCGAATGTTCATAAGAAGCGATTCAACGCAACGAAGAATCTTCCAAGTTCTTAAAGCGATAACTAAAGTTATTAGATCGTTTGCAGTAAGTACGTACATGTTTGTGCATAAATAAATATCAAAATATCAAAATTCATCCGTACATGTGCGTTATATGGAGATGTCCGCTTTATAGTGTGAATACGCTTTATAGAGATTCCCCTGTTGATAGAAATCATCTTTTGATGTTTATCTTTTGGTTAAGCGTCAAAGCGGTGGCAGTGAAAGTTCTCTGTTCTCAACTGCGTTTTAACATATGTTATTTACAACAACTGAGCACGGTTCTAATCTCCCTGTTTTTCGCTGTCCAACACTATTTAAATATAGCAGGTATTTCTTGATAGTATTATAGACGGAAATACGTAAGAAATATATTTTCAATAACATGCTATGCAAGCTATTTAAAGCTGGATTTCCATATTAGGATTTTTTCAACAGCTACGACGCAAGTATGGAATGAAATTTTATGAAATTTGCGGCGAAACTCTGTATTTCCATATATTAAAAAGATCATATAACATAATGAAATAAATCATTTTAAAGCACCATTTCTTGTTTTAGCGAACAACAGTCTTTCCTCAACCATATCTTTCTCGTGAAATTAAAATGCAACATTTTACTAACACATTCAACGCACGGCTACTGACTGACATGATAATTAATCATCAAATTTGAATTAAGCGTGCCATTTATAAATTCAATATTCACTGCTTACTAAACATTAATTGTTGCGACATCCACCGTCATCAATTTTGGATACCAACAAATATCAGATAGTGCAAGAAGTTGATTGGGAATGATTAGAAATGTTTTTCTAACCTATGAATCCAACTTGGATTGTCAATAACAGAAATTTTAGGTAATAACATTTGAGGCTGACTTTAGTTGCAAATATAGCTATTGTGGAGCGATATAATGCAGCTTCTCCAAACTGAAGAGCAATGACATCAAGTTGCTTCAATTGCTGAATTTAGTCCGGTCCACTTTCATGGGATTATGAAGATCAGGTAGGGGAGAGTGGGGCTTAATGAGACAGTATAATTCATATCAATATTAAATTACAAAAAGATTTCCCAAAAGAATCTCCAAAAAACTGTTTTGGGCACAAGCAAAGTTGATACATGTCATCTTTTAATTATAAGTTCATTTCTGTGTTTATTTATCATTTCCTCGATAATGAAGAAGAAACAAAATGTTTGGAAAGGGATAAATATATATTAATAAAAACATTTGACAACTAAAGATGGGTCTAATTGAAACAGATGAGCTTTGCACTAGACTGGAAAGTGAAATCATCAGCCATATAGACTGGTACATGTCTACATGTCTTTTTCAATAAACAGTGTCAATCCGGCCAAGAACGTCCAAGAATACATCTATTTTAACAGAGAGTGATCTAAGAGAAAAATGGGTTCAGTGTGCTCTTTGCAAAGCGCAGGCACACGAATGCTGTATTTCATATTCTCCTTAGCAGAGTAACTGTTTATGAACTAACATAAGTGATACTTGGGTTTACAACAGACTTCTTTAAATTAGTTGTTGTTGTTGTTGTTGTTGTTGTTGTTGTTGTTGTTGTTGTTGTTGTTTAGAACAACAAAAACAAAAGCTATGTAAAAAGCTATGAAATTATTGTTTCCATCCAGCCCCCATAATTTTTTATGCGGGGCAGAATCAAACACACTCAGTTTTCTCGCTTATTAAACACGTCCTAGTAAATTCGATAATGCACATTTGAAGAATAAATAATGGATTACCATGTTGACAAGTGTTTCATTAATCCCCACTCTCCCCTACACCTAAAACGATCATTCATATAATGTTAAATAAATATTTTGCGTAACTTTATAAGAATTCAATTGAAGACACTTTCGCGAGACACACTTTTGTGAATTTCTGAGATATTTGACAAAATTCCTTCACGAAGGTTTATGCAGTCAATATGTTTTAATATGGTGATTCATGAAAATTTAAGTCGTTAACTTTGCAAATGTCTTAAGACGCAAAACTTTATCTCGCGAATTATCTTCAATTTCTGATTAAACTATCAAAGCATATGTCGGGTCTAAGGAACGAAAACTATGTTTGTTGTTGTGTGGAGAGTTTAATTCTACACTTTTCTCTGCACACCAAAGACTGCACAAAATGACAGAAGGTGAAAGATTTGTTTATGACAGACCGACTCACTTTTAATGACTTAATGCCATGGTCTATGTTTTATATATACCAAATATATCATGTAGTATAGATGGGTACCAATGCCTACAATTAACTACAAAAACTTGATCAATTAAAGAAGAAACTTTGCCTCCCAATGCCTCCATTTTTGTTTTAATACAGTTTGTGCGAAATGATTGACTGGTATATGAGGAATGCCAAAAAAAAATAAAAATGGAGCCGTTATCTTTTGATAGATTTCATGTCTTACCTTTCTTTACAAAAACATTTGATAAAAGTATAATAATATCAACCTTGATTTTCTTTGGAGTGAAGTTTGATGGTCAGCTTGACCGAATGTTTTCTACATGGAAAAACGCAAGGTCGACTGATTTCTAAAAAACGCGTATCACTGGCTGATAATGAAAAAGATGGAAAACTGACTTTTCCTATCTCGTGAAACTACTATACCTCCTCGCTCGCTGTGGGGCAATCACGTGACTGTCTTTTTAATTGTTCCATGTTGGTTTTAGATTGGTATCCAAAACACCTTTACCTAATTCATGTTTATATGTTGACTCAGTTGTCCATACGAACCTCGTTTTATATGTTGACTCAGTTGTCCATACGAACCTCGTTTTATATGTTGACTCAGTTGTCCATACGAACCTCGTTTTGATGCATTCTATTGTTTCACAGTAATTATTAAGTTATATATTTTGCTGATCAGCAAATCGCAATGAGACAATTTTCGTGAATTTTCAACACAGAAACGAGGTCCGTATGGACAACTAAGTAAACATGAATTCGGGAAGGTGTATTCATGCAGAAAATCCTAACTCTGTTGTTGTGTTAATCGACCAATTAAATGACAGTAACACATGTTTTAACGATCTCTTAATCACCAGAACGTTTTTAATTTTACTGAGCCTAAGCGTGGCTTAAATAGACTTTTAGAAAAGATGATTTGAAATATAGTGGAATCGAACTGATTTCTACTCCCCTTCAAGGTTCGTTATATCGGAAGTTCGTTATATCGAGAGTTCGTTATATCGAGAGTTCATTATAACGAGAGTTCGTTATATCGAGAGTTCATTATCACAAGAGTTCGTTAAATCGAGAGTTTTGTAACAGGATTTGTTAACGGAGGGGAAAGAGAACCGGGTTCGTTATAACGAGATTTCGTTATATCGAAGTTCGTAATATCGAGATTTCACTGTAGTTTATATAACCTTACTGATTCTTCAATAGTTGTTTGCTTTGGTAGCAGACCTTTTTAGGGGATCATACTTTTTAAGTGGGTTATACTTTTTTGGGGGATCATACTTGCCAATCTCGTGTATTATAAATTTACTTAACTGAATTCATTCTTATTGCCAACCTTATGATGGACCCTAACAAGGGCCGAAATCTCACCTACGGTTGAGTTTGAGCATGCATAAAAAAACGATTTTCCTCTGCGTGGGAGTGCATGCATATTACCTGAATGTGACGTCATACCTGTCACATGATCAGGTTACAGATGTTTCAGATGATTGAAATTCTAGAAAAAAACTTAACTAGCGATCTCACGGTCATACTAATTCTTGTGTTTACATACTCAATACATACGGCTAAATTTTGATACACGCTATTTTGATTGTCTTTAACATCACTTATCACATCACAATAAACTTTTTATAAATATTTATACACTTCTTAAGAAGGTGGATGATCTAATTATGGTAGTGAACAGACAGCATCGTGTTGATGGAATCCCGAATAATTATCAGGTACATTTTTCTCGAGCAATGTGTTATGGTTTCCACAACTATTGTTTCTCTCCAATCCCCTTTTCAGTTTCTCTTTCTATCCAATATGAATGTATCTAAAAGAAGTAGAAAAAGGCCTGGTATCGAGTTTAGATATTAAAATAGTGTGACAATATTTTTATTGGTATTCATAAAACTATCATCCAGGTGTGCTGGCTATTATTGTTGGTTCACCATAAACAAATCTTTTCATAGGAAAACACACGACGTCGTTTGAACATTATAGGGACGTCTTTACAACGCTGTTCGGACGTTCAATTGACGTCACGTGCCTACTGAGGCAGTAATAAGAAGTTCAGTTTTTGTTGGGACTGTTGATTTTGGATTGCTGTTGTGGTTGTCGAAACATTCATGTCGTTTGCAAAGTTTTGCTTTCAATAACTTTTTTTCAAAAAATAAAACCTCATTTTTAGATGTCGATTCAGTGATGTTAGCATTGGCATATAATTCACATATACGCGCTAAAAACGAATGGAGATTCATTTGATATTGTCAAAAAAGTAAGCAAATATTTGTAATCACAGTGTTTGTCTTGATAAATAAATAGCCTTTAGGAATATTGAATAATAAATATTTTGGTTGGTTGGAAATGTGATATAATGAAAAAATAATAAAAAAAATCAATGAATAAATTACAAGAAAATTCGAAACGAAAACAAGATAAGGAAACATTACAGATTGATTGATAATCATATTTCAAGATTTAAAAATTGCTACAGTTGAAGATGTAACGTTGATTTAATGCTTTCGTGCAGTTCAGAAATACAAATTGAGTGTTTTTATGATTAAATGATGTTATCAATGTAATCCTATCAAATGTGTTTTTACCAATGGAGTTTGTGAAACTATTACATTCAAACTTCTCAATAGCGATAGTGTCCGGGACCAACAAATGTGTCCGTTTATAAGGAGGTGTCCGTTATATGGGATGCCCGCTATAGAGAGGTTTCACTGTAAGTCTCTAAAGCACTCCACATTCACGGTCAAAAGTCTGTTGCTATATAATGTTTGAAAGAACGAGAAACCCTAACTTTATTTCGTCATTTTTAAACCTCCAAAAGATACTTTAGTCTCTTAAGTTTTATCATAGTATTATCTTCTGGATGCACATTGTATGCTATCTTAAACGTTCTACTTTTTCACAATACTAGTCTCTTGTTTTCATCCACATCAAATTGCTGTTTTTATCTAATTTTTAATCATCTTATCTAGTAGTATATTTTATTTTTATAATTTTTTTTAAAATACAGAATATCTGTAAGAAAGGTATATATTATGAAGATTTGAATTGTAGCTACAGATGTAAAGATTTAAAATGTTAATGGAGGTGTCAATTGAATTGAAAGTAGGGAAGAGGAAATTGAATATAAATTGGTGAAGTAGTAGCTTCGTTGAATTTTATTGTAGAAGTAGTTACAAGCACTTTGGTTCCATAGAAGTTACAAGTGATAATAGAAAAAAAATAATAGAGAACCAAGTACGTGATCAATCAGTGTGGTGAAACAAGTTATCATATGTGTTGTGCAACTTGAAGTGAAAAAATGATGAGGGGTCAATCTTTGTAAACATTTACTTGTGAGATACTACTGTGAACTAACTGTGGTTTTCAAATCACCCCCCACCCTCAACAACCTCTCACCCACCCTCAACAACCCCCCCCCCCCCCCCCTATTCCGGCAGGCCTTGAGAACATCGAGAATTGTGATATACAAGGGGATGGTCTGAGAATCTACAAGAATAGTAGGTTCCGTCTTCAGAATGAGACAAACACAGAATCTTCTTACATACAGTAGTTCTTTAACATCAAATGAATCACGTTTGTGGTTACATTTCCACTTTGTTTCGAAGACGTTTTAAAGACATTTCTCATGCGAACTATGCTCTTGTTTATTTCTGTTTGTGTAAACAAATAAAATCGTCCTATTAAAATAGAAATGACGTCAACGAAACGGTGTACAATGATGTTTTCATGTTACGTCGTATTATTCATCGCCTATGACTATTATATCCTTGATTATCCAACTACAATGTACAAACAATGTACTGAATTGAAACTCTAGTTCTCTGGATATGGAGAGAGATTGGATAATCGAGGAAGAAACCTCTCACCACTTGTCCATTTTGTAACGTGGGAACGTTATAATATATTTTAAAATATTATAATATATATATTTTATATATTAGATCAATCTAAATTACATTAGATATTGACCGGTCGGAACCTTACGAGCCGACCGAGTACATGTTAATAGTGCGGCGAGAGGGCGTTATAGTGTTATACTTCTGGTGTGATAATTCGTTTTCGATGACTGTGGTTATTTAACGACCTTGTTTCTTTCCATTATTGGTTTTGAATAGCGATCTTTTTGTTATGCTGGTGTCTGGTGTGCACGTAGTTCTGTTGTTGGCTTTTTATGTGTTGATCGATACTTTCCGCCTTGCATTTTTGTAAAATATCTTCGTTTGTTTGTTCGTAACTGAACGATTATCTTCGTTTGTTTGTTCGTAACTGAACGATTATCTTCGTTTGTTTGTTCGTAACTGAACGATTATCTTCGTTTGTTTGTTCGTAACTTTTTTGAACGATTCCTGCAGTGTCCACTTCTTTTATCCACCACAATTTTTCGGATCATGGATGTATATGTTGCGCTGATATGATTGGTTTGACGTTTTGTAAGGTTCCATGTTTGGCCACCATAGGTAGGCGACTTCGTACAAGAAAAATAAGCAGTTCCACGCGAGTACTCAACATTATCTTATGATGGAAAAGTTTTTTTCCAACTTCGTGGAACTTGTTTCCTGCGGAATCAATACGAAGTTCGATTTCGGTATTGCCGGTCGATGGTTCGGTATTTCCGGTCGTATTTTATCTGTCAGCCAAGATATTTGAAAACTGTCACGTTATCTATTGAGATGCCATTTATAGAAACGATTGAAGATGGGTAGTCAGAATTCATGTATTCATGATTACGAATCGTTGATTTTGTTTTTGGTACATTCAGTTCAAGATGAAACCTACTAAGTGTGCCTGATAGAATGTTAAGACCACGTTGCATGTTTTTTAGATCTTCGTTAACTAAAGCTATATATAGAAAATCTATTTAAATGTTATTGGTCTTCTTTTCAGACCATGTAAACGTTTTAAGTTTGTCTTTCGCACCAAGTTTGTCTTTTGTACTGTAACTACACTGTGTACGCATTTTTCATTTTTCATCGTTTTCTGTTTGTTCATATAATTAGGAATAAAATTGAATATCAAATAATGTTTTTATATACACATGTGAATATATTATCAAAATGGATGAATCAGCAATTTTGAGGCTGATGTAAGCGATACGAAAAACATGATTTCAGCAAAAGTTTGAAAGAAAAATTCGTAACCATCAACGTAACGTTCGTAACCATCAACGTAACCATCTACCATTTAAAGGGAACGAAAAATGATAGAGAAAGAATATAAAATATTTTCCATTTGAAAATTTTTTTTCAATTTTCTTGTAAGTTATTCAGATATGAAAATGAAAAACCAGCAGCTGCACTGTTGGTTTTTTTTTGATTCTTAAACTGTAGTTAGTGATTCATTTTAGTGTGGCAGGTGTTCCTACATTGAATTTGTTGCAACTATAAAATACAAAGTGTATAAAGTTTTTTCTATTGGCAAAACGAGCAGCTGATTGTGACTGCTATCAAAACGTTAATTACGACCGACATCTTTCTTTTGACAGATTTTTATTATGATGTACTGAAATTCCTTTTAAAAATCAAAACTGCACAACATGGTCATGTATTACGTTTCTCTTTGTAGGTTTTGAAAAAAAGATAACATGAGGCCGACAGATCAGATCCTGCATCAAATCGAGAGGAGATTGCAAAAGGACGTTAATACTGTTGAAAAGTTTAATGCCGAAGATGGAAATGCACAAATGCAGACAACCAATGGGACTTTGAGAATAACACCTATTTCAAAACAACAGTTTAATAATGCTCACATCTACAGCGAAGGCGATGGCAAATGCAATGCAAGTACAACTTTCCAAACATCTGGAAATACTCCTTCTTTGCAATCACCGGACAGCTTCACCCTAAAGTTGGCAAATTATTTCACACCTAAGAAATATGTAAACAGTCCTGGTATGAGTAATAGGTTTAGTATGAGTAATAGGTGCACAGCAAAAAACAGCTTCTTAAGGAAAATAAAGTTTTTCCCAACAAACTTCGTGAAGCAAAACCTACAACCGACATGAATAACAACTATGTCACAAATACCTCAAAACTTATGAATAATCAGGAAAGAAAATCCGAATCAAATCACTCAGTTAAACTGTACTTACCTTTCAAGAAATGACGAATAGTGAATCAAAACGTCATAAAACGACGATTGAACTTCAAAATGCATCAAAGGAGCGTGTCGAAGATTTAAATACGATGAACAAAAATGGGATTGTCAGGACGCACTCAAAGTTTAAACGTCGATTTAAAGGTGACCTGTACACCTATAAAGCTAAATTCACAAATATATTATTCAGCATTAAAGAAGAGGACATTAGCATCAAAGACTATCAGTGTTCGGTTTGTCAAATGTTGTTTAAATATCGCGGTAATCTGAATACACACTTTAAGTATGTTCACGATGTTCATGATGACATAATTGCTGAGTTAACATTAACTTCAAAAAGGTGCAAAAGCAAAAGTTACACTGACAGAGACTTTAATTATTCTAATGTGAAAGACAGTTTAAATGATGGAACTAGGAAATTGAAGGAATCTCATATTGTTGAACCACATAAACATTTGTGCAGGCAGTGCAATAAGTTCTTTAAATTTGATATAAATTTACAGTCGCATTTATCAATTGCACACACATCCTAGGCGTTT